>CAHIKZ030001768.1:1540000-1652500 GCA_903632075.3 Acanthosepion pharaonis | reverse complement strand
ATTTTGATAGGATTCAATAGCAGTACTTTCGAGAATTTTCCCTCTGCGTAAATTACTTTCTTTTTAGATAAGTTTGGCATTTATAGACCAATATATTGTGGAATCATGCAGAAAAATGTATCTCTGAACACAAAAGGGAACTTATACATAACAACTTATCAAATGCACTAGTCATACACAGAAATAAACTCAACTACAATTTTGATCTAATGAATGGCATATATTGATCCATTACAGATACACACTATCTGAAAATAATTTATATATATATATATATATATATATATATATATATATATATATTCCAGTTGATACCTGTCGTTTGTAGATTAGAATCTGCTGTAAAACATTTACGCAACGGTAATTATTCGTTCCTTAAAAAAAGTGATATACCGAGTGAAATGAAGTGATTTTTGTCTCCGCACGATGTCCAAATGAGATCCGACTTTGTCTCATATTCCTTCTGAGTGGGCCCATATATATATATATATATTTCTAAAACGTCATTTATAGAAAACCCTCTTAGCACATCAGGCTGGTAGTATCTGTTTTACACTCTAGACTTTGGAGGAAACCTACTTCCAGTGATTTCACCACTGCGATAACACCTTCCTCATTGCACTAAAATGAAAATTTGGTGGGTAGCAAATCAAGCGTAACAGTTTTTTCACCTTGGCCCGTGTACATATACATTAAACTTTGCATCATATTCCACCACTAAGGAATGATGGATAAATTTCCATTTCCCTGATTTCGGGCTTGAATGGAGGTTTAGACATCCTCATAACATTAAGTGGCCTAATCCCAGGGATTCTAACTTCCTAGTAGCACCTCCCTCTCTGCACTAAAGAGAGAAGTGTGGTGGATACCGACGCTAGCTTAATAGTGGGCGTGAAGGCATGATGATAAATGTGCTTGGCCTGCATTTAAGGCACACCCCATTCAGAAAACCAACCTTGTGTCATATCCTACGTTCGTGGACAGTTTGGTAAATTGAGGAAACTGCATTTCATTAACGTCAGAGTCTAACATTATTTTTGCATACTTACACGGACAGTCAACCTTATATATATATATATATATATATATATATATATATATATATATTTAATTTTCAGCGCTTTGGGCTGACGCAAATATAAAATTTAGACTTTTATATTAGATTATATGAAATTAAATTCACTTATGAGCGAAGATTATATGAAATTGAATTCGTTTATGAGTCCGTGTACATGGAGTGAGTGTGTGTACTTTTGGATATCATGTTTTATACTATACATGTCAGTCGTATAACATAAAAACGATAACATGTTATGGTACACAACAAAAAGTAAATGAAGTATTTCATTCAGAAAGATCAATTTTATTTTTGCTTTTGTTTTCATACGAAAATCTTTTTGGAATTCTTTTGCAGTCTTATTGATCGTTTTGGTTTTGACGCCTTTTCCTCTCACTCATGTCGACACGACTGGCGACGACTGATTTCTAACAAAACTAATGGTCATCAAAGAATAATGTCACAGATCGTTTGAGCTATTTAAAATTTGGGAAGGTCAAAGCGTTTCATTCTATTATTCTCTGTCTGTCTTTCTCTTTTCCATCCCTTCACACGCCTTTTCATTTATTTTTTTTTTTATTTGTATTCTGCAACTCTTTTCTGTTCTGTTTTCTTTCTTTCTTTTTTTTCTCATTCTAACTTTCCTTTACATTGTTTTCTGTTTTTACCAGATTTTTTTCTCGTGCTCGCTTTAAGTTCCACTATCGTTTTCTTCTTTTTTTTTTTTGTACTTTCATGAACTCCTTCTATTTTTCTCTCATTACCTCGCACTTGTTCTTTCATTTTTCCTTCTTCTATTCTTCCTTCTTTCTCGTGATTTCTATTTCGTAATTTGTTTCTTCTTCTCTCTCTCTCTATCATAGTCTCCTTCTTCTCTTTATTTACATCTTTTACTCTTTCCTTCTCCCTTGCTCTCGTCTTTTCTTTCTCGTTCCTTCATATCGTTTTGTTTATTCGGCCAATATCTCTGATGCCGAATACAACTAAAATTGGTAGTCGGAATACTTGTATGCAAACTGCTGTTTAAAGTATCACTAAGAGGCGAAATGTATTAACAATAACACATAAGAAAATAGCAGAGACATTAAATACATGGACACCTTAAGTTAAAGCTAAGAGGATGGAACCCGGATGAATGTTGGTAGTGAAAAAGCTGGCTGTGTACACACACGCACATACATGCCAAATAAAGTTTGTGTTTGTACAGGGATTGATTGGAAAGAATATTGTTAGTTGATTTATTGATTCGTTTTAACGGCTTATCATCCTTTTGTAGTTAAATGTAAAAGGACACAATACATGGTCGTCAGCAAAAGAGGCACCCCAAGGTATGAGATACAAATTGGGGATGTAGATATAGAAATTCAGCTATTTCAGTACTATAGTAACAAACAACTGAAAATGTGACAAAGGTGAATAAGAAGAGCGAAAGATTTTTTCAAGAAACTGTTTTTCAAATAATTTTCTCCGTGGCAATATTATTTTTGACATGAACGAGGTCGTGTGATAAAAAATGTCTTCTCACTTTTATTTGAAGCGACACGTTTATTTTATAAGTTGAAAAGTTGCATGATAAATGAGTCAGAAGTCATATAGAGTTGTGAAACGGACATTCACCATGTAATGTTGATTGCTCTGCGATCATGGTCCAGATTTATAAGTGCTTTATCTTCGGCAATGAGCATTCTTCCTCAATAAATATAGCAAATTTTAAACAACACAGACACACACACAGACACACACATATATATATATATATATATATGTGTGTGTGTGTGTGTGTGTGCCTGTGTGTGTGCCTGCGTCTGTGTGTGTGCCTGTGTCTCTGTGTGCGTGTGTTAGATCTTCATATGTGGAAATATATGGGACGATTCACACACACACACAAACACATACACACATACATGTATATATATATATATATATATATATTATTTTTTTAAAAAATTATAACATAAGTATGTTATAAAATCACTACAAAAATAGCCATTTTGTTTCAACACACTCTGTGTCTTATCAAGTGATGATGTTGAAAAGAAAATAAACCATTTATTTTATTTTCAACATCATCACTTGATAAGACACAGAGTGTGTTGAAACAAAATGGCTATTTTTGTAGTTATTTTATAACATACTTATGTTATAATTTTTTTATAAAAAATAATTATATCTGCTCTACTTTGTATTGAGCACTCTTTTAAGAATAGTAATTGTTGGTTATTGGAATTCATTCCGTATATACCAATTATATACTTGTATATATATATATATATATATATATATATATATTTGCGTGAGCATGTGTGTAGTTGGTCCGCAATCTCTTTATATGAAAGACAATACACAATCATATATATATATATATATATATATATATATATATATATATATATATATATATATATCATATATAGTGCTAGTGCTAATAAGACAGTGCTTGATATAATACTACAGAGCTATTAAATATATATTAATAAATATATATAATATCCCTCAGGTTAATATATATATATATATATATATATATATATATATATATCATTGAAGACGGTTGACATGGAACTGCAATTTAATGTCTTATATTTTCATTGCATTTGTACAAGTGATTTTTGGTAGGAAAAGAGTACATAAAAATTGTATACAAGTGTTAAGTTTCTGAACATTCAGCATGTTGTGGGCCCGTTCGTAACTGATATTAATGAGTCTCAATAAAATAGATTTTTAAAAATAAAGAAAGGATATGTTCATATTTAAAGAAAAAAACCCTTGATAACAGTTAGTAGATTTGCCGAAAAAGCACTCAGATCTCCATATTGTTGCGACTTTATTTACATACACTCTGTTCAAAACAGAAATCACTTTTACGAATGCAAAAAAAAAGATAGCAAAAAAGCTTAATCTCAGTGTCTTGTCAGTTATCTTCAATGAAACCTGCATATATATATGAACTATAAACTACACCCATATATATATATATATATATATATATATATATATATATATATATATATATATATGTGTGTGTGTGTGTGCGTGCGTGAGTGGGTGTGTGCGTCCATTATATTATTAAATGCTGTAGTAACATATATTTAGCTTATTCTGAAACTAGATGAAATAAAAGAAGTGATAAATGACAATGATACTTATTACCTTTTATAACTTCCTCTATCTCGTCTAGATTATGCTGTGGCAGTCTTCTAGAGGGAGCATGCTCGCCTTGAATATCTTTATTCGAAATGCTGAATTTTTTGCTAATGTTCGTGCATCAATCTCTGGCGAAAAAAAGGCAAACTCGAATATCTGTTGATTTTATACTATAGGCGTATAACTGTATGCGCATTTCAGAAGAAAAATATACAAAATGAATACAAGAATATATGAATGCGTTCGCCACTAGAAAATAAGTGTGCCATGGGTTCTTACCTATAACTACAGAATGAACTCTTCCTAACACTCTGCTTACCTATAACTACAGAATGAACTCTCTGCTTTTGAGCAGAAAGGAACCCGGACGAGGTTCCGCCGAAGGGCGGAATCTCGTTCGGGGGGAAATGACCTACCCGATCTCGTTTTTACGAGTTCTACGGGCATTTTTTGGCTGAGCCTACGGGCTCGGGAAACCCACGATAAAAGCGACCTTGTGTCACATGCAACCCTCGTGGGGGGGGGCTAGATACTGATTCAAGCCGAGCTTCTCGGCTTGACGGTCGAACTTTCTGCCTCTGGGCAGAAAGGAACTCAGACGAGGTTCCGCCGAAGGGCAGAATCTCGTTCGGGGAAAATGACCTACCCGATCTCGTTTTTGCGAGTTATATGGGCATTTTTTTGGCTGAGCCTACGGGCTCAGGAAACCCACGATAAAAACGACCTTGTGTCACATGCAACCCTCGTGGGGGGTGGCTGAATACTGATTCAAGCCGAGCTTCTCGACTTGACGGTCGAACTTTCTGCCTTTGAGCAGAAAGGAACCCGGACGAGGTTCCGCCGAAGGGCAGAATCTCGTTCGGGGTGAATGACCTACCCGATCTCGTTTTTACGAGTCATACGGGCATATTTTTGGCTGAGCCTACGGGCTCAGGAATCCCACGATAAAACTCGACCTTGTGTCACATGCAACCCTCGTGGGGGGGGGTGGCTAGATACTGATTCAAGCCGAGCTTCTCGACTTGAAGGTCGAACTTTCTGCCTCTGAGCAGAAAGGAACCAGGACGAGGATCCGCCGAAGGGCAGAATCTCGTTCGGGGAGAAATGACCAACCCGATCTCGTTTTTACGAGTTATACGGGCATTTTTTGGCCGAGCCTACGAGCTCGGGAAACCCACGATAAACTAGGCCTTGTGCCACATGCAACCCTCGTGGGGGGGGGGCTAGATACAAGCCGAGCTTCTCGACTTGACGGTCGAACTTTCTGCCTCTGAGCAGAGAGGAACCCGGACGACGCTCCGCCGAAGGGCAGAGTCTCGTTCGGGGAGGTTGACTAACCCGATCCCGTTTATACGGGTTCTACGGGCATTTTTTGGCCGAGCCTAAGGCCTCGGGAAACCCACGTTAAACCCGGCCTTGTGCCACATGCAACCCTCGTGGTGGGGTGGCTAGATACCGATTCAAGCCGAGCTTCTCGGCTTGACGGTCGAACTCTCTGCCTCTGAGCAGAAAGGAACCCGGACGAGGCTCCGCCGAAGGGCAGAGTCTCGTTCGGGGAGGTTGACCAACCCGATCTCGTTTATACGGGTTCTACGGGCATTTTTTGGCCGAGCCTACGGGCTCGGGAAACCCACGTTAAACTCGGCCTTGTGCCACACGCAACCCTCTGGGGGTTGAGGCTAGATACAGAATCGAGACGTGCCGATAGTAGTTCACTCCAAACCAGACTGACAGTCATACTAACACCTTCCACATCTTGTATTATTATTTCGTGTAATATACCTTCGTTATTTCTACTCTTGTGTTCGTGTTGTTCTGCCTTGGTCCTAACCTGGACCATAACAAAGTGCATGTATATTTCTTCAAAAGACCAAAGAAGAATTTGCAATATTATTTGTTCTAACCTAAAATTTTTGCTTCAGATAATATCCCACCGTCGAAACGCATCTTCCGTTTGCCTTTTCTATAAATATGTTCATGATAATTGAGTTGTTTATAGATGAGCTTCCCTCTTTGGGACCTCGACTTTTCGAATTTAAGCACAGTACTAGATTGGTAGCTAGGTCTCATCCTTTTATAGTCGAATTGGGTAGATGCAAACGTAAGTGCTATGCTATCAATTTCTTCTCTTGCATTTCTCGCTTGTGGAACTCTTTTCCGGCTTCTTGCTTTGTCAAATTTGATCATCAAAAATTTAAATGCAATGTCAATCGTTATATTCGGTATTCTTAATTCCTGTTCTGTTGTTGTTCCCTCATTTCAATAATATTTTTCTTTCTCTCTTATTCTTTCACACACACTAACAGCGTTTTAGTGACTTTATTGCCTTGCTTTTGGTGAAATGAATAAAAATCAGACCATTAACACGCTTGACTTTGTTGGATTTGTCAGTTCCCACACTGGAAGATTACCTGGTGAATTGAGCGCATGTATATGTGAAGCTTTATGCATATTTCTGTATGAGTGTTTGCATTTATATATGTGTGTTGTTTCCGTTCATATCCGTTTAAGAGCAGAGTGAGATTATTTCAATTTCACTCTATTCATATCTATGTATGTATGTATATATGTATGTATGAATCTATCTATCTATCTATCTATCTATTCATGTCCGTCTTCTTTCTGTTATTCTATCTTACTGTGTTTATCTATTAGATTCTCTCTTTCTTACTTTACTTCTCTCTCTCCCTGTCCGTCTCTCTCTTTCATTCACATCCACATATGTGATCAGTAAAAATGAATGAAGCGCATATATGTGTGTATATACATGGTTGGCTTTTTATGGAAGCGCATACTTGTATGCGCATCTTAGGCGTACGCATGCGCGAAACATTTTTATTCAGTTGTGCGACTGGTTTCTTTGTCTTCTCTCTCAATACATTTATGAGGTGAGCTTGCTGTTCGCGTCCAAACCGGAAGTAACAAAAATGAATGGCTTTCCAAAGCAGAGGGACGGAAGAATGAAAAATTAGGATTTAATCAGGTCTAGCTAGAGAGCGAAAGAGACTCCCGGCACAAAGACAAAGCCCTGGAAGTTTCATTTGTCCAAAGATGAACTCTATAAAAATGAAATGGTTTGTGGCAAGTGTCATTCATGCAGAAGATACTTTCTTGTTTTCTAATCGCCGTTCTCTCCCCAGAACGCCGATTGCTTTTATTCGCTCACAGTCCAGCAGACGACAATGCCAATGTTTTATTCATTTTTTTTACTGTCGCGAAATTCCAAAAATATTAAAATAATCTTTAATTTATTCTTTATTCTAGGGGTCAACTTTGGTTACTAATTGGGCTTATGCAGGCAGAAAGTAGAAAGTTACAAATTATAAAACAGTAACAATCAGTTAACACATAACCTCTCTCTTTGTTTGGATTGTGACATTTAAAGATTTCAAAACTAGTCTGTTTCTATGGGTCGTATTATAAAATGAATGTCGTACCAAATCCGCGAGTTGGCAATGCAGAGAATTGAAGTTTTGCGTTTGAGATTTGTTTATTTAGAGACTCATAAAACAGACAGTTCAAAAAAGCAGTGTCTAAATTATATATATATATATATATATATATATATATATATATATATATATATATATAAAAAGGATGCATCAATAAGTCTGTAACCTGACACATAAATATTAACTGAATTGTGATCTGAAAATTTCATTATATAATTTAACGATCAATCTCATTAATATACGCAACTGGATTAAGTGCATTAACAATAACAGAGATTATACTGAAAAAAAATCGTTTTGCAAAACAATTTTTTCATCATTAAACCACGAACTTTTATATACAGTACACACGTACACACACAAACACACATATATATATATATATATATATATATATATATATATATATATATGTATATATATATTGTGTGTGTATGTGTGTGTAGAAATATAGTTTTAGCGTGTCCTACATTCATGGAATAAAGTGCTCAATATCTGAGATAGAGCGTATGTAAAAATAAAGTCCTCAATATCTGAGATAGAGCGTATATAAATATAAATACTCGGAAGCGATGATGATTGCGTCGATCAGGAAAACATTTTTGTCGAATCTTGAATGTTATTTCAATGTTCACTTTTACACATAAACACACACACACACACATATATATATATATATATATATATATATATATATATATATATTGCGTGTTAGCTAATTATGTGTAATTATATATATATATATATATATATATATATTACTTTTTTAATCTTTTCAGCCTAAGCAAGGAAACAAAGTCACAAACACGCAGTGGGTGAATGAATATGAAAACAAAAACATTATAAAGGTGAGAGAATATTCAAAAAACAGAAATTAATAGGACAGAATATGGCCATTGCCATTGCGTTTACACTTTGGTCATAAAACTTGACTGGAAAGCAAAAAGACTGGAGGAACGTTGCACAAGTGAGAAGAATGAGAAAAGAAACTCTTAGCATAGACATAATGGTGACATCTAGCCATTTCAACTGAAAATGTTCAGACCTTTCGGCCAATCTAGTATTTGCTAATCCATAGTTTTGAGGTACTGAAGAGGAGAGTTCGTCACAGGTGTGTGCGTGTGTATGTATGCCTGTGCGTCCGCGCACGCGTTCGTGTGTATGTGTGCGTGCGCTTGCAGGCTTGAGCGATCTTAAAAATTGTACCAGGAGGAAGAATTAGCGGTCGATATATTCAAGGAACAGTATATAGACTAGGCAAATAACAGTCCGTTGTAGTCAGGCAGTCTGCTGTCTGGCTCACGATTGTCAAGATCTCTGTCTTCGGGCAGAGTGCGACTCTGTCGGGGCTCTATCCACAAACGAAAACTCACCTGGTTGCGGGGGTTTGGTAAATTTTTGACCGTTGGCCTGAGTGTACGCGCTCGGATTACCCACACTAAACGTGACCTTGTGTCATATCTCGTCTCATTGGGGAGACTGGGTAAATAACCAGTCCGTTGGAGGCAGGTAGTTTGCTGTTTTGCTCGTTACTGTCAATATCTCTGTCTTCGGGCCGAGTACGACTCTGTCGGGGTTCTGGCCAACGACGGAGACACGGCTAAGGAAAATAAGCAAAGGAAAAATCAAGATCCCTCGGTTGGAGGGGCTTGGAAATTTTGACCATTGTCCTGTTGGAGTCAGTCGGAATATATTCTAATGACGTCACGGCAAGCAACGTAAGCAAGACATAATATTATAACTGCCAGGATTGAGTTATAACACTGGGTAAAGAGTTTTATTATTTAAAATGTTTTTATAAATGGATATGTGTCTGATACCGAAAATGGACATAAATCTATATTTAATAGAACATCTGATTTTCCGTCTGTGTTTGACTTTCCATACGCATATTAAATTAATACATTAAACTTACACTCAGGCTGCACTAGCCCTACCCTTGGCTGAGCCATATAATCAGATAATTTGTGACAAGTAAACCAAATTAGTTAATAATAATAATAATAATATATTGCTTGTTTGCTAATTATTAATTAATTTGGAGCGGTTAGAATGGAGATCAACGTGTTTTAGTGGACTCAGAAATTTTCAATCTGCTTGTCTGAATTATCTTCAAGAAGCGAGAGCAATATCTAAAAGGTCAGCCAAACTAACAGTGATCTCATCTCACAATCCTCACACCATATGTGGCCTCCTGTGTAAATCACTAGCGAGTCTTAAATGCCACTTAAGATTATCGCACAAAATTTCATTAAGCTGTCAGATCCTCATACGTCGAAACCGACGGGTGAGTCCATTATTATTATTATTATTATTGTGTGTTTCCCTATGTGCCTCGAAAATTTCAACTGTCTCTTTCCGATCCTATGTAAGTGACCTTGTCGTTTCTATTTTCCTTAAAATGTCCTCACATCTTCCGTACATAGTGTTCTCGTGATTCTTCTGTAGGATCACTGCCATTTAAAGGGTTAATATTAGATAGCACTCTTATATTTTTACTCAACGAACTTTTCCAGTTTATTAATATTTCGGGTAGTTTCACTTTCACTCTCGTTATTTAAATGCGTCTTCGGTATTATCTTTTCAGTCGTTTGTTATGACAATTTACTAAGTATAGTTTAGTTGTGGCACAGTCGTCTGTTATGATATTTACCAAACAATTAAATTTCTCTGATTGCTTTATATAGCCGTCTCCACAATATTAAAAGGCTTCGTTGAATTTCCTTTAATTAGTGGGATTGCTGGAACCACTGATCTCCAAGAGCTTTTCAATACAAAAAGTAAGGCTTTGAACTGCCTGTCATTTTACTATCAACTCTAACGAATGTTTCACTTTAAAAACTATGAATAAAATAATGTTTTCCCGATAAAAACCAATAATTCAGTTTTTTTCAGGCGCGTTTATATAATTTGACCCATACAACTGATTTAATGTTTTCTCACCAGGAAGAGTACGCACTCACTTGTTTTCATTTCATATTTTATAAATTTAGCCAGTTAAATACCATACGTAATACTCACTTAGGCAATGATGTATCTTTTGATATATGACTGACGAAGTAGACTTTTTTCTCACAGCAGGTTGCTATTTCTTTCTGTGGTAGACAGGTTATCAACCAGGCCTAAAGAACCCAGCCTGTCCTGCTATTTAACTCATAGCTGGAAAAAGAAGAGATAGATTCAAGGATATTTGTGCGTGAGTGAATCTAACGAACTCGAACGGAATTCGAACTCGGCTCTCCGAGTTCTCACTAAGAGCCGATATCCATTACGCACATCCACATTTTATAAATTACCAGGCTAAATTTTGTTTTTATGCCTTCCCCTAACGAAACACTTCATCTTCATATATTGCGGATGAGCTATCATCTTTTTATTTATGCTCCTGGTCAAAATCTTAAGACCAGGTACAAAGGGTTAAAAAATAAAATAAAATGCTGTTACTTTAATGGAAATATATTTGCAAAACATTTATATTTAATTAAAAAATGTAGTTTATTAACAAACAAGTGAAAATTTTAAGCTTTTAATTGATTAATTTAAACAAACATTGAAAAATTATTTTTTGGTTGATCATAAAGGTAAGACCATATAAACAAAAATAAAAAATTACGGAACAAATAAATCACAACGACAATATTCAGTATATCCTCCATTTTGTGAATTACTTTGAAAATTCATTTTGGCATACTCATTATTAACTTCTGCATGGGGGTGCTTGGGGTGCGCGACTAGGAGGCATAAACTGCAGCACAAAGAGCATCCACAGTTTCAAATTACGATCCATATTTATAAACATCCTTTGCCATCTATCCCCAAACATTCTTGATTAAGTTTAGATCTAGAGAGCACGGTAGATGGCTCAAAAGCTGAATGTTGTTTTCCATTAAAAAAAAAAAAACTCCTTAGACTTTTGAGCGTTGTGGATTTTTGCTTTGTCCTGATGAAAACTCCAGTTTTCTCCACATAGAGAAAGGTTTTCAGTAATTAGCGATGACTTTCTTAACATGTCAATGTAACTAGCAGCTGTTTGACGACCTCCTGTGACTCAAGAGTTCCATTGTACGAAAATGAATCCGAGATCGACGTCCACTGTATCATGTTGAGAAAATTTCTTTTAGGACATCTTTTTCATGCCAGTAATGCTGAAAACCGTCTGGGCCATCAGTGTTGAATTTTTATCTCATCTGAAAGCAACAGTTTCTTCCATTTATCCACATCCCAAGTTTGATAATCGGAAGCAAATTGTAAATGGGAGGCTTTATGGCGAGAAAGAAGGCGAAACCTCTGCAGCCATTTTACTTTCTTAAACCCTTTCTTATTTAAATCCCGTCAAATTGTTTGAGAGCTGCATTCAGCATCTGTATTTGCTTTTATCTGATTTAATGCTAGGCTTGAATCTCTCTTAACTTCTTGCCTAATACGTCTGTCTAGCGATGGTGAGATTTTATTAGAGGGACCGCTTGATTTTTTAGAAGCATACACATCCGGATTTTTAATGAATTTAGCAATGACATTTCTGCTATGGCCAATTTCATTTGCAATGACTCATCCTGCCCTGTTCGAACTTTGTTAAAATGTTACCCTTAGCCACTTTAAAATCTGAAATTTAATGCTGGAAATCAGCTAAGAAGATGTCTACATGCCTTATGCTATGAGCACACTAATTCTAAAATTTTTGTCCAGTATTTTTTTTATATCTTTATGACTACCCAAAAAATACATGTTCACTGTTTGTTTAAATTAATCAATTAAAATCTTAAGATTTTCACTTGTTTGTTGATAAACAACATTTTCCACTTAAATGTAAATATTTCTCAAATATATATATATATATATATATATATATATTAACCCTTTTGTATCTGGTCTTAAGATTTTGACCAGGAGTGTATATTAATAACAAATGGCGCTTACAACATAAGCGGTAACATTTAATTGGCATAATAATTTTTAAAGCCTGTTTTAATGAATATTTCGTCAGTGTTATTTATTTTTAAATTGCCATATATATATATATATATATATATATATATATATATATATATGCAATATTTCTATTAATAATTTCTTTAATCGTGTTTTATCTAACTTATGAAAATTCAGTCTTAAGTTAGAAAACTTACTGTTTTCGTAATAAGCATTATTGCCATCTGATATTTTACATTACGACAAATAGAAATGAGCCGAAAAATTTTACGAAATTATCGGAATAAGTCAAAATAATCTGTTTAATTGTATATTTATAAAACTGTACTGAATTGTTTAAGTAAGTGGAAAATAATTTTGCTGAATTCATTTTTTATTATTAACATAATCATCCGATAATTACCCAAACTTTTCTCCTGTGGTCAGCATTATGTCGCTATGTCCTGAATGCCAAAGTTAAGTGGATCTAAAAGAACTTTAGAAAATAGTTCTCTTGTTGAAAATATTGTTTATACAGAAAATTTATAACGGTAAGAGAAATTCTATGACGACTTACTTTTCTCTGTTCTTAAACTGTGTATTCGACAATTTATTTTCAATCAATGTATAAGGAATCAATTTGAAGACATAGAATATCCAGTATTAAAAATATAATAAACTAATGTGCTATAAGTTTTTTCATATACACATGTGTAGACATATAACCAGAAAATGAAAACGTAGAAAGAATGAGAATTCTATTTAAAATTCATGCGGTATATTATTTCATAATGTTAGTTACAAATATTATGTGACGATTTGTTTTATTTATTGAGTTCTCAGGGTACTGCTTCTAATATGTAGTGTGTGTTTGAATTTAAAACCCGTCAGAATATTTTGTAAAATTTTGTAAATTCTTTCAAGCACAATTTTCTTCAATTTTACAGCAAAATGCTTAATTACTTTTAATCTATATTTGCATTATTAACCTATATTCGTATTTTTAATCCGAAAAAAAAAGTTAGGAGGGAGCATAGCAATCATGTCATTGTGGGATTTTTAAAAAATTGGTAAGAATACTCAGTAACTGTTGGACTATCTTCTCTGGCATATATTGATGCAAGATGTGACACAAGGTTGACTTTTACGTGGACCGCCCACAACATACACATGCAAATGTGCCAAGGGTAAAAATTGTCCAGTCACATCAACCACTGTATCGCTGGTGTCGACATTATATCGACCCCAACTTTTTTTGTGAAATGAAAAGGGTGTTGCCGCAAAGTGCATTTTACTAAGCGTAGCTTAGATGTGGCACAAGACCGAAAGTATAGAGCACCCAGTGAGTATCGAAATCACTAGTCAGTTGTAATTGATCCGGCGAGACAAGCTTGATAACTATTACACCACGGCGAAGTGACCAAACTGTTTTTTTCTTCTGGTAATGATCTTTGTAACTGGTTTTCTCTTCTTTGTTCTACGACATACGATCAAACAAAACCTCATACACTATATTTGCATACACACACACACAAACACACACACACACATATATATATATATATATATATATATATATATATATATATATATATATATATAGTTTCACTACACAAATGCAAACTAAAATATATTTTAAACATAGACACACTCAAATACAACAATGCACTTATATGCATACCGTGCCAGCCTTAAAAGCACGTCAATTGCATTTCTTTTTTGTCTCTTTAGTTTTTAACTCGTTGTATTTTTTACCGCCCTTTTGTTCCTTGTCTCGGCCATTTCCGCTTTCATTTTTACCCGAAGGGTTATGACCCAGATGAAAACAATTGAGTTGCTAATAAAATAAATAAATAAATAAAATGAAAAGAAAGACAAGCAGATAAATCTTGCTCATCCAAACGTAACACAAAGGCCACTATGACTACTCAGTTTGATTGATTGTACCACTCGCCTCCAGAGTGAACAACAACAACAACACGTTCTGTAGGCCACTCATCGCCCGCCTCTCTATTCTAGATCAAGTGAGCCGCTCTCAGAAGCACGTCAGAAGCCACTCTCTGACCGTGTTAAAAACTTGAGTGGCACTCTTTTTCAACACTTAGACTATCATAACGAGCACACGTCGAACATCAGAGGACGGTGGAAGATCCTGTAGAATCAAGTGGCCTTCGTTGTTTGCGTCTTCTTAAAAAATTGCGGGGCCTGTTCTCCATCGTTTTCCAATCGCTTTTGTATTTTAAGCATCAATGAAAATAAATAACTCACAGCAATAATGGACCTTGATTCAAGCGAACTACATTTCTCATGAAGATGCGATCTTTGCTAGGTTTAGTGTAAACATTTCAAATATCAATATATTTATATAGGCACCCCGAAAAAAGTCATACCTAAGATTTAAAATATGTTTTAAGAGTGAAAAATTTTTTCTTGAAGTTTTTATTTTAGTTGTATATTATATTTAATATTTCTTATAAGCAAGAATTTAATATTTCCTATAAGTAAAATACTTTACTGTATTTCGATCAGAATTTAAATTGATTGGAAAGTTTGTTTTTATTTTATTTTATATCGTTAAAATCAAGCATATTGGCAAATCTTTCATCACAATATGATTCTCTTTATTGAAACTCTTTCAAAAATAAAATATATTTTTCTGAAACTATATTTGAGAAAGATTAACTTCTTTAAAGTTTAATTAATCTGAATTAACACAAATATCATTACTTTTAGTTTAAAATATTTAAAAAAAAGTTTTTTTGTTAAGCAAGATATTTTTTTTTCCTGAAACAAAGCCGCGGGATCGTACACTCCCGACTAGACATCATTGGTCGAGTGGTGATCACGTGACACACGGAGGAGGCTGTCACCGCCCATTTAGAGGATGGGTATGAGAGGTTGCTATGAAGAAGGGGGGAGGGCAGTTCACGCCCCTCTGAAGTATGGTGAGAAGGTAGGAGTAAGAGAAGGCTCCCAAAAATGGAAAAAAGTGGAAAATTCCTAACCAGAAATAAAAGAAGTGGATATGTATTTAGAATTATCGAGGAACCCTCGGCGCCGACAAACCTACCCCGGTTTTGGTCGGCGTCCATATAAGCAAGGCCGCAGCGAGCGAAAATCAGTTTCAGTTAGAGTTTCAGTTCCAGTTCCAGCAGAGAGTTCGAAGTTCGCAGTGGAAGTTGGTTCCACCTCGCAGATAGCTGACTTGAAAGATTCACGCAAATTCCGGACTCCTCTTCAATCCAAGAACAATTAATTTGAAGAGCGACTTAGATCTAGACAACCAAAATAAGTTTTTTTTCGACTTTCGCCCGAAGACACACCGAAAAACCAATTTCTTAAAGAGCAAACAACTTGAAGCGTTAAAACTCGCCTAACAGAAAACAACGTGTCACAATCCATAGAACGGGTCGGGAAATAGACGCAGTCCTATGTATCCAACAACTAGACATAAAGTTTGTTATCCTTTTTTTCTGATACCTTGAATTTTTGAGTTATCATTTTCTTTTCTTTTATGCATATTTGTGCGGTGTCACCCCCGTTTGAACCCGATTTGCATTACGGCAGATCTCGTCTGCCTAAGATCAATTCACAACCTGGGTAGGCAGACTGGAGATCAATGCAGTTACTTTGGTAACCAGGCGTTGGAAGCGAGTTGGGAACGATGAGGCTGATATCGAATCTAACCAGATTCCCATCCGAATCACCAAAAGGTTAGAACGTCACATTTGGGTGCCGCGACCGATACCAAGCCAGTTGGTCGTCACAGGACGAGACAACACGACTGACGCGACAGGCGGACGTCACGTTTGGAGCGGCGACATCCGAACGGAGCAGCGAGGAGCGAGCGAAGGCTGTGTTTAGGGACGTCGCAGCTGACGCCGCGACCAAGGACGTCACAGCTGGCGCTGCGACAAGGACGTCACAAGAAGAGGAGGGGGTGAATAAACATATATATGGAGAGAGACACAGATAAGTTGTTTCTTTTATAGTAAAATTTGTTAATCGATTCCCTTCTTTTACTTTTATCTATTACATCATTAGGATTAGCTCTACTTTCACGCATACTAAACATATATAGTGTCATCGACGCATTTTATATTCCATCATGATTTTCACAAAAATAATAATAATCATTTATGTCCTTCTTAAAGAACATGCACGCACAAGTGATAAAAGGACAAATGAACTTCGCTGACGCGGACTTTTTACAAAAGCCGATGCTAATATTTTTCAACAGAATGCTTTAACATGACTTTGATTAATTTTTTCGGAATTATATTTTCCCTAAATTCAGAGTTAATCCTAAAATTCATTAAACAAACGCAACTTACCAAATATTTCAAAATTGCCGTAAAGTATTATAATACGCCCATTGACAACTTGCTATAACATATGATTAAAGAATTATTTTTTTGTTAATTATGGAAATCTTATGGCATCATTTATATGCCTTGAAATTATAGCTCAGCAAAAAATATTTAATTTCTGAGATTAATGAAGTGCCTTAATTTTTAATTTACATGTATTCAATGTGAAAATAATAATCAAATTAAAACTAGATTTTATCAAATGTAATTAGTGGAGGAGTGATATAGTAAATTGTAATCATCTTAAAGCCGCAGTTGTTCGTTTATTCTATAACTGGTAATTATGCCACTTGCGAAGCGAAGAAAGCATGATTCTTCGATTTCCTTATCAGACATATCTAATGAATCTCTCATTTGCTTGACAGTAATGTACAGACTTAAAATCTGGTATCTGCACAATCGAATTAACTGTGCCAAGTCAACATAAGTTCGTAATTAAGTGTTTAAATAGACAGATTATATATATATATATATATATATATATATATATTGTGCATATTTAGGCTGCATATTTTCATTCAAACAGGTTTGTTAAATAACTTAGACATATGTGAGATGTGGATTAGTTTTCGTTGTGATCCTTTCGTGTTCACGAATTAATTTCTTGGTAGCCTTGCAAAATTAATTAAGAAAAATACCAAAACTTTCTTTCAAATAGTTTTTATTTTCAAAAGTAATTTCGATCACATCTGAGACCATCTTCAGGGGGTTAAGTTGTCTGTGTATATATATATATATATATATATATATATATATATATATATATATGAAGAAAACTGTGATAATATAAGATCTGTCAGAAATGGTGAAATAATCGCAAATTTACTGTAGATGTCCTTACATTACGGCATTTCCGACTTAGTGAAAATTTTTCTACTTTCATCAGTGCAGCATTTTTAGATGAAAATTGTTGTCAGAAATGGCTCTAAATGAATTCGGCTAGATATTTTTTTTTAATTCTAAAATCCTCAGCAGCCTTTGTTCGTGCGCATGTGCAGTCGTACCAACATAACAAATTCAGTTCGCTGAAGTCCTAAAGGACGAAACGCGTCACAAGTAAACAGTTCCCACTTTGTCATAAATTTTCCCAATATTTTCCTTGACATATATAAGATATATACCGTGTTCTCATATATATACATATATATACATATATATATATATATATAGATAGATAGATAGATAGATAGATAGATAGATAGATAGATTTGTATATAAGTTTCATTAAAAACAACAAACATGGTACTACGGTTAATTTTTTTTTCCTTAAATTTTCTTGTGTTCTTAGAATTTTTTCTTTTCAGGATATAAATTATGTTGAGATTGTCCGAATATTCTCTATACCCGAACGCTTTCGGCTATACTATTTAATCATTATCAAGAATTATGTTATTTGTACTTTTAACTGAATATATGGATTTTTTTATGTAAATATCTAGAGTTATAAGAATGTTTTATTATCCGAACACGGTCAGTATATTGCGACCTTGTACATAGTTGATGTTACTGTTGGCTTTTTATTTTTATTAATAATGTTTCCATTTTTAGCCGTTTTATATGTGGATTATTCTATTATATTTGTATTATCAATGGATTTGTTATCAATGGATTTTGGTAGCACCCTATGTGTATTAAAATGTAACATTTAAGCAATTAACATCTTGTAAAAACCAAAATAATCACTTATGATGAAAGCCTTTATGAAAATATATTGCTTCTTTTCAAAAAATTCGGATTTCACCAAAATACATTGTAACTTTTGAGCAACCCTGAATATATATATGTGTGCGTGTGTGTGCTCATTTGTGTGTGTGCGCGCGTGTGTGCAAACAGAAAGAAAGATAGAGAAAAGGCGATTGTATACAAAATAAAGTATATATATATATATATATATATATATATAAATATATATATATATAAATATATATATATATATATATATATATATATATATATATATATATATATATATATATATGTATATATATATATATATATATATATATATATATACATATATATATATATATATATATATATATATATATATATATATATATATATATATATATATATATATATATATATATATATATATATATATATATATATATATATATATATATATATATATAAAATTCGAGAGAAGGATGTGAAACAGAACAAATAAGTAACGTTTATAACTCAAATATATTTCACTTTTGATTAAGCTTCATCAGAGTATGGAGAAAGAAAGTCTGGCATTTTTATTTTTGTGTTGTTGGATTTTCATTACTTAATCAGACTTCATGTGTATTTGACCTATTAAGCAGCGTCAGTATAAGTTCAGAATTCCTTGAATTATACTAATGCTGCTTAACGTTTACCCGTCCATTAGCGTAGATTTGATGTTGAACCACATGAAATTAAGCCCAAACTATTATAACATCTGCGACAAAGAAATTAAAATAACAACTCAGTCGCAAAACCCATGCTATGTCATAATGGGTGTCTGTGGACAAAACGAAACAAACATAAAATTATTATGGAATAGATGGAAAAACATAGATGGCAAAGAACAAAAAGACCCTGCAACGTGTTATGGTTTAACCCCCGTTCTACTTTTATAACCGCAATGTAAAAAGTTTTTCTCAAGTTAATAGAAAAACATTTAAAAATTTCAACAACATTAAAGAGGTTTATTAACAAAAATAACATAAAGATCGGTTACAGCTGCACTCGGTATATCGAAAAATCTATATCTCATCATAACAATATATTACTGAATAATTATATAATTTTCAAAAAGAGGAGCAATAATGAAGCAAGAGTAGAAAAATAACATTCCGTATCAATATATATATATATATATATATATATATATATATAGTTTATGAAAAACTAGATAATCCGTATGGGTAACCCAAGGAGGATAAAATCCAGAGAGCTCAATGTAAATCCAGAGCAAATAATTTAAATAAAATTTATTGTTGCCTATCGCATACGGCAGCAGTATGCCTCGCAAAAAGAAATCTCCGCCAACAGAGGTTCAGATTGCAATCAAAAGAGCCAAGACTATAGCGAGGAAAACAAAATCCCGTGCAAACGAAAACCCAGATCAAACGGCAGCACGTAGAAGTTCCATGTTGAGAATAGGCAAAGACTTACAGACTCTCAAACTCCGGAGGAAGCTGAATCCATGAGAGCATCAAGTGTTCTTACTAACAGAAGAGAAATGGTATAAGAAACGCATGAACAAGCTGAATCTAGTAGCGCTTCCAATTTTGCCAACATGGGAAGAGTAAGGGATTCAGAATCGCTAGAGCAGTCAGAAACCAGGAGAGCTTCCAGTATTGTACAGTAAAGATAAAAACAGAATGCAGTCCAACTTGAGAAACTTGCTTTTCAATAT
The DNA here is from genome assembly GCA_903632075.3 of Acanthosepion pharaonis. Lineage (NCBI taxonomy): Eukaryota > Metazoa > Mollusca > Cephalopoda > Sepiida > Sepiidae > Acanthosepion > Acanthosepion pharaonis. The sequence continues at coordinate 1,632,178 of CAHIKZ030001768.1, read as the reverse complement.
GAAACCAATCAAGGCTACTCCTCCCTATTATGATTGTTGGAGAACAAAACAAAGAATACAATATTGTGGAGCATTAAAGTTCAAGGATGAATCCCAAGGCTGCTGTTGCTTCAATGGAATGATCAAATTCCAGGAATTTCCAGCTCCACCAGAAACACTCAAGTCATTGTTCGCTGGATTCACCTATTTCTTAAAGATTAAATCTTACAAAAATGCATCTTATGAAGAAAATGATGAAACACTGCCTGGGTGACAGACCACTTTCAGAATCCAAGGACAAGTATACTATCAGATTTGTAGTCTGCAACCTCTACCAAATGAAGCCCAGAAATTTCTCTAAAACTATTTTCTAGAAGTCAAGAAACAATCTTTTTCGGGATTTGAAACTAAGCACAATTTTGAACCGACAGGAATTTTTTCACCAAACAAATCCATATGTTCAATAGTTCAGTTTCTTTCCTCCAGAGAGATGGACTGGAGAAATTGAGATTAAGAAGATTCAATGCACCATCTACCAATGAAGTATCAGTATTCATTGCAGGTCAGAACTTCGAAGAAAGAGTCGTGGTGATAGAGAAAGAAAATGGATCCCTAAGGAAAGTTTCTGAGACACACAAGATGATGTTCTCCAGTATGCACTTATTTTCTGGAAAGGGCAGAATAGTTATCACTTCCTCCTGAAGCAAATTGAACTTGAAACTATGGAAACTACAGGAAAGAAAGCTTCAGGATGAGACCTTCTATTGCTATAGAATCATGTCAAGAGTCAACAACTTCAATCACCTTCTACTATACAAGCAGCTATTTAACCAGTTTTTGGTTGATATATATGCAAAAATAAAAACAGAGAGGTTGCTCTCTATCACATGCCACCAACAAGAATTTCGAGCGAAAAGTAACATTCACCTCCAAGATGCTGTTCAAAATGATGGCAATTCACTCAACACTGGGAAGAAAGAAACTGTTTTATCATCATTTAGAGGTGATGACAGGTACATGCGGGAGAAGACTGACAATGGAATTGTATGTCAGAAATCTTAGAGAAGCCTGACCTGTTCATTATCTTTACCTGCAAGCAATTAAGGCATGAAATAACTAACAATTTGATAGAAGGTCAATCTCTTACTAACCGTGAGGACATTGTATCACGAGTATTTAACCTGAATGTTGACAAACTTTTGAATCTCATTAGAAAAGGAGACATTTCTGGAGCATTCATGAATGATAGAAAAGTGGACTGCCTCATTGTCAGTTCATTGGTTTGATTCAAGAAGAAAATCATTCCAAATCAAATTATCATCTGTGCTGAATTACCAAATCCCAGTCCTTTTTGAAATCATAAAAAAACATGATTCATGTCCCATATGGTTCTCTCAGTCCTGAGACTCCTTACATGATTAACAAGAAGTGCAGCAAAGACTTTCGAAAGCAGTTTCCCAATAATAATCAGTCTGATCTTGATGGTTATCCAAAATACAAAAAAAGAAAGACAGAAGATGGTGATCACACTTTCACAGAATAAAAGAGGACTATCATTAACAATCGGTGTGTTTTGACCACTTCTCAGCAAAGCATTTGGGGCTCAACATAAATGTAGAGTATTGCAACAACATCAAGTCAATTAAATATGTATGTAAATACATTAACAAGGGAAGTGACCAAGCAGTATTTGGTCTGGAAAATCCAAATGAAGTTCAAAAGTTTCTAATGATCCGATACATTTCTTCCAATGTGGCTGCAAAGAGGATCCTTAGCTTTCCAATTCATGACTGAAATCCTTCAGATCAGCACCCGTCGGTTCACTTGGAAAATGGACAAAAAGTTTACTTCACAATAGAAAATGCAAGAGAACTGACTGAAACTCCGAAGAACACAGCACTAATGGCATTCTTATAACTGTGTCAAAATTATGATTTTGCAACTACAATCGTTTACCCTGAGGTTTAAAATACTTGAGCTAAAAGGCTGGAAAATTTCAGAGGAGAAAGCAAGGAGAACCTCATCCAACTGAACCTGGAATTAAAATGTGAGATTTACTTGGAAGAGTATAAACAACCCTTCCAATAAATCCTGAATACTTCATTCTCAGACTCTTGCTTCATCACATATGGGGCCCATTATCATTTCAAGACTTGAGAACAATTGATGGAGTTGCCAAAGAAACGTATATATAAGCATGTATCGAGCTTGGCCTTAGAGGAGATGATCATCATTGGGATATGACTCTATTGGAAGCAGTTGCAACAAATACTCTAAAACAAGAGATTGCCACCTGCGAACTTTCCAACCCAGTTACTGTTTGGAAATAATATCAGGAGGTTCTCAGTGGGGATATTCTTCATCAAATGATATTTTCTCATCCACTATTGAAACTGGTTCCTCAGATTGCAAATTTAGCTCTCTATGAAATTGAAGACAGAATGATGAACTTGGCTCAAAGAGATCTCTGCAATTTTTGGTCTGCCAGAGGCAGAGAAACTGAACAAAGGGAAATTTTGAGAGAAACAGAATACATTGTTGAATTGCGGCAGTGTGTTCAAAACAATGGGCAAGTGTATCAGAAGATCCTTGATGACAGCAGCAACAACAATGGCGGGATTATCTTCTTGTATGCACCTGAAGGTATTGGTAAAACCTTTTAAACTAAGCTTCTTTTATCTGCAGTGAGACTCCAAAGAAAAGTATCTCTAGTGGTAGCATCACCTGGAATTGTTGCTACTCTTTTACTTGGAGGTCGTACAGTACATAGCACCTTCAAACTATCACTGGATTTGAACTAAAAATTAAATCTCTATTTGCAACAACAGAGGAACCAATTTGGCTAAGCTACTGGAGGAGACAAGCTTCATTTTCTGAGATGAATGTACCATGGAACACAATCGAGCATTTCAGGCCCTGGACAAAACGCTCCAAGACATTAGACAGAATTCACAAATCATGGAAGGTACCACTGCTACTCTCTGGGGATTTTAGATAAACATTACCTGTCATTGCAAGAGGAACTCCAGCTGATGAAATCAATGCTTGCCTGAAAATTCCTTAAATCTGGAGCCATGTTCAAATACCAAGCCTGCAAACAAACATGAGAGTTGAAATCACAGGTGGCCCTGAAGCAGGACGACTTGCTGCGTTGCTGTCGCAGTTTGGCAATGGAACCATCAAAATGGACCAAAATATTTCACTCCCAAATGTTTGTGGAATTTCAGTCTCAAGTATCCAAGACTTGATTAACGATGTTTATCAAAATATTAAAGTGAATTTGATGGATTCAAACTGGATTTGAGAGAGGGTCATATTAACTCCCAAGAATCAAACAGTGGATAGCATCAACTGGAAACTTCTCTAAGAAATTCCAAAAGAAAGCATAAAGTACTTTTCCATTGACACTGTGGTTGAACAAGAGCAGGCAGTGAATTATCCAATAGAGTTCCTGAACTTATTGAATCCCTCTGGAATGCCATCACACAAATTGGATCTAAAAGAAAATGTAACAGACTCCAAACCTTTGTAATGGAACAAGGTTAATTGTCAAAAAGATGCTTCTTCATCTCTTGGAAGCAGCGATCCTTACTGGTCCAGGAAAGGAGGGAAAATTTTAATTCCAAGAATCTCCTTAATTCTTCCAGATCTTCATATTAAGTTCAAAAGACTTCACTTTCCACTGAGAGTGAGCTATACAATGTCAATCAATTAATGATTTACAAGGATAATCAGGGAAAGTAACTAGGCCAGCTCTATATTGGTTGTTCAAGGGATGGGAATGGAAACAAGCTATTTATACTGACACCAAACCTAGTATATATATATATATATATATATATATATATATATACTAGCCAAATTAGCTGCATGTCACACATTTTTGTAAGAAAATGATAATAATTATAAGTTGGGGAGAAAAATGATGCATTTTAGTATTACTCAATGATCTTGCCGATTTGACCTCCATCTTCTAGCTTTCTCCTTCTATATTTTGGATAGAAGACGTTCCCTTCTTTAAATTTAATTTAAATCAAAGAGAACGCGTGAGCAAAAAATATCCTCTCACTTTTATTTGAAGCGACACGTTTATTTTATAAGTTGAAAACTTGCATGATAAATGTATCGAAGGTCATATAGAGCTGTGAATCGAACATTCACCATGTAAAGTTTATTCCTCTGTCATCATGATCTAGATTTATAAATGCTTTATCTTCGGCATTGAGCATTCTTCCTCAATAAATATAGCAAATTTTAATCAACACCCCCACACACAATCACCCTCCCCATATATATATATATATATATATATATATATATATATATATATATATATATATATATATATATATATATATATATTGGGACTAGCTTTTGACTAGCCGAATCAAGCCGGAGAAATATAACACTAAACGAGACAGGCGCAACACGATCCACTCCTACAATCGATATCTTGGCATATCATTTAATAAGATAACGAGATAGATGTAATCTGTGTGGATATAGAAATTAATATTAATATACCATCGAGATTATCAGTCAGTTTCACATCTTAAGCGATAGTCAAAGTTCGTACATACATAGTGGACTTTCCCGTCGTATTCGTCGTATGAGGTTCAATCAGTTCAGTTCCTAGGAACCAACAGACCATATGCTTTGATTATAATGGTGAAGGCTTTGTGCAGAACCAAACACATTTCAGGAAGGAGATCCCCCCAAATGAGTTCAGAGTTGTCATTCTCTTAGACCAGTCTGTCTTGCTATTTACTCATAGCTGGAGGGAGAAGAGGAAGATTAATACCTTTACCAAAGGTATTAGACTGGATTTCGAACTCGGCACTCGGATTCCTCAATCCGAGCCGCTTTCCAATACTCCACTATCCCTCCTATCTATCTATATATATATATATATATATATATATATATATATATATATATATATATATATATATATTGTTATGGTCCGGTTCCTTGTACCACTGTGATAGTCCAAGGTAGAACCAATAAAGAAGAACTCGAACACGGATATGGAATAACACAGATATATTACAAACAGGAATATATACAGAGAAGAAGAAAGTGTTAGTACGAACAATCAGGTTTAGTAGTAATTGTCTGAACGCGACTCTGTATCGGACTGCCTCTGACTCGACTGACTGGCTCGCTCTGACTGACAGACAGACTTCTAACGGACTTCTGACGGACCTCACTCCAGACTTCAGACTGAACTCTCTGCTTCCTCTTGAGGCGCAGTATTTATTACGTATGGAATAGTCCATTATGTTATTATGGGTAAGGTCCCATAACATATATATATATATATATATATATATATATATATATATATATATATATATATATATGATGAAAATATAGTTTAAGGTATGCTATACTTATGGATAAAAGTGTTCAATATGAAGAATATAGCGTGTGCAAATATAAGACAGAAGATTGAGTTCAGCATCGTGTGTCTAGATCCGTGTGGTTAATGTACATTTATGCATATACAGGTTTTAAGTGCACATAAATATTTATATACAGTCGGGTGTACGTATGACGTCAAAGATAACGCCCCAAAACTACGTAAGCACAGTTTATGGATAAAAATATCAGAGAAGCAGCGAATTTGCTCATTATTATTCAAATACAAACCCACAAACATATTAAAATATTCACCCTACACAGTGTTGTCTTTGTTTTGTTTATTTGTGTTTATTTGAGTGTGTATGTACTCATAGTTGTATAGATATAAACGTTACAAGTGTTTTTATATGTCTGTGTGAGTGCATCCGAGCATGTGTGCGTGAGTTATAACTATACTGTTTTTTTTTCCTTCTTTTGTGAATGGCTTTAATTTGTACATTACAAATCAGATTCACATTATAATACATTCGGCTCATTGGTATCCGAGGCAAGGGTACGACAAAAGAAACTTTCCATCATTTTACGGCATCTTCTTTCTTGATTATTCAAATCATTTCTCTGCTTTCAGCCATTACTTACTTTTTTTTTCTAACCTTTCTTTGCCGAGCATTCCTTCACAAATCCCGCATTGGGACCGCCATGAAACCGAAGCGAATATAATTATCTTCTCCTTGGCAATATGGTGTTCGTAAGTCATAAAACATATTTTAATGACCGTTGGTGCTTGTCTATAAATAAAGGCGGCCATTGCAAAGAGATATTCACTATCAGCGATACACCGTGGAGTCTATCTCGAAATTGTCACTAGACTTAGTTTCTTCATAACGATGCTTTGATTCAATGTGATAAAGATTTTACGACTGTCATAAAATGGGTTGGCAATCAATCACTGCCATTCGATTCAGGATTTGATCGCTTTCTTACACATTCTGTTTCTTCTCCAACTCTATATTTCTTTGTTTGCCTTTCTTTCTTTCATTATTTCTTTCTTTATTTATTTATTTCTATAATTCTCTTATATTCTTTACATTTCTTCTCGATACTGTATAGTTTTCTTTCTTTCCTTTTTTATTTTCATCCACCATATTTTAACGTGTTTTTTTTTCTTCCCGATGTTTAATTTTTTATTTCTTTTTCTTTGTTATACATTTTTGTACATAGTTTGTTTTCTTTTTTTATTATGTCTTATATTTTTACCGTTTTTTCTTGGTTTTCATTTATTGATATAGCCAAATATTTGTATAATCTTATTGGTTTAATATTTCTTCGTCTTGTGAATTCTGGTAATAATCCGAAGGATATACGGGTGGACTAGCTGTTTTGAATCGGCAAGCTGAATTCAAATTCTCGCCTAGTCTATTGATTTCATTCACATTTGTATAAATTCCTTTAAAGAAGGACGGAATGCATGTTTTTTTTTCTATCTGTCCAGTTATGGGTTATATTAATCAGGTTTTTTTTAACATTAAATGGCCAGCCATTTTGGAGAAAGAATACACTGAATTCAAAACCGCGAGGAAAGTAAATTGATAACAAGGAAGTTCCATTCGGACAACCTCTTCCAAAGAACCGCTACTTTGTGGACATACTCCCGAGATGACGCTTCTTCGATCACTATAATCTTAACCTCTTTAAATCGAAGATCAATCTACTTTCAACAAGTAGACTTCCAGTTTAAGTGTCTCTGTTTCCTTGTATTGAGTGAACAACAGTAAAAAAAAGGACAAAAGCAGGAAACCATTCCATCATTTCCCCAAGAAATCATAGAATTTTATAGCTGCTAATCAAAAAAGACTGTGAAGAGTCATGATTGCCTACACCCTGAAGGGTTTTTAAAAAAAAGAATAGTCCAGTAAACCTTATACATACACATTGTAAGCGGTATTATGCATAGAGAAAGGAGATTTTTATTAAGCTTACATTAGTCTGACACAAAACTACTATTGTAGAACAATCATTGTGAATGTAACTTACAATGAACGGGAACTGGTTGGGGACGTATGTTTACATCACACTACGGTAGGCATCTTTCCTTATTAACCTTTGCTTTGTCTGTCTTCAGACAATAAGTGGAATTACCTAGTTAAATATGGCTTAGCACAAAACATCGAACTCACAATATGAAAGAAATTATCTACCAGAGAAATCGCCCCAAAAAGTACCACGAAAAATATTTACTATACATAGCCTGGCTTAGCACAAACCCTGTGGTTATCAAATCCGTTTCTCAAGTCAACTGCCTACGAAATTAGCTTGTTCATCATCTTGTTAAACTAGTCATTCAAAAGGCTATTAGTTATACAAGGTGCGATGGGTAAATTGTTGCAATTTTATATTTTTAATTTCGCGCATGTGCGTTGGTGGTTTCTAATTTGGGTGCCTGCACAGTAGAGTAGGACCAATTGCTCACCGTCTGTGAGAAAAGAGTATCATGACGTAATTCACTCCGCTAGAAATTTGGAAAAGGCATGCTGTACTGCTTGGTATTTGTACCAGATGTTCCAATACGAACATTTCAGTGTTTGGGTGTTAATCTGAGGACAGTGCAGAGGATTCGGAAAAAGTTGAATGTGTCTAATGGTGATTACAAAGGCATTTGGAGTGATTAATAGTGATGGTGACATTATGCCTCCATTCATTTTTCCCACAGGTCCTCAGACTCAACACGGAGGCTTATATCAAGTGCCTTGAGGAGTTAGTGTTTCCCTAACTCAAGAGGGTGTCTGCTAAAAAAAAAATCATGTCTGACAACAGGACTCTGCACCATATCACACGAACAGGAGAATCCAGTCATGGCTGTCAGACAATTTCTGTGACTACATCACCTCTTGCGTCTAGCCACCTAACTCACTAGACGGCGACACCCTTAATTATTACGTGTGGGGAACTGTTAAGCGAAAAACCAAAAAATATCCTTTTAACGCCAAAAAATGAACAAAAGGCAAGGACTACGGCAGCATTCACCAACTTAAACAAGGAGATCGTCCAGAAGAGATGCAGGAGATTCCGCGTCTGGATTCCGTGGTCGAAGTCAATGGGAAGTTTATTGAATAAATTTAATTTTTAGTATTTTAAGATATTTTTGTGCGATTTTAATAAATATATCTGTTAAAATGAATTTTTATTTGCATTTTTGCGTAATTTAGACGGCAATTTATACACACACACAAACCCACGCACACACATATGTACAGATTACATTTATTTATATATAGATTACATTTATTTATATATAGATTACATTCATTTATATATATATATATATATATATATATATATATATATATATATATATATATATATATATATATATATATATATTACATTTTATATATATAGATATTACATTTAGTTCTATAAATATAAAGATTAATTTAGTTATATATATATATATATATATATATATATGTATGGATTACATTTTATATATATATATATATATATATATATATATATATATATGTGTGTGTGTGTGTGTGCGTGTGTATAAAGAAGTTCGCTACACAATCCAACATTGACAGCGACCAGTTTCGTACATAGGTACTCAACGATACGTAGATGCGCATATACGCCCAGTCCCACACTGTTCATATATGTTTCTGTTTGTGTGAGCTGCAATGCGTGAACGTGCATGTATATGTCTGCGCCCGTATGAGTGCCCTTCCGACCATAATTTTTCATCCCACTTCCATAAAACGCAGATATACGCAACCATAAATTTAAAAATTAATCAGTTTGTCTGACGATCGCAAATAGAGTGAAATCCAGGGTCACAAACTCACATCAATCCACCTTAATACGTTAGGTCTATCACTTATATTGAGAGCAATAAGTACCGCACATATATAATATATATAAAACTGCTCATATATATATATATATATATATATATATATATATATATATATATATGTATATGTATATATTTGTCTACCGACGGCAGAATTCGAACATGCGTTCACCTAACAGAAGAAACCGTCATTAGATTCGACGTGCTTTGGCCAAATCGGCCACGAAATCTCTTGCTATCGAGCGTAGTGGTACAGTTCCTTTGAGCACAAATTTCTTCAAATAATCACGAAACATTAATCTCTGCTGTTTCGTATCCTAACAATTTATTTATTAACCCGACAGTTTTTATACCTTAAACGCTATTTTTCGTGGATAACCATATTTGAGTAGATGTTCCGTTTATTCATTAAACAGTATATTTATTTTATTTTTGTCTACTGGCCTGAATATCGCTTAATAAATGAAGAAAACAAGTATTTCGCAATAGACATTGTTGGTAAACAATATATTGTCAGCATCGACAGACTCAAACCAGCATACGTACAGTGTGATGACGTCATTCAAACACCACTAAACCCAACAACACCAGAGCAATCAAATACACAAACGAATACTAAAGACATGTCTCCATCAACCCAGTCTACCCGCATGAAGTCGGGCAGACATGTTCATTGGCCAGCAAGATTTCGCACATACACTACATATTAATGCCCATTGACATGGCCATTAATCTGGGGGGGGGAGGTATTGTAGACTCGTCTTTTTCCTACCTATCACCCCTAGTAACAGAACAGTCTATATCTTACGCCTACGTATGGAAAACTTCAACCAATAAAAACCGTACTAGGCGAATCAACCGATTTCATTGGTTAACGACAAAATAATCTGAAAGTTTCACGTGCAAATCGAAATTGCGCCAAAACTCCTGTGAGCCAATTTCGGACTTTCAGAACTTATAAAAGAAAACGCCGACTGACCCAGGCAGTCAGAGACGAACACCCACAGAGAAATTGCCAACATACTCCACGTCACTTGAAATCACGATTTTACCGCGCAAAGGTACATCAACGCTGACTCACTTGCAATTTAAACTCAACCAACTCTGTGGACATCGAATCACAAACCTTGCTTATCCAAAGTGAATTATATTCACTACCTATTAAGTAAAAATCAACGTGCGAACGACTTCAAAAATATTACAGCCAAAGGTAGATCACTCCTTAAGAACTCCTACCAAAAAAGACACTTAACATTGACAATTTTAATATCAACACAAATCTAAGAGAACTGTAAATGAACAAACGAATATTAAGAGAGACATACTGAAACCTAAAATATCATGCACACTTTGCCACAATAACATATAACAAATATCCTGCTTGTATATTGTTTTGAATTGTATATAAATGTTTTATTGGTTTCAAAATTGAATATGTCTTGTTCTTAATCATATTTTAAATTTCGTTTATTTATTTGTTTGTGGATGCAGAAAGTCACGCAACCTACACAAATTCCTTCTGATTTTTTCAAGCATAATTAATAAATTCTGCACATCCCCAACAACATGACTTCACCCTGTCTTTTCTACAAATATTTTCATGTCAACTTCTCAGACGAGTTTTTTACCTGTTGTCCAGACTACATAAATTTAAGCTTGCTCCTAGATTGGCATCTAGATCTCACCTTTTTACTGTTGAAATAGCTAAATGCAACTTCCACTTCTACTCTCTCTCTCTCTCTGGTTCTTCTGTCTCTCTCTCTCTCTCTCTCTCTCTCTGGTTTTTCTGTCTCTCTGTCTCTCTGTCTCTCTCTCTCTCTCTCTCTCTCTCTCTCTCTCTCTGGTTCCACTTTTTTTCTCTCTCTGGTTCATCTTTTTTTCTTTCCAACCTGTGGAACTCCCTTCCGTTTACCTGATTCCCTTATAACTACAATCATGAAAAATTTAAATGCAACGTCAATCACCATCTTCTGTCTTCATATTTTGTCCTTCCCCCAATCCTCTATTATTCTCTTTCACTTTCAATCCCTGTAACCCTCTGCATACTAGTTGTATTCTCTCTTTGCCTGGGGTGACACCGTAGCCCTTGAGTTGTAGAGAAGGCCAGCGTGTCAAACGCTATCAAATGCCTTTCCGATATCTAGAGCTACGGACCGAGCTTCATATTCCCCGAGTTTCATATTCTAATGCTTGAGAAACAAATTCAGTGATGGACGTTAAGACATCAGCAGTAGACTCGACGAAACAGAAGTCATCCTGTTTGTCTGAAAGTAGGCCGTGCGAATTAAGGTACTTAAGCAATTCCGCGTTGATTAAATCCATGAGCACTTTGCCAATAAATGGTAGGAGACTAATATGACTATTTGAGGGTCCGAAGTATTCCACGAAGTTCTTAAAAACAGGAACTACAGGGGACTTCCATCACGCGGGAAAGCCAGAAGCAGCGAGACATTTGTTGTAAAGTTTGGAGAGAACATGAGCCAATTCAGGAGCACATTTCTTCAGGATGACTAAAGGGATATCATGGAATCCGCTTGCCTTGCTCTGTACGAAAACAGATCTTTTCCATAATGTTTTCTTTTAAATAAATAATAAACGGATATATATATATATATATATATATATATATATATATATATATATATATATATATATATATATATTGCCCTTTTAGTCAAGCACTTTTATAGGTGTAATAAAATCCCTATACTCTCTACCCTAACCGTCAGCGGGATGTGGAATCTTTTCATCGGGACTACTCCACTAAGAACATCTTGGGCCCCGGTAAAAAAAATATTATGAACTGACCCTGCTACACAAAATAGATAGTATCATAAAAAGTATGAGGTTGAATCTATTCTTCACAAAGCACAAACACGAACATTTAAGAGGGAATGAAACCGAAACTTTTGCATTGAAATCGCAAAAAATACCACCAAGTGATGGGCAACTCCTAGAAGTAATTAATCTCAGTTATAAATAAGATCAAATTCATTAATACCTCTAATAACCTTCAGAAAAAGTGTATAAAGACATCGACACTATCAACAAATCTGATCAGATTATTATCAACTCTGATAAAACAGGCAACCACTCCCAGATCGATATCAACATATATCACAAACCTATTAACAGAGAAGTCAATAACATTTATAAAAAGGTGTCCCACTATGGGGAAAATATCATCAACACCGAGTCCAAAAGATCAGTCTCCGAGCTAAAAGTCGACGATAGAGTCTATAAGTTCCACAAACAGCAAGCATTTATTACGGGAAAAGACCATCAGGAGGATTTCTCCTACAACCCACAATACCGACTAATCAATCCATCCAAAAATAATATCGGTAAAATAAGCACTGCAATTCTTGAAAATTCCTACAGATACCCAAGAGATGCTTTAGAGGTCAACCAGCGCCACAATACAGATGACGCCACTGGTTGGTTCACTAAAATAATAAATAAAAGTGAATAGTCCTTTATTCAATTCAACATTTGCAACTTCTATGTCTGTCACCGAGGAGCTACTAATGGCTGCGATAAATCTCATCAACCATTACTGCCCCATAAGGAACAAGGACATTAATATCATTAAACAGGCCCAGAAACACATCGTGATCCATGAAGGTTCCCTGTGGACTAAACGTGACAACCCTGATCAGTGGAGGCTTGTTAGTTGGCATTCTATTACTTTAGGGACTAAGTTACGATATTGATAACACCGATCTCTATAGAGACGACAGTATTATTTTCATGCGTAAAACAAGAGCACAAAAAAATCTGACCAAGAAAAAGCCGACTAAATTCTTTAAAGACCACTATTTGGGCATCACCACTAACGCTAAAATGATCAACTTTCTGGATGTAATCTTGGACCTATCTAGTGGACTTTATAAACTATATACTAAAGATTTATACAACTATAGATACTTCAAAAGTTTAACCATCATCCTAGAATACTAAGTAATTTAAATAAATCAGTTCAATTTAGGCTATCTACCAACTCTCGTAATAAGGATATTTTCGACAAGCATAAAAGTAAATATGTAGAAATCCTAGAACAAAGTGTCCGTAAAATTAAACTCGAGTACTTGGATACTAACAATAATGATGTCAACAAGTCTAAACACCGCAAACGCAATATCATATGTGTTAACGTACTCTTTAGCATCAATTTCAAAACTAATATCGAAAGTATGTTTCTGAATTTAATCCATAACCATTTCAATCATTGCCCAACGCTAAAAAAGATTTTCAATAAAAACAATGTCAAAATTAACTGCAGTTGTCCTAAGAACATCGATTAATATATATCACAGCACAACAATTTTATACTAAACAATCGCTTAACCAGCCTACAAAATACCTCCATCTCACAATTAAGAAATGCAACTGTCGAAATAAACAAAATTTGCCCATTAAACGGCAAATACATGGAAAGAGGTTTAATTTATAAAGCTAACAGCAAATATGACAGTGTGGTCAAGTTCTATTTGGGTTCTACTAAAAACCATTTGAAATCACGTTTCTAACATCAACAAATGATATTGGACAATGTTAAATAGAGTAACAGCACAGCTCTCTCTAAATTTTTCTGGGAAATAAAAAGCGAGAATAGGAACCCAACTATCACTTGGGATTACATAACGAAAGCTAAATTCTTCAGTGGTAAAGGTGATAACTGTAGCTTGTCTTTCTATATAGGCAACCCTAATTTGATAGACAACAGGAATGAATTAATGATCACTTGCATACATAGAAATATTCCTAATTAAACTTTTCTCAATTTTGGATCCTATAGATACTAGTTTTAGTGTTTCTATTATTATGATTATTATTCTGATCATTATTAACACACACACACACATATATATATATATATATATATATATATATATATATATATATATATATATATTTGTTAATGTTATTATTACCACGACCTATCATTTCATTTTTACTATTTTTATTATATCACCATTATTCTTTTTGGTATTACTATTTTCAATCTTAGTTACTATTTACAAGTATCTGTCTATATTTCTGTGCCACAGTATGGATATTTGGAAAAAGATATGAATCCAGGGAGAGCTCTATGTCAGAGACAGAGAAATAATAATTATTATTATAAAAGGCACGAACACTTAAAATTTCATGAGGTTATATTTATTTCTTTAGGGTCGTAAAAACGGACCCAATTCATCAGACCTTCAAATCCAAAAGGAAACAGAAATTATTTCTCCAAGTTTAGATAACAAAATTTATGTAAAAGTATATATGTGGAATGGGGAAAAGGTAGAAAGAAAGACGTGTATGTAAGTTTGAGAGAGAAGTGGAAAGTTGGACAGGAAAAAAAGTGTATGTGAGATTGAGGGAGAGAGACGGAAAGAAAGACAGGAATGAAGCGTATGTGAGATTGGGGAACGGGTGATGGTGAAATCATTCAGAGGGAGGAGGTAAAAGAGAAAAAATTTTAAAAGTGAGATTGAGACAATTAGAAGTTATTTTCAGTTGAATCAACTGATGTTCGACTTGTTGACCTAATTTAAAATACAGACTACAGAAAACATAGTTACATCGATTGTGACAATTAAGGACACATGAAAGGAAACAAAAGAGAAAAAGAAATGTAAAAAGAAAGGAAAGGAAGGGGAAATCAATGAAAGATGGTTATGTGAGCAATCGAAACATTCTGTCTGACTTATGACACTAATGTATTTATTAAAAAAGAAAAGAAGGAGGCCTTTAATATTAAAGATAATGTGTAGCTAAGAATTTTCTGAAAATCATGTAATTTTCTCGTAACGGTTTCAACTTTATCATAATAATATAAACCAGTTAAAATAACATTTATATATATATATAAAGAGAGAGAGAGAAAGCGAGAGAGAGAGAGAGAGAGAAAAGAAAAGGGTAAGTTTTCCTTAATGTTATTTATAAAATTACTAAAGATATTCTTAATAAAACTAGAAATAGTATTAATAATGATAACAATTATAGCAAATAGAAAAAAACAAAAAACAATGGTATTAAAATAATAATAGAAATAGTAGTCAAACTAATAAATTGTAAAATTAATAAGACACGAGGAAATAATCAAGTATTTGTCTACTAAGATTATAAATGTATTTATCTAATTTCACATAATCATCCGGGGATATATATATATATATATATATATATATATATATATATATATATATATATATATATATTAAAAATAGCAATTATACATTATTAATAAAAGTATATGTCCGATGAGTCTTCATTTAAAATAATTATAATTATCCCCAATGCTAGTACATGTGATTACGAAAATTCCTCCCCTGAAAATAAATGGTTTAAAAATTTTAAAGAAACATTGAAAAAATTCATAAAATTAAAAATCATAAACCTATATGAATGATATAAGCACACTTACAAAACTCGACGTTTATAAATAACAAACCCATCCAGATAAAAATTTATTAATGTCAGGGGTTTGATTTGTGACTTCTAAATCGATTTAAAAAAATCAATAATGTTCGATTCTGAAAGAAATATTGTGAATTAAAGAAGCACTAATCTAGAAAAATACACCCCGAAAGAATTCTCACTAATTTTTTTACGATTGGGTCCGCTTGTTTAATATTTTCGAACACTATATATTAGAATACTCCATATTTTTTATAGTGTGGATACACTTATTTAAATATTTTCCCACACTCTATATTAGAATTATTCCTATTTTTCATGAGTGGACCCGATAATTTAAGTATTGCCAAACACCCTATATTAGGAATGATCTTTACGATTCATTTGCGAACGATAACTCTTGATCAAGACTTCCATCATAAACTCATATTTATAAACTCATTTAATCAGTTAAGTGTAATCGTCTTTCATTAATGTCTCCAAAGTAAATCAAATATAAACAAGTTTCCATAAAAGTGTTTTTCCCTTAAAAGAAATCATAACCGAAAAAAATCAAAGAAACATTTTTTTTTATAAATATCGATTATCGATTTCACTAGGAATAATACATAAAAGAAGGGTCTTTGTTGCTCATAAAAAAGGCTTTCTTCTTATTGATTTTCTCAATTCTTATTGAATTCTCATTGGATTTTCTTCTGGTTTATAAGACCATAAATGTGAAGATCAGAACTGTGTACCTGAACATATTCGTAAATATCCAAATATATCCATGACAACAAGGCAAAATGGCCAGTCCTGTTAACATACTCGGTGAGTTATTCACTTCCGACAAAAGCTTTTATTATGGCAAAAGTTCCGGCAGTCGATTCATATTATAGTCGTATCAATAAATATTGATTGTATCAACTAAAGTATATTTCTAATCACCATAATCATTTTATCCTTTGATTCTATTATCGTCCTCGGTAAGCATTTATTTACTTGCTTGCGTAAATATTCATTACTATTGTACCCATGCCGTTAAAAATGACGATAATTTTTAGAAACTTTTACGATGATAAGTCAAAAATTATCTGCACTTTCGCCATATCATGCCTTTACGTTTGTCACACTGCCTTCTGCTCATGCGTACTTATAGTTATTTATTTATAGTTGTGATAACTACAATCTTCAGAAATTTAGGTGCAACATCAAATCGCCACCTTTCGTTTTCTTGAACCCTGTTTCTTTTGGTCTCCTCCTCCATTCTCCCCATTCTTACTCTTTTCGTTCTCTATTGTGGTCAAGTGATCGAAGTTCGAGCTTGATCGCGCCAGTTTTCTTGTTGCTGTTTCAGTGCCAGCATGGCCGCTCCGCTAGCAGTGTGCACCAAGGAAGAACAAAGGGCAGCAAGATCAAGCTCAAACTTCGATCATGTCAACACAATAATACCAACTATTGTCACGTACGAGAAGAAGGCAATGTGACAAACGTAAAGATATATTATTGCGAAAGACCCGCTAATTTTTGACTTACCCTCGTAATACAGAACTGCAATTAAAGAGTTTTGAAACAATATATTAAAGTTCTATAAAACGGAGATCCATAATTCACAACTAAGATAAAGGCCAATGAACAGTTTAATTAATATGTTCCCTTGCTATATAGTCTTCTATGTGGCGTATCCTTTCAGGACTGGTGATCCTGATTCTCTAAAATTTCATGTCCTTTTTAAACTTTTAATACATTTTGTCTCTTTTGTTATCACTCCTACACCTTTTTTTGCCATTCATTTACTAAACACACTAAGCAGATTATGCGTTGTTTTGCTGTGACTCTTGCCTTCAATCTGCCTTGAAAGTATCATATTTTCCAATCCCTCTTTCTTCCTTATGTTCCCTAGAAATTTTAACTGTCTCTTCCTGATGTTAAGTTTAAGTTTCTTCTCAAACCTTCACGTTGCTCACATGTTCGGTCGATGGTATCCTCAGTACCCTTCTGTTGAACCATATCTCTGTTGCTTCAAGTCTCTTCTTCATCTGTAACGAGATTTTTCAACATTCATTGTCATATAGAAGGACTGATATTACGTAACAGTTCAGTGATCTTGTCTTTGTTCTTATCCAAATCTTCCTGTTTCTTAATACTTTGCCCTATTCCAATGTACCTTTGGATTTCAGTGCCGCACTTTCCGTCGCCGGGGTACAATGAAGCGCAATATACCCATCATGACACCCAGTCTTGTAAGAGTATGCGAGGTACATGCAACACACCTAAATATGCACTATATGATGACAGATTTTGATAAAAGCAGAGCGTAGCCTCACAGCTGGGGTCGAGTTAGACACACACTCATATCAAGTAACAAGGTCTTCGACTGCGTATGTATATATGACTCACAAGTTGCATTCGTTGACTCATGCTTCATGCTTAAAAAATCACCCACTCGATTCCTGGCCATAATGCTGTCTCAGTACTCCCGCACATGAGCAGAGATGCACAATGCGTCTGCCTCGATGTGACAGATGCAGGTTAAACAACTGATAAGCAAATGTGTGGGACCGACTGCGATGTTTATTGTAGCCCGTGTTAATGCACCAAAACAAAATATGTACACCACTAATCATTTTTAGTTTAATATGCAATGAGAGCCATGCCTAATGAAGCACCAAGATATTATTATTTTATTACATATATATATATATATATATATATATATATATATATATATATATATATATATATATATAGTTAGTTTATGAAGAATTAGGTAACCCGTATGGGTAAACCCAAGGAGGATAAAAATTAGTGACACCTTCTCTCATGACTTCCTTCTCTTTTTCTTTTTATGTTTTTATTTCTCCTCTACCCCTTCGATATCAATATATAACGTCCGTTAAGTTAACCGTTTAAATGTGCCAATGCCTTGACATCAAGTAATTTTAAGTATAAAAGAATAGAAATTTTAAATTACATCTAATTCACTCATGTCTTCTTTCTCCCCGCTCACTTGCTCCTTTCGTTAATTTACATATGTTTAATACGGCCCGTCAAAAATGTGTAAATTTCTTTTCATTTTTTGTTTCAACCTTTGGAAGTAAAGTCTGATGATACGCAGTCCTTTAAAAGGGCTGTGGTGAAATAATTTATTACATGGAAGCTTAAAGTGGTCTGTTTTATTTAAATTATATATATATATATATATATATATATATATATATATATATATATATATATATATACCTCAGATATATTGTGTCGATACCAAGACTCCTATATTCGACAGCACTTTCCTCGGTATCATCACCGACACCAGCAACGTCGTAATCTGTATAGTGTCTTCGGCTTTCCCACGCGTCCAATATCGATTCCAACTGATCCAGTAACTTTCTCACAGATGTGATGTGTTTTCCCTCTGTCTTTTCTACAAATATTTCCATGGCTACAGTTCTGTCGAGCGTTTTTTCCCTGGTGCCCTGACTACATAAACTTAGGCGTGCTACTAGACTAACATCTAGGTCCCACCCTTTTTCCGTTGGAATATTTAAATGTAACCGCCAGTTCTACACCAAACAGCTTCTTTCCTCGCACTTCTCGCCTGTGAATTCCCTTCCGTTTAATTGCTTTCCTGATCCCGTGCATCTTTTATCCTTTCCTCATTCCCTCCTTTACAGTTTTTCTCTCACCTTCACTCTATGTAACCCCCTGCAAAATAGTGGCACATGCGCCTTGCTTGGGGTGAAATGCTTAAAAATAAAATGATGCAGTCCCAGTTCCCCATCTGTACGGGCATATTTTTTGAAGAAAATAATATTTCTCATTCTCAAGTACCGAGCTAGTATATCTCTAATTCCACGCGTTCTTTTACCTTCACTCTCTCATCACGCCGATGTCATTAGTTTCCATCTTGGTATTTATGCTGATGACACAACCATTTACACCTGTATTAATACCAAAATCTGTCAGAATAAACCTGGCAGCTTCTCTTGAAAAGAACTTCCAATCTGTCGTAAGAAATGACTTATGAATTTTATCGCCTCCAAAACAAAACTACTCTCATTTCATCACAACAGAGAAACTTTTTTGTCTGCCATCAACATAGCTGATGCTAAACACTAGGAGAGAAACACTCTACGCCTTCTTAGCCTCACGTTTTATAATGACATGAATTGAACTTTTTTCTCTGCCATCAACATAGCTGATGCTAAACACTAGGAGAGAAACACTCTACGCCTTCTTAGCCTCACGTTTTATAATGACATGAATTGAACTTTTTGTCTGCCATCAACATAGCTGATGCTAAACACTAGGAGAGAAACACTCTACGCCTTCTTAGCCTCACGTTTTATAATGACATGAATTGAACTTTTTTGTCTGCCATCAACATAGCTGATGCTAAACACTAGGAGAGAAACACTCTACGCCTTCTTAGCCTCACGTTTTATAATGACATGAATTGAACTTTTTTCTCTGCCATCAACATAGCTGATGCTAAACACTAGGAGAGAAACACTCTACGCCTTCTTAGCCTCACGTTTTATAATGACATGAATTGAACTTTTTTCTCTGCCATCAACATAGCTGATGCTAAACACTAGGAAACACTAGAGAAACACTCTACGCCTTCTTAGCCTCTTTACGACATTTGAACCTTCTTAGCCTCACGTTTTATAATGACATGAATTGAACTTTTTGTCTGCCATCAACATAGCTGATGCTAAACACTAGGAGAGAAACACTCTACGCCTTCTTAGCCTCACGTTTTATAATGACATGAATTGAACTTTTTGTCTGCCATCAACATAGCTGATGCTAAACACTAGGAGAGAAACACTTTTATAATGACATACGCCTCAACATAGCTTAGCCTCACGTTTTATAATGACATGAATTGAACTTTTTTCTCTGCCATCAACATAGCTGATGCTAAACACTAGGAGATAAACACTCTACGCCTTCTTAGCCTCACGTTTTATAATGACATGAATTGAACTTTTTTTGTCTGCCATCAACATGGCTGATGCTAAACACTAGGAGAGAAACACTCTACGCCTTCTTAGCCTCACGTTTTATAATGACTTAGCCTCAACATAGCTGTTTTATAATGACATGAATTGAACTTTTTTCTGCCATCAACATGGCTGATGCTAAACACTAGGAGAGAAAAACACTCTACTAAACACTAGCACTTCTTAGCCTCACGTTTTATAATGACATGAATTGAACTTTTTGTCTGCCATCAACATGGCTGATGCTAAACACTAGGAGAGAAACACTCTACGCCTTCTTAGCCTCACGTTTTATAATGACATGAATTGAACTTTTTGTCTGCCATCAACATAGTTGATGCTAAACACATAAGAGAGAAACACTCTACGCCTTCTTAGCCTCACGTTTTATAATGACATGAATTGAACTTTTTTTGTTAGCCTCATTTTAACATAGCTGATGCTAAACACTAGGAGAGAAACACTCTACGCCTTCTTAGCCTCACGTTTTATAATGACATGAATTGGGGCGACTATATTGAATCAATTGCTATATGAACTGCAAGCAAAGTTGGTTCCCTGACTTGTGCCAGAATTTTTTCTATCCTGCACATTTACAAATCTATCATTCGTCCATCCATTGGATAATTTTGCCATATCTTGTCTGGTGCTCCTGCTATATACCTCTAAATTCTTGACAAAATCTAAAGAAGGGTTTTTAATGTAACCAATCGTGACCAGTCATCTCAATTTCAATCACTTTCTCACAGACATGATGTGACTTCGCTCTGTCTTTCCAAGAAATATTTTCATGGAAACTTTTCTGATAAACTTTTTTAATCTGCTGCCCTGACTATATGAATCTAAGCAATCTACTAGAATGGCAACTAGGACTCACGGTTTTACTGTTGAACGAGATAGCTGCAACCCCCACTTCTACTTTAATATTTTCTTTCTTTGTACCTTCAACCTGTTGAATTCCTTTCCGATTTCTTGCTTCCCTGATAATAACAATCTTCAGAAATTTAGTGCACTATCAATCGCCATCTTTCGTTTTCTTGAACCCTGTTGCTTTTGGTCTCCTCCTCTATTCCCTCCCCATTCTCAGTCTTTTCGTTCTCTTTCACTTTTACTACCTTGAGTTTGTTTCCTCACGTCCCTCACAAAAAAATACATATTGCCCAGGTACTCAGACTTAAAGTTTATATATATATATATATATATATATATATATATATATATATAAACAAGTTTGTGTACAATTATAGTATTACTTTCACATACTCGAATATAGTATTTTTTACATACACACCAAACATACTGTTTAATAAATAAATCGAGCGTCTTCTCGAAAAGGACTATCCACTAAAAATAATGATGCAGAAATAATATCTGTCTGATTAATAAATAAAAAAAATATCTCCTTATTTAGAAACTGCTTTGTTTACTGAAACTGAGCAAATATGCCTATTTCGAAAGAGAAAAATATTTATTTAAAGGCACTATTCAAATTGGACCATCGACGCACTCTGACGCTGAGAATCCAAAGTAGGTCAGATCTCGGGGAATGCTGGTTCGAATCCTGCCGGAGAGATCATATTTTTCTCTAATAAGATTTCTCGAATCTTCAGGTAAGCGAAAAATAAATAAATATTCTATTTGATAAATAAACTGAGTTTCTACTCAAATACGAGTATCCACTAAAAATAACGTTTAAGATATATATATATATATATATATATATATATATATATATATATATATATATATATATATATATATATATAAAAAGATACAGAAAAAACAAACAAAAAAATTTTAATATACAATTATGCTGTATTAATATAAAGTCGACGTCGGACGTTTCGGTCTATTTAGGACCATCATCATGGACATTTTCATTTAAACATAATTAACATTAGAACATATAAAAATTTAACACAAAAGACCATGGACATAAGAGCACAACTAATCCAAACAGATAACTGAAATTTTTATATAAGATCAGCGTTCCGTTTAAATATGATCACGTTGTCGTCACGTGGGCGATGTTGTTAAAACATATTCGAAGATGATTTCAAATATTAAAATATTAAAAAAGTCGATTGAACTATTTTATATAAACAGTTCAAGAAATCACTCCCGTTGATATAGGAAATACGTAGGTTCTTCTGTCTTCATACAAGCTTGAAGTCCTTCACGTTACAATATATATATATATATATATATATATATATATATATATATATATATATATTATATATATTTGGTCTGGTGCACCTGCTATACATCTCGAGATTCTCGACAAAATTCAAAGAAGAGCCTGTAATGTAATCGATCCTGACCAGTAACTTTTTCGCACCTTTCACCTTTGGAAATCCCTTCCGATTTCTTGCTTCCCTGATAACTACAATCTTCAAAATTTTAAGTGCAACATCAACTGCCATTTTTTGGTATTCTCCACAATCCTACCCATTTTCGGTCTTCTCTTTCTCTTTCATATTCACTTCCTCGTTCTTGTGGCATTATGGCCTCGTTTGGAGTGAAACGTTAAAAAAAAAAGTCCGCCAACATACTTACATCCACGATCTCGCAGGTCCTTTAACTTTTTTCTTTATGCACGATTATCAGATTCAATCTTCTTGCTTGAGTGGCTACGTTTGTTTTGGGCATCAAAATAGGACATCGTGCATTTTTCTGTTATAAACTTTTGCATGTTTATATTAAAATATAAGGGATTATTATTTGACATTCATCAACAAGTCCCATCTAATCTAAAGCACATTTTACAATATCCACACAAACCTCATCAGCGTAATTTCATGGTATCCTCGAATTTCTCACTCATCTCATCTTGCTTTTAATTCTTGGGACACGGTTCTAATTGCGCCAACTATTATAAGTCCAAACTTTACGTTCAGTTTCTCCTCCTCTCTATGCCCAACTGAGAATCTTGGTATTTTTTCAACGTCTTGCTTTCTCTCATATTCATCCTGTTCTTTACTATATGTCAGGTTTTCTTTTCTATGTTTACAATAAAATTTGATCTTCCTACTTGGGTGTAGCGATTGGTATAACTGTCTCAATCCTCCGGTATTTTCGTCTTCAACTCGTACTACAGCACCTGCTGCTACGAATACTACTACTACTACTACAATAATAATAATAATGATGATGATGATAATAAGCAGCATTCGCATGCATTTACTAAACTAAGCCTCGCACAACAAACATCTACAACACCCAATCAAGATAGAACTCTATACAGAAAAGTATCTACTAACTACCTCACTAAGCATTATTCAACAGCGAGTTATTTATTATACAGACTAAGCAATTTTTTATTATTCTTTATTTTAGAGATTGACTTCTTGCAGCGGTGCATTGGTTTGCAGGTCCGACTCTATAAACGCTTGTGAAATAATGGACGCCAAGCTTTTGTAACCTTGTGTTAGAAGTAATAATGGTTATTTAATCGAGAGTTTGTGGTTTCTCATTGCTAAGCCTTGCAAGTATTAATTCATCATTGATGCCCAAAACAAACGTAGACACTCAAACAAAGAGATTGAAAAGACAGGCAACTAATTAAATATTGAAATAAATAAACTTTAAGGTTTTTATGTATTCTTTTTTAAAAACTCAAGAAATGATTTTGTTAATATTATGACATTTATTCACACACTCTTCATAATAAGATACATGCTACGGATATGATATTCTATGAACACGTGTTGATCAGCTAGAGTGTTCATTGATTGATTGATTTGTTATTTTTAAGCTTAGCAATCGTCTGCAGGTTATCTTACGCCCAGAAACTGATATTAGATTTTAAGAATTTTTGGGAGATAATAATTATGTCCCGATACAAGGTATACTAATTAACCCATAGCTGGGGTGAAGAAAAGCTGGATTAATATCTTTCCCAAGGTAGTTTGCGCGTAAGTGAATTTAGCGTACCCAACTGGATTGGAAGTCGGCTGTTCAATTTCCAGTTCTGTACCGTTATACATTACACCACCCACATATCCAAGTTTGCAGCACCAGAAAATCGCAAGCGGTCAATCATCTTGCTAGAGTGTGTAAATTAAGTTGACATGTGTATGTGTATGTATGGGAGACTATGTAAGAGAGAGAATGTGTGTGAGTGCTTAGGAGTGTGTGAACGAGAGCGAAAGCATGTGTGTATGTTAGAAGCAAACGTTTATGAAAGAGAGAGTCTGTGAAAGTGAAGCTGTAAATGCTAGTATATTTAAGAGGTGTGTGCGAGTGAGAGAGAGCGTGAATTTGCGTGTGTATGTGTGCGGAAGTGTAGGTATGAGCGAAAGAGATTTTTTTTTGAGAGGGAGAAAGAGAGAATGTGAGTGCAAGAAAGATTGTCCGTGTGCGAATGTTTCGGTGGATTAGAAATTGTGTGTGAGCGCGCCAGAATGAGTGTGTGTGTGTGTGTGTGTGTGTGTGTGTGTGTGTGTGTGTGTGTGTGTGTGTGTGTGTGTGTGTGTGTGAATTTATTTGCTTCCCTTTAGTCTAGCCTAAAACTAAATGCCAACTGGAATAAAGAAATGTTGATGCACCAATTTTAAAACAAGAGAGATTACGCCACTTGAAAATCAATACTCAAAGTATTTTTTTTGTTTTCTAGGATTGAACATCGACCATTAATGCCAGTGTCTATATACCTATTACTGTTTAGCCTGGCATACAGCCATATTAAAGGGACATCCACAGAAAATGATGTATGAAAGTCATTTTCCTTGAATATTTCTTAAAGTGCATCAATGCAAAATATATTAAACAGATTTAAATGGAAAAAGACTACAGCGTATCCAATCCTCAAATTTATATCGAATAGCCAACATTTAAAATATTGCCAGTTAATGATAAAAGGAAAAGTATTGTTCCATCAGACAAATCGGGGTCTATTTTGTGACGTAT
Source organism: Acanthosepion pharaonis (assembly GCA_903632075.3). Classification (NCBI taxonomy): domain Eukaryota; kingdom Metazoa; phylum Mollusca; class Cephalopoda; order Sepiida; family Sepiidae; genus Acanthosepion; species Acanthosepion pharaonis. The sequence continues at coordinate 1,606,675 of CAHIKZ030001768.1, read as the reverse complement.
GTCTTTTTTCAGCATATAAAACTGGCCGATAAATTAAGTGTACAGGAAGAGAATTAATGAAAAGAATCAATATAAATAATAATTTCCTTCCCTGAGAGGAAAGCATTTGACAGAAAAATATGATTATCATTGTCGTCGTCATCAACGTGACTCTAAAGCGTATTTTCGACAACATCGTTAATAATAACCACTATCGTATTAAATGAAAGCATCATCGTCAAGTGTCAAAGCAAAAGCTGTGAAAATCAATGAACATCAGTAGGAGTCGAGGCAGTGGCACGAAGCAGCAGCAGCAACTTCCGAAACGTAATAATGAAGATGACGGTCACCATGTGATTGCTGGTGGCAGAAGTAATGTTATTGTGATGATAGTAGCAGCGGTGGTGTTGGTGAAAAATATAGGAGGGTGTGGTGTTGGCTGTATCGCTGGCAGTCATTTTTACAGGTGACGATGATGATGACGATTATAATGATAACTGTAGTAATAAAAACATATTTTACACGCAAAGATATTGCTAATTTTACAAGTACATTAACAGACCGATCACCATGATGTAAAAAAAAGCTACTCAAGCTACAGATTATAAAGTATGAGTTTAAATTCAAAATAATGCACATTAGTTTGTAACGAACCGGCGTCTTTATCTGATGAGCCAAGACTCTTTATTTATGGTGATCCATGCGATGGTAGCTGCATCGGCACATTTATAGAAATGGTGGTTCTCGTTGTTAGTGTAGGTGGAAATGGAAACAACCGTATTGCTAGTGAAAATAGTGGTGATAATGATTATGGTAGTGGGGAGGCAGTTATAGCGCTTGATGAGGTAGTGACGGTGGCCATAGCAAAGAAAGATGGAGATTAGCACTGCCAACCGCAGGCTCCTCTCTCAATAACGGACTCTCGCTGATTTAATTACGTTTAATTATGCCTATAGAAACGTTGAACTGTAAGTCACCACAGAGGGTAAACATAAAATCTGATGAGTTAATAGCAGCCGATTCGCCTGATCACAAAAACTTTGTGGTAGGACTCCACCGTAGAGGGAATCCAGTTTTGTGAGAGAAGAGCCGTACTTTGCCGTTCCGTAATTAGTACTTTTGATAGAGTGTAATAACACTGGAACCGTTGCCAAGGAGACGGTCGTGCCGCCGGAAGTGTTTCTGGCTTAACGAGGGAGCACATTCTCTGTATAAAAATTCTTTTTTTTCTTTTGGGGTGTCGATGTTGAAAATGTTACGAAAATACAAAATCGAGAACGTATTTTCTTACGCTGACAGTGGACAGTGGTTTGTTTCATTGTTGATTCATTCTTGAATTACACGTTCAATTTCCTCTCGCAGAGGGCAACGGAAGGAAAAGCGAAATAAAAGAAGACAAAAAGCGAGAAGCGAAAGATTTGCCGAATATGAGTGGAGAAGGAAGAAAAGCGGGAAATGAAGCAAAAAAGGGAAAAGGAATAAGAAAGTCGGCAGAAGAATTTAAATGTAAAGAAAAGAAATAAAACATATGTGGCATGAAGCGGAATTCAGTGGTTCTAAATTTGATGGTAGAAGGAAGGAAGGAAGGAAGGAAGGAAGGAAGGAAGGAAGGAAGGAAGGAAGGAAGGGAAGGAAGGAAGGGAAGGGAGGAAGGAAAGAAGGAAGGAAGGAAGGAAGGAAGGAAGGAAGGAAGGAAGGAAGGAAGGAAGAAGGAAGGGAAGGAAGGAAGGAAATGAGGAAGAAAATGAAGGAAGGAAGGAAGGAAGGAAGGAAGGAAGGGAGGGAGGGAAGGAAAGGAAAGGAAGGGAGGGAGGGAAGGAAGGAAGGAAAGGAAGCAATGAAGGAAGGATGGAAGGAAGGAAGGAAGGAAGGAAGGAAATGAGGAAGGAAGGAAGGAAGGAAGGAAGGAAGGAAATGAGGAAGGAAGGAAGGAAATGAGGAAGGAAATGAGGAAGGAAGGAAGGGAGGGAGGGAAGGAAGGAAGCAAGGAAGGAAGGAAGGAAGCAAGGAAGGAAGGAAGGAAGGAAGGAAGGAAATGAGGAAGGAAGGAAGGAAGGAAGGAAGGAAGGAAGGAAGGGAGGAAGGAAGGAAGGAGGAAGGAAGGAAGGAAGGAAGGAAATGAGGAAGGAAGGAAGGGAGAGAGGGAAGGAAGGAAGGGAGGAAGAACCAAGAAAAAAAGAACAGAAGTATTTGAAGTAAAGAAGAAAACATTAACAGAAAAGATTAAAAAGTAAGAAACAGGTTTTATTTGACTGATTTGTTTTAACGACTTCTAAACCTTTTGAAGACAGAATTTTTATTTTAAGAATGTTTTGGAAATAATAATGATTTTATTGATGCAATTCCTAATATATAACCCATATCTTAGGAAGAGAGGTGGATTCGTATCTATTCCAATAGTATTTGCGCGTAAGTGAATAGAACCGCCTGAGCCGTCATTCATTACATCCAAACTTACTTCTCCTGGTACTCCCAAGCAATCATCCATCTAGGTACTGATCAGGTTCGACATTGCTTAACTTTGGTGATCTGACGAGAACCATTGATTCAATGTGATGTGAACGCAAGCCAGTAAGAATCAGGGAAAGTCTACAGAAAACAAAAACTTGCACTGAAATGAAAAATATGGACTTAAATGTATTTGCGAACCACAAGTTAAAATACAAGAATATGAAAGTGAAAGTCATGGCCATACGTCCTCCGGAAATGACCTTTTCTAAGAGTCTAGAAGACTTTGAGATCGGCGAAACAACTGAATCATGACAAAGATGAGAGTGGAATAGAGGTCTAGTAATATTGTATTGTACTAATTTTCCAGGGCGAGACAAATGGATTGCTTTCAAATTCAGCACTCAAAATGGTGGCTTTTATGTACATATAACGAAAGATCAGTGTTCAAATAGTGGAAAATATATCATTATTTCGAGTTGCGTAGGAACCATGACAGTTATCAAGGCGGAAAGGGGGAATCAATGAATCTGGATCCGATCGAGTATGTTGCGTTCGCTTTCGCACAAATGTCCTTGAATCTGTCTATACTCTCCCCAGCAAAAGGTTAAATATCAAAATTGACTGGGATCTCTAGCTTTGGGTGGCAGCAATCTAGAAAAATCTAGAAAAACCCTGAATTCAAAATCGGGTAGAAGGCAACGTGAAACCACTTCAGTATCTTTCCCAAGGATCCATGGCAATACGATGAAGAGGCTCTATCTATAAAAAAAAAAAAAGCAATGATCGCCTACGTCGTTAAGTTAGATGGAATTTTGTTAATAAAACTACGATTTTTATGTCACTTTTCAAGAGAAATACACAGGCATGGAGGCAGACTCTAAGCAATTAGGAAGATAAGGAATCTCAACATCCTTATCTCCAATTTGTGCTTTGTTATACTAATTTAAACTAAGTGATTATCATGAAATCAGAGATAACGTCACAATCAAGCAAGAATGAAAATTTAACTATATGAAAAATGTTTTAACTGATGTCAGAAAATATTACACAGAAATCGAAAGGCACATTGTTATCGGGAAAGATGCCTTCGAGAAACTAAACATATATTAGAAACTGGTAAATTTCGTTGAAAACAAAAGATAATAGTGGTCAAATGTTATGCAATATCAATATTTTCCTTTTACATAATAGTGAATATTTTCTCGCAGTTGAAAGCGTGACTTGTGGTAACAAAGATGTGGTTCTAGAGAATGATACTAAGAATAACATGGATGGAACATGTGAGCAAACCCTGAATCCATCATAAAAATACAGGATGTAGAATTAGTAAATACTTCAGATACCTCGACGTATGCATCTGCGAAAACAAATTATGTAATTGAAAGAAATTGAATATAAAATAGGTTGTGCCAGAGATAATTTCGCATAACACCGCAAATTGCTAGGAAACTAAAACATCAACTTAAAAATTCGAATGGTGTTCCTAAATAGACTCGGCAGATCGAGACTTTCAAAAGGATGTCATCGAACCCGTTCAAAATTATCTAAACTGTTAGCTGCATACAACCGCTTCATAATAATGAAAAAGAGGCTTTGAGCGAATAAAGCCTGAGGGCCTTGGCAAGGATCATTCTTGTTTGAACATTATGGACGTTACAGAATCACAAACAAAGAACTGTACCAAATAACAGAAATCACATCACCTGAGGAATATTTGTGACAGCAGCAACAACTAAAATGGATACCACATGTGACTCGAAGAGAAAATAAGGTCATAGGATGTTAACATTCCACACCACTTCAAATAGAAGGTTCGGAAGGACCCTCTCCCCCATTAATACTGGAAACGGCTTATGGTAATTGTTCGAATGAGCTCTTCACTATAGTACCTAGGTTTGTTTTTTTTTTTAATTTAAGCACAGTATTAGCGTCAAGATCTCAATTGACAGTTGAGCTGGAAGCTGGATAGATGTAGCTGTAAATTCTCTCGCGCTTCTCGCTTGTGGAACTCCCTTCCGGCTCTATGCTTTCCAGCCAACTTTAATCTGCAAAAATTTAAATGCAATGTCAATCGTTATCTACTGTCCTCCTGATTCCTCTTTTCTCTTTCTGCTCATTATTATTATTTCTGTTCCTAATTCTTCCACATCCTGTAACACCATGTGTTTTAGTGGCATTACTGCATTGTATGAAGTGATACCGATTAAAAAATATTATCAAAATATCAGTAACATATATATTGATCTTGGGCAAGTTGATGGTAGAATATACACTGGGAGGGATAGTATAAGCTCAAATTTTGCTTAGAGATCCAAATGAGAAAAAGATTTGGAAATTCATCATTGTCTACGCTCTGAATGGATACGACACATACGACTAGAATTCAAATTTTCTGCAAATAACGCAAGTGACTCTTTTTCGACAATGCACAAAAATCACATGAAACCTGTCTTTGAGATTAGAAATCATAGAATATTGAAAACCTTTTAAATCAGTCGACGCAAGCTAAAATATTGATGTGGATGGTTCGAACAAAACATAAATTATCTATCAAACTGTGGACATGGATCTTCCGACGAACTGCTGGATACTGAGAAAATAAATGAAAAATATCAGAATTCGAGCGGGAAAATACAGAACAGTAACATAAGAGTCGTTTCATTGAGTCATTGGCACACTGGAAACATTTCTAATGCTCTTCAGACTGAAAAATTGATTGATTCGTTTTCGACGGATTTGCAGGTTATTTAAAGCCAGAAAATATTTTTTACAGATAATAATGATTTTAGTTATACAAGTTTTACTAATTAATCAACGGCTGTAAGTGGAAGTGGTGGATTCATACTTTTCCCAAGGTATTTGCGCGCAATTGAATATAACGAACCGAACAAGAATTGGAACTCGGCACTACGAATAACAATTCCAAGTCACCCGCATATCCTCGCTTACAGCATCTGGTATTTCCATGTGGTTACACATCTAGGTACTGACCAGGTTTGACGCTGCTTAACTTCGGTGATCGTACGGTTGTGATGACCGTAAGCCGAATGTGAAAGAAAGAAAGAGTATTAAGAATTAACTTTGACACATTTCAAACCAACGAGAATACTGGAAGAGTCTCTAAGAGATTCAGCTTTCTCTTCATTCGATCCCTGATGATAATTACCCAACAACATCACTATACAAAGCCGAAGTGCCACTCAAATTAGAGTGTTCATGAATGGTTTTGCTTTATGGGTTTAAGAATGGTAGATTATAAGGATATGGAAGATAAATAACAGTTGACCCTAGACTTGTAGAAGTCAAGATTGGAGCGGACAGAGAAGTATTCTCATAGTTCTCGACAAAGCAACGGCTCTTCAGGAGAAGCTGTACGAATGTAACTTCCAATGAAATACGAAGAGAATGACGATGATTTTCTCCCGTATACACGACATAGCCGTTCTTAGATGTAAAGGTCTGACCTGACGGAACTAGTGAATATAGCTGGTCAGGACATTTTCCAATGAAAAAGAAACAAAGTATCGATAGGATTGTGACATTGCGTCTGAGATAGATAGATAGATAGATAGATAGATAGATAGATAGATAGATAGATAGATAGATAGATGTGAACATTGACTTATTAGAGAAGAAATGAAGGCGAGTTAGATTGACAGGAACCTAGCTTACATACCTAGAAGTAGCCTTTGACGTATTGAATGAAACTCAGACGTCCCCGAACCTCCTGTGTCAGTCTGGTATCTCACATCACCATCTTTCTATTTCAGTTTGTAACTTTGATATTTTGACTGCTTCCCGTTCAATCCACCATTGTCTCTTCCTTTCAATCAGCAAACAATTTAATCTTTGCATTTATTTCTCTTTACTTTACCATCAATCCTCATCAGTTAACATTTACGTTCGTCGCACTTTATCTATTTTCTCAACAGACGGACTTTTCGTTAGACAATCTTCTGCACTTGAATAAACGGTTATCCTCTCTACACACACTTATTTCTAATATAATGTCTTCTTTAGGTACTTGTCCACCATTTGTCCATTTCTTCCCTTCTTTCAACTGTGCGTTATTGATTTAAGTATCAATCTTCGTTTTTCTTCATTTCTTAAATTTTTACTTATTTAATTTCTTTTTGTCTTTTTTCTATCACCCATTTTTTCTTTCTAATTCTGTTTCTTTCGCTATCTGTTGCTGTTTTTATCTGACATTCACATTTTTTGTTTCTTTATTTTATCTTTTTCTTTTCTCATTTTCTTTCTTGTTTTCTTTATTTTATGCTTTTTGTTTATTATCCGTTTTTTTTCTATTTTCTTTCCTTTCTTCTAATTTTGTTCCTTTTAATCTTTATACCATTTTTCATTCATTTTAATTCCATATGTAACATAATGTATCTTCTCTTCAGTCCCTTCCTCGTTCTTTATTTCCAGTTTCCATACATTTGCTTCTTTCTTTTTTTCTTCGAATTTTCCTTTTTCTTGTGAAATTTCATTTTTCTTTTTCTTCCGTAGTTATTGCTGCCTTTCTTCCTCCTCTGTGTGTGTTTTCTTTCATTCCTTCTGCTATATATGAACTTGTATGCTTTTTTTTCACACCAATTCTAAGTTCCTTTCTCTCCCTTCCTTTATTTTGTAGTTTCCTTTAATAATTTTTCTATTGTTCTCTAATTTCTTTGATTTTATTGTTTTTTTTTCTTCCTTTTTGTTTTCCTTGTTTGTTTTCATTGTTTTATTCTTTCTTCTCCTTATTCGTTACTTCTCTACTGTTTTCCTCTTTAACTTTTCCCTTTATACGTTAGTCTTCTTTCTTTTATTCATCATCGGATTTCTTCTCTTACAAATATCTGAAGAGTCATAAGTTGTTCAGTTTGTAGAATAGAGAATTGAACCTTTGCGTCTATCCTAACGCACGACATCCGTCTGTAAGTAATCTTTCACCGGATGATGATAACATATATAATGAATATTAACTTCCAATAGAAAGAAAGAAAGAAAGAAAGAAAGAAAGAAAGAAAGAAAGTAAGTAAGTTTTGTTTTGTTTTTTTTTAAGATTTGTCTTTCCTTCGAAACAATTAAAGTAAAATTTTGATAAAATAATAATTAAGTGGAAAGAAAGAAAGAATGAACAGACGTCGTTGGACCAAGATACGAAAGAATACATGACTAACGGAAAGGAAGACGTTATGGATTGATCAAGATAAAAAAGAAGATATGACTGACTAAAAGAAAGAAAGAACAGACATCGATCGACCAAGATAGAAAAGAATAGGACAGACAGAAAGAAAGAAAGAAAGAAAGAAAGAAAGAAAGAAAGAACACGGTAAGAAAGAAAGAAACAAAAGAGAAGATATTGATCAAAATAAAAAAGAATATATGACAGATTGACTGAAAGAAAGAAAGAAAGAATGAACAGAATTTGATCAATCAATATAAAAAATATATGACTAAAAGAAAGAAAGAATTAATAAAAATAGAAAAGGAAAATACATTTTACTGTGGTAAAGAAGGAAGGCTTAAAGGAAAAAGATAAAATATGGTGGATAAACTGATGAATATATTATGTCTGCGTAGAAGAATACTGAAAAATCTGTGCTGTATGTGCGCATGCGTAATGTTTGCTCTCAACGACGTTTTTGTGTCCAGGAAGACATTGATTTGGTGACGGTAGTTAATTGCAGCTTCTAATCAGAAATGCCTTCCGCCTTTCATTTTGGCCAAACGCGGCCAATTCATCCGATTTATCGATGAGGACAAATCCATCGATTATGCCGACTGAGGACCACGGACTGTAATAGATTGCTACCGGCACATATTTTGTGCAACCGCCAGAGACGTTCCACCCAAATTTCGATCGACGGAAATTCGCCTTCTTTTCGTGCGAAGCGCTTTGCACGGGAGACATGGAAACCCGTTATGAGATCCGATAGATATGTTGCAAGTCGAGCTGTGTACAGCTTTGTCAGCGGGAACTGTAGTGATTGGATCGCTTGCTTGGTTCACGATTTTCAATATTGATTGACCTTTTTTTACCTTGAAGACATTATCAAGATGGCTTTGAAGCTGACTTTTACTTTCGGAATTACGGCTACTAATGACGTTTCTGGTGTCACTTCTATTTTCCCGAAACGCAGCGTAAAGAAGATGGGTCGAGTTAAAAACTACAGAAATGGAATCAACGATCTGGATCAAATTTTTATTGAAGCTGCGTTTTCAAGATAATAAACCGTGAAGCTTTTAGTAACACGCGCGCATGTTCTTCTATGTGCCGTGTCCCTTCAGGACGTTGACGATCGGGACTTTCTACAATGTCCTACCCTTTGAAACTCGTAATAAATCTTGTCTTTTTGTTATCTCTTTTAAACTTTGTTCCGCTATCCATTCACTAGTGTGACGTCCCTCCACAGCCTTCGCTCGCTCCTCGCTGCTTCGTTCGGGTGTCGCCGTTCCAAACGTGACGTCCGCCTGTCTGCGTCAGTCGTGTTGTCCCGTCCTGTGACGACCAACTGGTTTGGTATTGGTCGCGGCACCCAAATGTGACGTTCTAACCTTTTGGTGATTCGGATGGGGATCTGGTCAGATCCGATATCAGCCTCATCGTTCCCAACTCGCTTCCAACGTCTGGTTACCAAAGTAACTGCGTTGATCTCTAGTCCGCCTACCCACGTTGTGAATTGATCTTAGGCAGACGAAATCAATCAGTCGTTGGGGCCGTAACGCAAGTTGAGTTCAAATGAGTGTGGTATCGCACAAATATGTGTAAAAGAAAATAAAATAATAACTCAAAAATTCAAGGTATCAAAAAAAAATGGATAACAATACTTTATATCTGGTTGCTGGATATATAGGACTGCGTCTATCTCCCGACCCGCTATATGGATTGTGACACGTTGTTTTTTTTAGGTGAGTTTTAACATCTTAATGTTCTACCCTTTGAAACTCGTAAAAAATCTTGTCTTTTTGTTATCTCTTTTAAACTTTGTTTCCGCTATCCATTCAGGTAGGTTATACGTTGTTTTTCTCTGTCACGTTTGCCTTCAGTCTGCCCTGTGGATATCACATTTTCTAATCCCTCTTTCTTCATTAAGTGCCCTAGAAATTCCAACTGTTCTTTTTGTTTCCATTTTCTCTAAAACTTCGTCATTGCTCACATGTTCAGTACATGATATTTTCAGCGTCATTCTGTAGAAGTATATTTCTGTTGCTTCAAGACATTTTTCATCTGTAATGAGAGTGTCCAGCATTCACTGCAATATAGGACTGATAATACATAACAGTTCAGTAACGTTTTTAATAATAGCCCGAAAAACGTAATATTTAGGCCAGTGTTACTCATTCGGTGTTCCCTGGAACCCAAAGGTCTCTGTAAATGGTTTCTAGGGGTTGCACGAGAAACAGTGATAAATAGGCTTATTTTTGAGTAATTTTTGAGCAATTTTATATTCATTATTTTACTATACAATTACGGCATATTTTTGGAAAATCCTTGATAATTATAATAAAGCCTTCAACCACTTATATTATTTGAAATTTTAATAATCATAGGGAATGTATTTAACGATGTCTACATGGCATTTTTACGGAATTTTTTTACAGGATTTCCTGACACATGAAAACTATTTAAACGGTTCCACTAGACTAAAACGTTTGTTAAATATTGGTTTAGACTGTATATATCTCTACTTAAATGATATTGGGCATTGTATTTTAAAAAAATGAACGTTAACATGTGTTTGTGTTATGGCGGGTGAATTATTTTTTTTCCGTATGAGTTACGAATCCACATCGTCAAGTGTTGTAGAGTGAACGAAAAGTTTTTTTTTTTTGTTGTTGTTTTTTTTTTCTCCGTATGAGAAAGAATCCTCGTCGCCAAAGTTGTTATATATGGCGAACGAATATTTTTTAATTTTTTTTTTTTTTAGTTTCCTCCGTATGAGTTTCGAATCCTGGTCGCCAAAGTTGTTGTAAGGTAGTTTCACAGTGGAGGTTTGTATTTCACTAAGTCGGTCCTAAAATAGGTTCGACGTACAAAACGTTAGGAACTTGATAAAATAGTTAATGACGCAGCAATCTAGTTGTGGTTGTTGATACTTTAATGTCCGACATGACTCACCAACTCACTGAGCCCCTGACAACTGCTTACTATTCCTACTTATTATATGTGGGAGAGTCTATTAATAATAGAATAGGTATGTTCCAGCATAACAGTTTGGCTGAATTGCATAGAAGGCTACTAAGTTCTTTTATATTTCGTTTACATTTACTTGTATTAAAAACCAAGTTTAATTTCGTTATAGTATCATGCAGGCATTTTCATAAAATGGATATCAACAGATATCTTAGACTCCACTTAAAAATATCTCCACTATTTTGCATGCCTTCTGCCGAGTCAAATGTTCCCATAGCAATGTTAAATTCGTTATTATTTCTTCTAGTCCACATACACCAGTTATGATACAGCATTGATTTAAGGACCTGTCTGATTATTCTTATTTCCTTCTTGCTAATAGTGCAATAGTTTTTAGCTAAGTTTATAGCACCCATTAGACGCTATTCAATAATTAACGCGAAGACACCACTGACATCAAACTGAATGAATTCACGCACATTTTTCCTTTTATTTTTCTAAACTAGTATATGTCTTTTTTTCATATTATTCCACTGATTAACTTCCAAATTATTTCTTGTATGTTATGTTTTGGGTCCATAACGGTAATAAAAGCTTGATGCTTTTACAATCTGTTGATTCTATCACCGATCTTTAAATTAGCAGCTATTTCTCTGTTTTTTTTTTTTGTGTGTGTGTGTGTGTGTGCGCGCGCACGCGCGTATGTGTGTCTGTGTGTTTGTGTGCATGTTTGCACATGCATACAATAGAACGCTGCAAAGTTCTCGGCCTAACTAAGCTTTTCTCATCAAAAGTCTTATGTCCCATCAATTTACGTTTTAGCCGAATCAACAAATTTTCCGCATTTTCTTATATGGTAGGCAAAACGAAAATAAGTTTTATAAGGAATTTCGAAACTTTCATTACATTTTTAAAATGTAAATTTGTTTAAATTGCTTGTATTTCTTTGCGCCATGTACCCGGCTTGTTTAATAACGGCATTTTAATCATCGAAATCTTAATCGAAAATTTTAAAAAATCATGAATAATCATGATCAACTGTAATTTTGATCCATGCTTTTTTGCGAATGGAAATGTATGCATTTAATATGTATGGAGGCTCCATTGCGCAATAACCAAATTATTTCTCTACTCCTTCTTAAGCTACCGTTTTCCACTGATATGAAGTGGAGCGATTATATCGAATTAATTGCTACTCTACTCCTAGGAAAGTTGGTTCACTGTGTAGTTCCAGAAAATTTTTCTCGTCAAAATCCATTTGCTATTCATCTGTACATTGAATATTACTGCCATATATGCCCTGGTGCTCCTAATGTATATGTCGGGATTCTTGACAAAATTAAAAGAGGGGTCTCTAAAGAATGGATTCTTACCCTGCATCGCGTCTCCAGTCACTTTCTCACCGTCATGACCTGGCTTAACTGTCTTTTCTACGAATATTTTCATGACAACTATTCTGATGAGCTTTTTTTCCTTGCTACCTCGAATACATGAATTTAAGCTTACTACTATATTAATAACTAGATCTTACCGTTTTACTGTTGAACTATCTAGCTAGCTAGCTAGAAAGATCATTCTGGAGTTCTGAAAGTTGTGTTTTTGTAGCTGTATTTAACTCAGAATCTATTCTTACGTTTATCATGAAAATTATTTGAGATCAACTTTGATCCAGTGACAACGTGATCGTATTTAATTAAAATATGCCTCCCCTTTTTTTTAATAGGTTAATATTGAAAGTATAGCCAATACAGAAAAAAAACCGTTTCTTGTCTAAACGTAAACAATGCGATTCTCCAGCGGCAGTCTTTTCTCATGGTGACTTTGACTTACGATGAACCTTCTTTGCGGTGAACTTTTCTGTGGTGAACTGATGGCGGTGAACATACCTGTAAACATACAAAAATGTCTATTTTCCAAAGAATTTATTTTAATCCGAAGTTATTCAAAGTTTATTTCTTGTAAACAAGAATGACACGGAACAGGGAATTTTGTGTTCACTTCTCTCAAATATCTCTAAAAAAAAGTCATGAATCTATATTTCTTAACAACCCGTCAATGATTAGCGAAATAGCAATTCAGGTCAGGTTCTCTATGGAGAAAAACATTCTGAATTGAAGACAGTGGAAAAAGCAACAGGAAAGTATAATTCCTGAAAACTATCATGTTAGTTTAGGAAAATGTGGAAAGCCATTTTAGCATTCAAGATACAGAAGCAAATAATGATATCTTTATCATCACTAAGCAATCAGAGATAGCAATGGTAACGGCAATCGTAAAATAAGCTGTTTCTTTATAAGGAAATAATTGGTATTCATTGACCGAGCAGCCAGTACTAAAGTCGATTAAAATTTCTAAAATCTTTCTCTTAAAACATTTTTTTAAGAAATAGATTTCTCAAGTCTAGTAACTGTTTTTGCTCTTGATGATTTCTTTCCTAACCTATTATTTGAAGTGATATGAAATGTTAACATCTTGATTATGTCATTATTTTCTCTTCGAGTAACATTTAATATCAATTTTAGTTGTTGCTGCTATTGTAAAGCCTCAAGTGATATTGTTTCTGTTATTTTGGTATAGGTCTTTGGGATCCTGTAGCATCAGTTCACAAGTTTCGAAGAAGAATGGTCTTTGACAAGATCCACTGAACTCCCGGGTTAAGCCATTTTAATCTGAGAAAGCGATTGTATACAGCAGACAATTTAAATAGTTCTGGACGTGTTTGGTGTCATGCATGACGTCTGAACTTAATGCGGCTATTTAAGGACATGATTTGAGATTTAAGGTCAATGTTTTTGTTCTGTAGTAATTTATGCAATCTATTCTATGTCGAATTTCCTCACGAAGATCTACTTGAAATATTAGGAAAGCTTGGTTTACACAGGGAAATTATTACACTTTAATAGTAACTTTTACTAAAAGAAACAACTTGTATGCTACAAAAGCAGAAAGAGAAAGGAAACAGGGATACGTTTTCCAACCGGATGGGTTTAACCTATAAAACAAGGTGCTCGTAAGAGAATGTGAGTACCTACAAAGATTTATTACTGATAGACATAATCATATGATATGCGGATGACATTATGTTGAAAGTAGACACTGAAAACTTAACAAATTCTTAGATACATTACTCTATTAACTGTCAGAAGACAGAATGCATGGTTGTCAACAAAAGAAACAGCCTGAGGCATGAGCTACATATGTGAAATATCAAAAATTATATAGTTATTTGGATAGTGTTGGAATAAACCATGGAAAGTGTGATACAAAATTTCAAAGATGTATAGGAATAGCGAAAGATGCTTCCAGAAACTAAGAAAAAAAAACAGGAAATATATCTAGAAATGTGATTAACTGTCTTGTATGACAGTGATTTCTTTTAATAATTCACTCCATTCAAAGCGGTAATACCACTAAGACCCCAGCCATTACTTAGAGTGAAAGTGAGTGAGAAATGTTTAATGAGAAGAAACGACGATAAAAAAGTAGAGTTCAGGATAACAGAAGATGGTGATTGACGTTTCATTTACATTTTTGAAGATTGTAGGTGGCAGGACAGCAAAAAGTCTATAGGCGTGAAGTGCGAGAAAATAAACGATTAGAATAAAAAAAAAACGCTTACATCTAGCAAAACGATGATCCTAGTTGCCAATCTAGCAGTCGATCTAAATTCGTGCGGTTGAGGTAACAAGGAGGAGAGCTCATTAGAACAAGTGCCATGAAAATATTTATAGGAAATCTAAAAGAAAGCCAGGTCACGGCGATGAGAAAGTGACTGAAATTGAGATTCGAGGTCAGGACCGATAACATAACATACACTTTAGATTTTGTCGAGAATCTCAAGATGTTTAGCAGAAGACCCAGACCATCAATATTTAACTCATGTATGAATGGTAGATTTATAAATGTGAAAGATGCATTTTAGCGGGAAAAATGTCAGTGAAAAACGAGGAACCAAGAAGGCACAATGATTCGTTCTCTGGAGGTTAGCATCAGTCTTACTGGACAGTTTCCTCACAGATGAAAAAGAAACTTGAAAGGACAGAGATGTGGTTCTACCAGCAAATGCTGAGAATGACATGGCCAGAACATTTGAACCATGAGGAAGTTTGAAGGAAAATCAAAACAATAAGAAAACATTCCTACAAGTAGTTGGAACGTTGAAATATCTGGGATAGATATTGTGAATAAGGGCTTAGAGAATTTAACACTAAACAGTGACGTCAAGTAAAGCAGAGGGAAGCAACGTGTAACTTACTTAACGCGTTTGCTTGAATGGATGTCAGAATAACTGCAGAAAGAATGCTAACACGTTGAATTTTAATTAGATCAACAAAAGAGAAGAGGTTATGGAGAGCCATGATCACGGACCTCTACTGTAGGGGTATGGTTGATGAAAGATAGATTAAATGACAGCAAATTCTTCAATGTTGCTAGTACTATCCTTTGTGCTATATTAAGGTAATCTTATTAGCATCTTTTAATTATCCTTAGATTTCCATGGCTTGTAGTCATTCAACTCTAGTACATTGCTTATAATATATAAGAACGTTTGTCGAGCTAAGAAGTGGGCTCAAAATAAACTTAAGGAAAGGAATATAATCAGGAGTTAAATGTCTACCTTTCTTTTCTTACTAGAATGCAGAACCAATTCTACTTTTTGGACAACTGGCAATGAAGAACATAATGATTACGAGATTTCAACACGAAAAGAATATTGTTTATCTCTTGTAAAGCTTTTAAAATCTTAACCTAAATGGAATTTACCTCTTAATTTTTCCCTCTCTCTATCTGATGAAATTCGAATGGTATTTTTTTTTCAAAATGAAGGCCTAGAACTGTTATTAACGATACAATTAGTAGAAGGTTTGTTTTCATGGTATATTGGAAGAGAAAAGACCATTTACTAAACAAGAATGTCAAACGCTAATTTTGCTTCATGAGTACATCTGTGCTCAAGTTGAAAATGCAACGCGGTAAATCAGATGCTCTTATACAAAATTTTCTTTAGGCAGCCGTTTATTAGATGTCCTTAGTTCAATTCTTGACAGAGTGAATAAAAAATGAGGCCTTACCAATGTCAAATTTTATCATTCGAAGACTTAATGAGGTTATTGGTTATCGCATTTAGACTGCTTGACTTATGCGTAGTGAGTTGGATACTCGCTTTGTGTCCAATAAATGACCCAACAAACTTTGACATGTTCTAAAATTAACCAATCCAAAAACAATTCCTTCACAATAAAATTGCTATTAACCAACCGTTATTTGCAAAGTTTTTTTGTGTATACTTATATTTATTAAAATAGAATCTTGTTAAACAATTTTGTTATTATTTTTAATTTAATTCTATATTTTCCTTAACACCTAAATAATGTTAGCTTAAATGATAATTTGAATTATATGTATTCACTATTTTATTTTTTCGTTTTTGAGTCATAAGACGTTTTTTTTATATTTTTCCTGAATGAAACTGGCTTAAGACCGTATCACGTTGAAACACCGGTCTCTGTACGATTACCGAAATTAAACATTGTCCAACCTGGTTCGTACCAAGCATTGTAAGCTTAAATAGGTGAGTGGTGTATTGGGTAACGACTCGAAATTGTTAATCTGAGAGCCGAGTTCAAAATCCTGTTGGGTGCTTTATATCCGCTTACACGCAAATACCCTTGGAAAAGATGTGGATGCACTTCTTCTCCCACAGCTATGGGTTAATTAGTTAGACATATAACTAAAACCATTATTATCTGCAAAAAATTCTTACGATCTAAAAATATTTTTTGGCTTTAAATAAGCTGCAAAGGGTTGATAAGCAGTAAAAAAAATGAATCAATCCCTATATTTTATTTTATATAATCATCAAACATTATATTTTACATTTATTTTAATATTTTCCTGTCTAAAAATAAAAAATGGTAGTTCAAAGATATTTATATACTTCTCAAATATTTATCTTTAATCTTATTGTTAAATTTTTCAAAAGAATTTCAAATTAACCAAAGTAGCAAAATTTACATATTTTTGCTTAATTCTTAATTCCATCTTGCATGTTTTGTTTGCATATCTAATATCCGTCATTTTATCACTTATATTTATATAAACAACTTGTGATGTTTTAGCTTAATTTTATCCCCACAAAAGTTTTGGTAATAACTTGCTTGGACGATGCCAGTTTTTATTACACAAACAAATTAAATGCAGCATATGTTTTTTTTTTTTTTTAGGAAATAATTAACTCCAAGTGATAAATGGTTATAGAAATTATATTTAATTAACGTATTATCCCATATATTTGAATGTTATAATTTTATTATTTTACAAAATAGTATGTGATCATTGACATTCTATAACATTTAACATCCTTTAATCCAATAATAATGCTAACTTTTTCAAATCAAAACTGACGAGCCACTCCAAGTAGAGAGTTGTGGAATGAAATTGTTGAAAGAATGGTTGATCCCACTCATGAAGAGGTTATAATTGTCGTATTCCACAAACATCCTCTCGCGAGTCTGTTCCACAAAGTAGAAGTTCTTGAAAAAAATGACCGAATGGAACTCCCTTCTTACAAAGGGAATGGAATGGAATTTTTTTTCTACTGCTTCGACTTTAACATCAACTACAGCAGAATTTTTTTCAAAGATCTTTACTCGAATATTGTTTATTATTCTCATATACGTCTCTTTTAATAAGCATTTAATAAATGTTTTCTACTGAACGAATATATATGAAGAGGCTGAGAGTGTCAGTCCAATAATTTGGTAACTTTGAAACCTTTTTTTAGCTAAGTGTTTTATAGCATTCTTTCATGATTGTTAGCGAAAATTTTCTTGTCAGTATATATTATTTGGCTTAAAGCTTCTTGGTTTTGACATCACCAAGAACTTGCAATAATTCTCTTTGTGTATCATCAGCTTTGAAAAAACGTGTAATGTTACTGCTTACAATAATAACCCAAAGCATATTAACACTCTTGTCATTTTACCTATGTTGGTTGACTGTTTACTTGAAAGACCTAACCTCGAGTCCAGCCTTCTAGACCGTCTAAATTCATCATTAAAAATTACCGTTGATAAATCAGTTTTCACGTACCTATTCACCCAATTTTTTGCCATATCTCACATATCTACCCCCTCCATTGACACATGCTCACCAGGAAAGTTGTGCGTTGTTTTCACCTGTCTCTCTTACTCTCAATCAGTCCTATGAGTGACAAATTTTCCAAGCCCCCCATTACGTGCCCTAGAAATTTCCACTATCTCTTTCTGATGTTAAGTATGAGTATTCTTTATTTCTATTGTCTCCAGAACTTCGCCGAAAATGTTCTTTATTATCTTGCATCTTTAATGTTAGATTTATGTTGCAAAAATATATTAATTTTGACAGTTTTCTTTTAATGCTCATTTATATGATAGCAATCAAAATACAATCCAATTTTATGTTTTTGAATGATGTTCGTTGCAACTATACGCCCCTAGTGCCATATAACGACAAAAGCATAACAAACGCTTACACTAACCTTATATAATGTTCAAGAGCCGAGAATGATATATTCATCCATATTAATTCCTTAATTAATCTTCGACAAGAAAGAACAATACCTAGCAATCTCCTTACACAGTCTATTATGATTTCAGTTGTTCCTAGCGGCTTTCTAGTAGGCCAAACCAAGATTTAGCAAACGTATTAATTAAATCTGTACTATGTCTGTGATCGTGGTTTCTTTTTAAGCTACGAATAAGTAAGTTCCATCAAACTAGAACCAGATTCAGTTTAATATACAGTCATAATTATGAAATTACGAAATAGCAAACTGTAAAAATAAAGAATTGACTGTTCGTTGTCCGTCAATCTCTTCAAGCGCCAGTAAGCGTCGAAAAAACGTCATATTAAACACAATTATCTGGTGCCAAAATTAGAAAAGGATTCAATTTATGTATTTTATACACAAAAATCTTTTGAACGTTTTTTTTTTTTTTTTTTTGTTTTGGGAAGAGACGTCATAGGTTAATTTTACGCCATTCATTTATAACCGGAAAGTTTATTTTAGAATTTAAGGATTATGGCTAATTTTTCACCGGATTTCTTTTGGTTGATGTTTTTGCTATCATTATCTGCTTTTATTATAATTATTTATATTCCCTAGTGTGGCATAAGGCCTAGACTAAGAAAAGTACGAATAAGAATACGAATATTTTGGAAGCCGAGAAGGCGAGACAGCTTTGAAAACAAGCGTTCGAAATACATTTTTTCCAGGGCTCAAATAAGGACCAGTCGTGTAGGGATTTTTTTTTTTTTTTTTTTTCTTTTTATATAGCTCAGTTTAGTCCAGTGTGACAAATTGTCGAGAAAATCTCAACCCAAGACAAAAAAAAGTTAGGCCAGGGAAAATAAGCACGTACTTACCTTAAGTTGCGGAAAAAATATCCACTTCCGTCAGATAACTTGCGTCGTAATATAGGTAAAAAAAAAAATGATTTAAAAAGCCCCACCTCAATGTATACGGCTCTGTTGCTAAGGCAAGTGAAAATGAGCAAATGCATTTTCACTTCCCTACACCTTCCCTAATCCAAACGTGTCCAGTGTAGTCAATTCCTGTATGTCTTAACGGGACCTCCAGCTCCACACGTGAAGTGGGTATAAAGGCTACATTGGTCATGCCTGGCATTGTACCTCTTGCACAACGCACAGGTACCCAAGACCATATTCATTGCCCGTCTTCCTTTGGGCACCCAGTAACCAACTCCCAAGTGTTGACACTTGGTATGGGCATCCATTATGAGGAGTTTTGTTATTGGCTGATGCTTTGCCAACAGAATAGGGTGTTAAAATCCCACAATGAAATAAGATAATTACCAATTCTGAAGCCCGACCTAACTAGGTACTCATAGTCTGTGTACAGATCAAGGAACGTTCTTGATTGAAGAATCCTGCAAGAATGCCAATTCCTCAGGATAGGCTTCCTGTTGCATTGTCTTCATCAGAAGTATGGCTGCCAGTCTTTCACTATCTACCCCCAACCGTCACAACCTATTAATAAACTTTACCCTCAAGAGCTTCGTAAAGGAAGGATATTTCTCCAAAGGCAGAACTTCCTCTCCCTGGATGACAGCAGCATTCAATGAAAAACGGTCCATCCGTTGGCACCGTTGATTGGGACATGGCAACTAATCCGGACCATGACACCAGAAGCGAAGGCAAGTCGTAAATCTTTCCAACGTCCACGCCCTGGTGATCAAGTCAGCAGGGTTCTCCGTAGTTAGTACATAAGAAAGAAGGAGTAAGGTTAATCAAAGATTCCAACTCCGCACCCATCTGCAAGACATCCTTCAGCCGGTTTCTTACAAATAGTTTCTTGCTCACAATTGATCCAGAAATGATCCACAATAGGACCACTTGGAAATCCGTGACTACCTGTGTTTTGATTGGGACGAAACCACCGCAGCTCTTCAAGACAGTGGGCAAACATTTCAGAGCCAAATATACGGCCAACATTTCCAAGTCTTCTTTTTAAAGGTGCCACTTTAACCTTAGCAAAAATCAGTTAAGACTGCCAATTCTGCACCACATACGCAGCAAACCCATATGCCTCCGGTGATGCATCACAGAAGAGGAACAACTCACCGGCCTCGTTCTTACTGAAAGCCTTCCGGGAGAAGGTAATTGTCCCCAACCTAGAAAGATCAGCTGAAAGGTTCCTCCACCTGTGTCAGTGAGGGGATTATAACGATATCTAAGCACTTTCTCCATGACTGCTCAGGGTACCATCCGTCTTTATTTTTTCCCGAATTCTTACACAGAGCTACAAGACTGCAGCTCAAACCCTCCCAGCTGAAATCGTTTCCTGGAAAGGGTTTATAAATTGCATAGTTCATCTGGACTATCACTGATCATCACCAGATTGTCTACGTAGAACCAATTCTCCATCATACGTCTACTTAGATCCAAATGAAATTAAGTAGCATGGTGCAAAAGAACGCAATTCAATATGAAGGGGCTAGACATGAATCCGAAAATAATTGTGGTATACCTGAAACAACGCAGCCTACTGTTGTCTTTCAGGAAGAAACAGAACTTGTTCTTATCGGCCTCCAGATCCAGGCGAATTATTAAGAAGGCCTTCCTGATATCCGCCAACACAACAGGATTGTTTGCTCGAAAGGATAGCAGTAATTCGAACAGGTCTCTCGTAAAGTTAGGCAGCCTCATTGTCTTGAGACTCCAGTTGAAAACAGGTCGAATTCTAGTGGTGGACGTAGGATCTGCCTTCAGGACAGGCCTGTGTGGAATCCAAATATCCTCCTTAAACTGGTGAGGGGGAACAAAAATCTCGTATTATTCCATCACATTCTTTCTGATGGAAAGCCTCCTTTAGTCTGGATAAAGCCCTTTGAATGACAGTCTCCATGCCACATGGCCCAAGACATGAATGATCACAGAATATTTGGAAGGAACACAAGATATCTTTTTGGGTTCCCAAGGTAGTCAAATGTAATACTTATCGTCCTTAAATGTGATAGATTGTTTAAAGAGCACAACCATCTGCTTGTCATAGTTAGACAACTCTTATTCCTTAATCCCTAGTGACTCTATGCTGAACTTTCTAAACCTCTTTGTACATCACTGTCAGAGAAGAAATTGCTTGGAAGATCTTCATATGTACTCCTAGACTCTAACACAAAATACAGGTGTGCGGTTTTAACTTCAGTCTTCGATGCCAACACGCAATGAAACAAAAGGCACTCCCGGTTCTCGTCCTGAGAAGATGATTGAAATCTTTTCGTTTCTCTAAATGGGACAGGTCCCGTTTGGACCAAAAACGTTCATCCTTGCTGACAAGGCACCAGCTAAAGTGGGCCTAGGTGCTGAATTATGTTTAGCCCAACGATGCCATTAAATTGGAATAAAACTGGTACCCCTGTCGAACCTACCTGCAAGAGAGAAGCTATTACGCTGGAAATCGTCCATAGGGAACCCAGCCCATCAATGTACACTGACAAATTATTACCCACTAATACTGGGAGTATAAGTCGACAATTGAAACCAACATTGATTTCCAGGAGTATCTCCTTGAAGCGCTTATCATAGCCTCCAAGTAGTGTTAATAACTTGAATTCACCATGAAGCTGCCAAAAGGGGCTTCAAAACGTCACTGGACAGATAGGCCCGACCACTATCAATGTCCAACAAACAGTTAGCAGAGACACTTCCACCATTTCTACCAAAGGATACACACAAGACAGGCGGGAGATTAGTTGAACTCCCAGAATTAGTACGGCATGCAGAGTCAATACGGAAGGAAGAATCCCTCCAAGTGATGTTGGATCTAGGCCGTTATTCCGCATCTCTGAAGGATCCCCGCTCAGGATTATGAGCAGTGCCCGAAGAATCACCACCACCCCTGCTGATAGGCAGGCGATTAAACGCCTCCTTGGTATCCCCTAAGACGGAAGACAATGTGGGAATTCTCTTACCTGAGAGCTGAATCAATTCGCCCTTAACTAATCTGGGGAATTTAGAGAAAAAGGAATTTTGCCATGAGGCGAGCTCCAGAAGAATGGTCATTAGAGAAAGCGCGGTTGAAAAAGCCGTTCAACTCAATCAGAAATGAGGCTGTTCTGGATATAAACGGAAAGATGAAAAAGACTTCTCTCATTTAACAGAGAAGTCCAGTATATCTTGGAAAATGTTGTCGATAATTTCATCTTTATCCAGATATTCATCCTTCAGGATATTGAGGGCCATTCAATAATTCTTATTGCTGATATTGAGATGGCTGATCAGCAGTAAGGCCTTCCCAGAGATGGTTGATCAGCAGTAAGGCCTTCCCAGAGAGTGAACATTTTAAAAAGTTTAGCCTCTCAAAATCGTTGGCAATTCGCAAAATCAGATAAAAAGTTTCGGAAACTCATCCAGTCAGTATGCATTTCCTGGACACTGAGGGTAGGACCTGTAATCTGGATCTGTGATGTTTTGACGACGAAT
Source organism: Acanthosepion pharaonis (assembly GCA_903632075.3). Lineage (NCBI taxonomy): Eukaryota > Metazoa > Mollusca > Cephalopoda > Sepiida > Sepiidae > Acanthosepion > Acanthosepion pharaonis. The sequence continues at coordinate 1,584,138 of CAHIKZ030001768.1, read as the reverse complement.
GAAGACGGGCCTTTATCCATTTTTCGCAGGAGACGACAACTTCAAAGAATCATTTGCAGCATGGGGGAATTTAAGTTCCAGATCCTCGAGTTCTCTCTGGAACCTTAATGAATACTTCAAGAATTCCTTCTCGATATCCACCCAGTCTTCCTCGGAAGAAGACTGCAGTTGTAGTTTGTTAACGCAGATCTCTATCTTCGTTAGGTACTCTAACACATTTTTTGAAGGGCCAAAAAATCTTCGCAGAATTCGTCTTCTGAACTTGAAACATCCACATTTGTCCTGATCTTTGATCGTAAAAGAGAAATCCTTCTCAGTAATTCGTCCTTGCTATTATCCATGTCAGATATATGTCGAAAAAGCTCGACTCAAGACAAAAAAAAACTGTGACGATGCAGGCCTGGGAAATGAAGAAAGGTACTTAATTTGCGAAAATAATATCCACTTCTGCGACGTAGCTTCATTTGTCAGATAACTTACGTCGTAACAAGAGTAAAAAAAAAATGAGGAAAAAACAGTTCTTTTATATAACCACGTCAGTGATCACGAGGCTTTATAAGTATAAAAAGTTGGGAAAAAGAAGTTAACAACTTTTAATGTCCAGAACAACAACCCAGGTAAGTATTTTACTCCTCCCACCTGAACCTTCAATTTTTCCACACAACTGGCTATTGTTTTTCTTTGTTTTTTTTACAAACTCCTGTTTATTACAAGGCCCAAGAGCCACTAAATGTGTAGATTTGTAATGGTAATGAAGAATGACATTGTAGATATGAATGGAAGAGATGATTGCAGGAAGTGGAGATTTTGAAAATAAAGAAGATGGATAATGATTGAACCTTGACTTGAAGAAATCCACTCTGGAGTCTTGGGAAAAACTGTGTGGAATTTTCTTTTCAAATTTTGAACAAAGAAGAAATGTGTTTCACTTAGATTTGAATACCGGTTATTATTGATATTTAATTAATAAAGTTTGATGTCTCTTACGAAGTATCAAGCGACAGCAATTCGTATAATACTCCAGCATTCTCTTCAGTATTTTCATTGATTTCATTGATTTTATTGATTTCACTTACGCCGCCTTCCCGATGGTCTCAGTTATTTCTCGTATTCCCTTTTTCTTATATTTTAAATAAAAAGCAATACTTTTCAAAACCCAATTAAGTAATCATTAAATTTATTAATTCCCGTCCAATTTTATAAAGGCTACTTTATTTTTTAAGTTTTTTCTTTTTTTAATGAACAGACTGGTTTTCTGTTGCTATAAATCATGAACTATACGAAGTAATTTCGGACGACAAATGTAAGCATGTTGAAATGGTATTTTTCTATATTAAATTAAATCTTAATTATCACTTTACGTAGAAGCTTTATTTGACTAATTCAGCTTTAGGGCTGGAAACGTTTATTTTATTATAATGGATTGTAACAAACGAAAGGGGAGATGGGGGATGTGCGTATTCTATTAGCACAATGGCCAATATAAAATAACGAGTAAAATCAACCGCCAAAAATATTCTTGTATACGATTTTTACAAGCAAATTATTTACAAACAACTTTATTAAATTTTGACTAAATCTTAATCAACTTCACTACTAAGGTTAATGTCTCTTAAGCAACTTTGGGAAAGAGAAGAAGAATGATTAAATTTAAAATAAATTGTTACTAAATATTGTATTCAAGAATTCAACTCATCCTGCCAGTTTAGTTATAATGAAATGTTTTTCTTTTCAATTTATTTGACATAATCATAAATGATTTAAGCAATCATTTAAGCAACCCGAGTACCAATTATTCACATTATTTCCACGTATACTATTATCCCAGATGGGGGCAATTTTCTGTGTGTAAATGATACCTCCTCCTCCAACAGATTCAGAGACTGAGTTATAATTCTTGCGCAAAAAATAAGGGAACTCAAGTATTATTCATGATCCTAATTAGCTTATAAAAAATCGTTTATTGGAAAAAGATTATCATATGCTAGTATTTACATATTTTTTCGTATTATTATGTAGGCTTCTATATATCTATATTAACCATTTTTGTTCTTTGGTATTTTGTACTGATAGAAAAGTAAATTTTAAAAAATGAACCAATAATAAAAAGAGAACCAAAATTTCTCCATCACTTAAAATAATCGCCAGGCGACAAAGCCATATTTAGACCAACCAATAAGAAAGTTTTTACAACAAGGAGCCAATAAGAAACAAAGCGGCACTTTCGAAGCGGATTTCTATATGTGTATATAACGAGATGGAAAATCAACTGATATCAGAATAGATAAAAAAAATTTGTCCATTCTCCGATGCGGAGGCATAACTTGTGTCAAAATGCAAGACTTGCACAACCATTTGGCGACCAGAGACATCTACAAAGTCCCAATATAAATTAAGACATGTATCTTTTTCTATCACCACTTTTACTAGTGGGTGGCTATTACATTTAGATACATGCGTACATATACATATATAATGACATTTTTTTCTCGCATTATCTCTCGTAAGCGTCCAGACCAACAGTAATTTCAAGATTTTACCGAGATGATAATTTCTTATTATTCTTTTATGTTTTCATATTTCTGTGAATAATTCGAAACGTTCGCTGTCTTCATTCGAAGATACATAAAGCAGTGTTAGATGTGAATATCGACAGGATTATCTTTGTATTAAAGCAGGATCTATATGCTAAAAGAACTGGTATACTAATAAAGAATTACGCAACCTAACATTAATTTCTGAATAGATTCTTTATCCAACAGTAATTCTCGTTAATATAAACGTTACTTTTAATGAAGCTAGCAAATATAGACTAGAAGAAGTCTCAAATAGAAATGTACATTCTTTAAATAGGTAATTCAAACTTTACTCTGTCAATAAAGTCTCCGTGGCCAAATTGGTAACGTTTCGTTTATAAAAGTAGTTTTCCTGATGCAAAAGGTCTGTAAGCACAATCTCACTTTTGTATGAGGCTAGTTGTTATTAATTTTACTGTTTAAGAAAATAAGAATAACAACTCAAATAGGTCTATACCTTAAAAGTAACTTCTATAGCAATAAGAAACAACCTATGTGTTGCTCTTCATTATTTTTTCGTTACAGTAGCAATTCAGGAATAATTAAATTTACACATAATTTCCATGATTAGTGTATACTGCATGACAGTAATGTTTGTTGAAAATTTTATCAAATGCATTCTGTAATAATCTCTTTAGTTAGTACATGTGAACCAAATCAAAGGTAATGTCGAACGTACAAGTCTTCATTACTTCCTTGCATAAAATAACGCCACACTCTATTTTCAGCTTCCATTTCTTTCGAGTTAATCACATCGTATTTTTAAGAGTTTGGAAATTTTTCTTATAATTATATATAATAATAATAATTCAAATAAGCTAAAAAGAACATAAATAACTAAAAAAAAAATTGAAGCATTTAAAGGCGAGCCTATTTTCAAAGTGCTCAATAAAAAAAAACAGTGTAGCAATAGTCAAGATAAGAAAAAGTTCATGTTATGTTTCGCATATCTATCTGCGTAGTAGTAGCCGTAGTACAGTTCTCCGTGTCCTGAATAGCAACCGGGTTTGCTAGACATAGCCCCTATGTTTGCCAGTTCTTCTCTATTTATACTTGTCTATCTAATTTGCATACGATACTTAAATTCTTCGATTTTTATACTTTATATTGCCCGGGGATGTAGCAGTAAGAGATAGATCAAGTATCGACCATCATAAAGACTGAAAAATAAAATTGACAAAGATTATTGTTTAAGGTTGACGGACACGCATGTCTTAATTAGTTTTTTTTTGTTTTTGTTTTTTACGAATTGGTCAAACCCAAACTCATGCAAAAACATTGTTTTCAATCGTTATGAGTCTACCGATTGAATAGAATTTTATTATAAACAATTGTCTTGTAAATGGAATTTTTAAAGCATTCTGAATGTAAAAATAAAGAAAAAAGTGTGCAACACAATAAAAAACACTACCTGCCCCAAAAAAGTGAAGTTTTGTTGAAATCGGTTGAAAAATGTAGGAAATCCGATCCCATATCTAAACGAATACACACACACACACACACACACACACACACACACACAGAGCCTGGGTTTTATAAGTATAACTCCATATGAATTGTCTCCCTCTCATTCTCGCGACAGCGATGTCTCTTAATCGTGTTTTCAAATTGATTTTGTGCAAAAACAATTGTGTTTTCCAATTTTTGGCGCTGTCAGAACCACCGCAAGTTAATTTTACGTAGTCCTGTGAAGTTTTGTTGAAATCGGTTGAAAAATGTAGGAAATCCGATCCAATATATAAACGAACAGGCACACACACACACACACACACACACACAAAACCTGGTTTTTATAATAAGTGTATGATTTTTATAAATTGACCGTTGTAAAAGGTATTAACCAATGATCATATTATCCAAAATATGAGACAATTGTAATATTCAAAATTACCGACTATATTTTTTTATTTAACTTATACAAGATACCTCCCACATATCAGTCAGTCAATTATGACAGTTATGTGCCACGAGTGATACACGCTTAGGCGATCATGTATCTTTCTGTGACGTCCCCAGCCCTGCTCGTTCCTCGCTGCTTCGTTCGGGTGTCGCCGCTCGAAACGTGACGTCCGCCTGTCTGCGTCAGTCGTGCTATCCCGTCCTGTGACGACCAACTGGCTTGGTATTGGTCGCGGCACCCAAATGTGACGTTCTAACCTTTTGGTGATTCGGATGGGAATCTGGTTGGATTCGATATCAGCCTCGTCGTTCCCAACTCGCTTCCAACGTCTGGTTACCGAAGTAACTGCTTTGATTCCTAGTCTACCTACCCACGTTGTGAATTGGTCTTAGGCAGACGAAATCAGTCAGTCGTCGGGGCCGTAATGCAAGTTAGGTTCGAATAAGGGTGGTATCGCACAAGTAGATGTAAAAGAAAAGAAAATAATAACTCGAAAAGTTCAAAGGTATCAAAAAAAGGATAACAATACTTTATATCTAGTTGCTGGGTACATAGGACTGCTTCTATCTCCCGACCCACTATATGGATTCGTGACACGTTGTTTTTGTTAGGCGAGTCTTAACATCTTAAGTTGTTTGTTCTTTAAGAAACTGGTTCTTGGTGTGTCTTCAGGCGATAGTCGTAAAACTGGTTTTGGTGGTATGAGTCTAAGTCGCTCTTCAAAAATAAATTGTTCTTGCATTGAAGATGAGTTCTGAAGTTGCGCGAATCTTAGTCAGCTAATGCGAGGCGGGACCCACTTCAACTGCGAACTGGAAACTCTGGAAAACTGGAAACTGAACTGATTTTCGCTCGCTGCGACTATGCTTATATGGACGCCGACCAAAACCGGGGTGGGCTTTGTCGGGGTTTGAGGTTCCCTAATAATTCCAAATCCACAATCCCGTTCTTTTGTTTTTGGTCAGGAAAAATTTATTATTTCCATTTTTGGAAGTCTTCTCTTACCATACCCTCAGAGGGCGTCAACGATTTTCCTACTCCTTCGCAGTAACATCTTATACCTATCCTCTTAATGAGTGGTAGCAGGCCTCCCCCCCCCGCATCACCTCTGCCTGGCTCTCGTTAACATTCATCCAATGGGCGATCAACAGTGTGGGTGTGACCAGTCTAGCCTTGTTTTTTTTTAAAAAAATATCTTGCTCAAAGAAAAAAACTATCTCCTCTTTTTCTTTTTTTCTATTTCCTTTCTTTCTTTTCTTTTCTCTCTTCTTCTCTGGCCGCCAACAGAACAATACGACCCGTAGTGTGATAATCTCAATTCCTATATCAAAGTCACTTTCATCTGGACTTCATCAATCAGATTTTCGCCAATTATCAGGTGGGTGTCATCTAGCGAAACACAGCCAACTTTTCGTCCCGATAAGGTAGTCTCGCTATCCTAGCCGTATTTGCATTCTTGGTGCCGATTTCTGATAAAATAGTTTCGCTGTCACCGTTAGATTCCAACACAAAACAGACACCTTGTCTAACGATATCTTTCCATCGACAAAGACTTAACCTATTTTCTTTGTTTTTTGGGGTTTTTTTTCAGCTCGTGTGTGGTCAACGGGCGACCTATTAAATTTTTATCTCTTTAGAATTCTGTGGAAGCCCCAAATGGCATTCCCGTGACACAGTTAAATGTTTATCTATTTAGAATTCTCGACAATGGCAATGAAACCCTTCACCATTTTTCATTATCAAAATAACATCGCTAAATGTCCCTTTTGTGATGGCTTTCCTTTATCGTCTAAGTTTTTTTTTAACTCTCGCATCTCTTTTTCTTTCCCTTCTTTTCTTCCTTTTTCTTGCATCCCTAAATGGTGTCACATTTCGATACATGACTGACGAGGGAGATTTTTCCACGCAGTAGGTTGCCATTTCTTTCTGCGGTAGACCAGATGCCATCCAAGACTATAGAAACCGAACTATCCTGCTATTTACCCATAGCTGGAGAAGAAGAGGATTTATACCTTTTCCAAAAGTATTAGCAAGTTGTCAGTGAATGTAATGGATTCGACTCGAACTCGGCTCTCCGATTCCTCAATCCGCGCCGTTATCCATTAGTCCACCATGCCTCCCCTTCAATATACTTCCAACATAAAGACATTAGCGAGACGAAGGCATCATTGCTACAAATTTCTTGAGGAAATTGGAATTGGAATCGTATTTCTGGAAAGTATATGAGAAAGGTATTTTTGCCGAAACCTGTCTCATTGACTATTAAAATGTCAAGTTTGTTTTATACCAACAAAGTAAACAACCTTATAACATTTAAACTTTAAAAAAATGTTATAACGTGGCATCATTTCATTTTCGATTTTTATTTTCATACAAGTATTTATGCAAAAACTCTTAAGAAGATAAACTTGGTAAATATTATCAGCCATTATTTAAATTATCATAATATTCAAAGTTACTGATTATTTACTTATCTAATTGGTTATTTATTTATTTATATTTACTTTAAATTGTATACTTATGTGTGTGCGTGCGTGTAAGAGAGAGAGAAATAGCAATTAACAGAATTTCATAAAGAGTTTATTTTTAAGTCTGATAGGTTTGATATGGTCAAATTGGCAACAGATCTCAAATGTGACGTAAAATCTGCTTGGAACGACTTGTTAATTTTAACGCCCCCAAAACAAATCTGTTTTCTATTAATCATCTGAGAGACGCCTTTTTTTGCCTTCCGATGTTAACCTCCAGGAGAACGACTTATTGCGCCTTCTCGGAAAGATTATATTGCATCAGTTGCACAATCTGCTGCTAGGAAACTTGGTTTATTGTGTCCTCATAGACAATTTTTCTCTCTAGAATCTATCTTACATTTTTATAAGTCTACTATTCGTCCATGCTTCGAATATTTCTACCACATATAGTCCGGTGTTCCTGATATATATTTAGAGATGCTTAATAAAATCCAAAGAAGAATTAGTAATATTTTTCGTTACTTTCCATAATGTCGCTTATGCTATAAATACATTCATGATAATTGTTCTGATGAACTTTCCTCTACAGTACTTAGATTTTATGAATTTAAGCGCTGTACTAGATTGGCAACAAGGTCTCATCATTTTACAGTTGAATTGGCTATATGTAAAAATTCTTTGCTAACAGTTTATTCATTCGCACTTCTCGACTGTGGAACTATCCTCTGCTCCTTGATTTCCAGTCAAGTTGGATCTTCAAAAGTTTAAATACAATGCCAATTGTTATCAACTGTCCACTTTGATTCCTCTTCTTTTATTATTCTTACGCTTTAATAATGATTTTCATTTTTTTTTTTTTCACGGCTTTTGTGTCTCGGCGAGTTTATTGCTTTCAGTGAGATGGAATGATAAAAAAATAAGATTACTGTTGACACGTTGAGCAAGGAATACAAAATATCTAATTGTAAAGATTAACACCATGACTTATTTTCTAACAGAACCAATTGCAAATAATTGCAATAAAGCAACTTATAAAGGTCTGAAGAGGACATCTGAGGAAGGCTTTAAAGAAAGAAAAAATGAACTGAGAATTAAAGAATGAAATAAAAATGGTTGCTGACGAAAAGTCATTAACCCGGTTACGCAGAATCAACCTAAAAAAAGTAACTAGACCTCTTTCATCATTACCTCCCACAAAAATGCATTTTAATAAATCATATAAGTATGCAAAATATCAGAAATAACAAACGTCTTCTTGACGGAGGAAGATATGAAACAGTACATTCCGTTATGTGTGTGCATTATTTGCATCGTCTAAGTGACGTCAATGGTAAAACGGTTTCACAGGGCATGGGATATTGCTTTATCAAATATATTATACATATTATTATTATTATAATTATTATTATTATTATGTTATAAGCATTATATTATTGATATAATTATTGATTATTTAACCTACAAGATAGTGTGGAGGCTCTGTGACCAATGTAAGAAGGTTATTATTATTATTATTATTATTATTATTAAAGATTCAGTCACCGAAAGAAAATTCATAAACAATATTATTTTATATAGAGTTATTAGTAATAATTAGTTTAAATGTTTAAATTATAAATTAATTTATAATGAAGGATAAATTCAAGGCATTTATTGGAATACACACATACACACACTCATATATATATATATATATATATATAAGACTTACTCGAACTAAAGTGATATTTATGTTGATGCAACTACACATGAGCCGGAAGGAGAGGGCATGCTGAAATTTTAAATACATACATATATATATATATATATATATATATAGGTTTTAAATATATATATATATATATATATATATATATATATATATATATATATATATATATATATATATATATATTGTAAACTTATATGAAGCAATCAGTTTGTAACTAATAGTCCCTGATTAATCCCATTTCTTTTGTTTCTAATGATTGGCAGTTTGTTCGAATGATTATGAACTCTCATTGTTTTTTTAGCCTTCTTCTATTTCTGGGTCTCAAGTCATAGAAGCATATTATTAATATTGGCCCTATCAAAAGTAACCCTACCCCAACCTCTACCTACTTCATTGATGCCATCATCATGGCTACGGTTTTAACCATTTAGAAGCCCCGCCTCGCATACAAAATCCCCAACAAAAATTCCCCATATATTGTTGTCTGTAACCGACAAACCTCTAAAAAAAACTGTGCTCGCCGGCGGCGAAGGCAATAAAAGAAAAAAAAATACTGATAATTATTAATATGATGATGATGATGATGGAAAAGAGTATTGGTGAGGGGTGAGCGGAAAGACCTCGAGTGTGCAGGTGAGTGAAAATGAAGATGAGGAAGAGAATGGGTGGGTAGAGAAAAGCATCAGACGTTAAAGGCGAATCCCGTTGATGTCACTCGAAAAAGCAGTGAGGCTTACTCTAATAAACCATTAGTTGAGAGACTCGTGCCTCTGGGATTTTATAACAGTGGAAAATAAAAAGAAAGAGACGAGGGCGAAAGAGTGAATGGAATAAAGTGAGCGTGGGGTGGGAATTGTCTGAAATTGCAAAGAATATGTTTGTTAGAGTGATGGGAAAGGGGGTTAAATTGTAGAGTAGCAGTAGCTCTAGTTGTAGGAAACAATTATACGCCCTTGTGTTTAGTGATCGTATTAAAAACACTCAGTCGTTGACAGTGCACCAGTTGGAAGAAAGGAGCCAAAAAAAGGAGTGCGATTCTCAAGACCAAAGTAGTAAGAGAGATAGCGAAAACATGAAGAGTCAGAAGAGCTCTTTATTCTGATTGATTTGGGTTGATGCTCGACAACTTGACGTCTCTTTTTCATGTTCTTGGCTCACTTAATTTCCACCTTTTTGATTCTATAACCAAAATATTTTACTTTCATCTTGATCACGACAATCTACCAATCATGGCCGCAAACAACAGTGTGGAAAAGTCAAGATAGGCCAATAAGAAAAATATAGTTAGTATTAACATTGAATAACTTATTTCCCTTCACGAACCGAAAATAAATGTTAAACAGTGTAAATGTCTCTGTTCAGCATTTAATTTATTGTGGTTTAATTCAATCTAATTTCCAAAATGAATGGTTTCAAACTAATGTTATGGCGATTTTCTAAGCTTAGCTTATATGTTGCACAAGACCGGAAGTCTGGGACGGGCAGTGAGTATCGAACACACTATTCAGTCGTAATTGATCTAGAGAGACAAACTTGCTAACCATTATACCTCGTCGAAGCGCCCAAAATTAAAGTTATGTATACAGACACATACATACATCTGTTTAATTTCTTATTGATTTTTTTCAATTTTTGAATGAGGTGTTGAGCATTTGGATCAAAATTTTGGATAAACTAACTGAAATTCATGTCTTTCTGTTTGGTTCAAGTACTTTCGACGATTTCAGTTATTCTCAAGAACCAATGGAGCAGAATCCCTTTGTTTACATTTCCGTATTCTTTGGAAAACTGAAAGTTTGAAATGTTCAACTTTCTAAAGAATAATCTTCTTCATATATATATATATATATATATATATATGTGTGTGTGTGTGTGTGTGTGTGTGTGTGTGTGTGTGGCAATCAGCTAGTAACTAATAGTCCCCGATTAATCCTATTTCTTTGTTTCTGATGATTATGAACTTTCATTGCTTCGTTTCTTCTTCTTCTATTCCTGGATCTCCAGTCATAGAAGCTGCTCCTGCTACTACTACTACTACTACTACTACTACTACTACAACGTCTCCAGGAAGGAGACGTTGGGACGCCAGCGTGCTGATCTGTCCACAATTCTCCTCCAACTGTCGCCTGTGTCTCCTCGAATTGGGTGTTTTAACCTGGCGTAGCCCATCCCTCCCCAGATTAGACCACAGCCGATGTCCCCTGACTAGGTGGCGGCTCTTACTTGGTCGCGAACACGTGGCTGTTGTAATTCACCAGAGGAACCCTTCCACCCTGGCCGCCGACCTACGTCGAGGAAGACCTTGGCCCAGTGGTGGAGTGTTAACACCACCCCCTCACTTGAATTGGGCCCTCCAGCTGAGAACTCTTTACAGGGGTATGGCAACTTGTAGCCATTACGTGAGAGATGTAGAAGATAATTGGAGACCATTGATGCCCGTCCACCTGAAAGTTGCAGCGTGCTAGACATCAAAGGTACTACCTCTATCCAGAGCCTCTTATGCCCCCATATATATATATATATATATATATATATATATATATATATATATATATATATATATTGTACTGAATATCGGAGTGTACAGTTAGTCATCAAATATAGCACTATAAGAAATATTATTATATATATTTTAAATGATAATAGAAATCAATAAATAAATAAGAAAGGAATAAATGTATAAAATTTATGCTTTCTCCATCATTGCGGCTGGCAGAGGATAGCAAAAAAAAATTGTTTATAGTTTCTGAAATTGTCATCAATGGTCAACTGAACTTGCTTTGTTTCAAGTATAAAATTATCATCAAATATATAAGAACATCTATTTTTTATTATTATTTTTGTTGTTAAAAATTGTCTAATCTGAACCAATAAAAATAAATAAATTATGACTTGAAATGCTTTTCCAACAAATTTGAAAATACGTAATCGTCCAAGCAATAATGTTACTTACGTTCAATAAAGAAAACGGTAAAAGAATAAAATTATAGGCAAATGTTAAAAAAAAACAAAACTTTTCAATATTAAATTATAGGGAACGAAATCGATGATACTTAATAGTCCGAGAAAAACAAAACAAACATTACGACTTGTAATTCCTTTCCTACAATTTCGAGAATTACGTCCTTATTCATAAAAAGGGAAGCGTTACGCTTAAATATAAATTAGATTATATTTATTCATACCAATGTTTAAGTAATTTAATAAATGCAGGATATTGAATGTTTGTACTAATTCTTAGTGAGACATTCTTAATAGATTAAACTTGTTAAATAACACTTATCTTAAACAAATAAATGAATATGTATTTTAATAATTAAAGATTTTAAATATACATAAGATAACAAAATTATAATATAATAACGAAAAGCGTAAGAATAAATAGATAATTAAAATAATCAAACCATCCCTTTTAAAATACGATATCGCTTCCTTTGAGAAATGAAAAAATACGCCCGTTCACTCCGACATCAGCGTCTCAATTTTCTAAAGAATACCAGGATATAAATAAAACGAGCAAATGAATCCTGCCTACCACACCGACACCACATTGAACTTACAATTATTATACGACCAAATGCCCGAACTAATGATTTAATTACGTAGTCAACCCTTTAATAACTTGAGTATTTTTTCCGGATTTGGTGCTATAGTAACTGCGAGTTCAATCCCTAGGCTGGTTAGTACAGATTTAGACTTAGGGGAAACAAGCAAGCAATAACTGATAATATAACAAAACTAAAAAGAACATAAAATATAATCGTATTGTTAAAAATAATACTATCGTTAAATAATAGCATAAATCGATGTAATTATTATTTTAATATTGGACGATAATTCCGTGGACCGATGATAAGAAAGAATTTTTCTGGCATTATTAACATACTTTATTCCCTTATTCCATGCCCTAAACATGGTGCTTTTCTTTAAATTTAAAAAACGAAGATTATTCATTGAAAATTTAATGTTAATTTTTCACCTATTATCTGTGTCAAGATACCAATTTATTGATCTACTTCCTTATTCATGTACCTAAATTAACTGACGCTATATTCATATTTGGATAGGTGCATAGCGGAGCGGTTACAAGAACGTGGGATTGGCGTTTCACGTTCTAATTTCAACAGAGACTGTTGCGTTTACTTTTCCCCATTCTTGCAAAAGAGGTTAATAGAAGCTAAGTGTTCTTATTTGGTTGGAGAAATACAGCTGTAAATTCAAAATTGGTTAACTGTAGGGTTAGCATCTCCACTCCTTAAAAACCTAAGGGGACTACAGCAGATTCAACAAGCTAGGTGGAGCCGTGACCCCCTACTCTATAGTCTGCAGTATTAGGCTTAAAAGAGCAATTATTAGAATAGTATCAATCAAATCTAATTAACGGAAAATAACACTGGGAACAAAAGGGCTGCATGCTGTTTGAAAATGAATTCAGTGAATATACAAAAATAGAAAAAGAAGTAATATCATTTGTTACCCTGTATTTATTCAACCAATATGGCAAAATGATTCTAAAACTAGAAGACCTACCACAATTTATTATTGGCTGAATTAATCTTAACAACATAAGATACGCAGATAACGAAAAGGAGACTCAAAAAATCTCTTAAACCATATAGTAATGGAAAGCAAGAAGAAAGGACTAACTGTTAACAGTAAAACAACATGCATGGTCGTTAGCAAAAAAAAGGGGGAGAGCTAGGAAAGGAGGACAGGAATTTAATTATCTGGGTAGTGTAGTAACAGAAAACAGCAAAATGTGACATAGAAATCCGAAGAAGCATAAGAATATAGAAAGATGTTCTCTAGAAACTAAGTAATGCATTAAGACATCGGAAAATAACGTTAGAAACAAAGAAATAAATGTTGAAATGCTACGTAATATATTATCCATGTGAATTCTGAGCAATTTTCTCACAGATGAAGGAGAGACTTGAAGCAGTAGAGACGTAGTACTACTTAACAATGCTCAGAATACCATGGATAAATTAGAGTCAACAAGGAAGTTTTAAGGGAGATTGGAACCACAATGAAACTTATATTTACAATTTCATGTCTGTACTTAGTACACATAATGAGGAAAGAAGGCTTGGAGATTTTAACACTCACAGGGCATATTGAAAGCAAGAGAGAAATAGTTTGTAAGCTATTTAAAGAGATGTGAATGGATGATAAATGGATAATAAATAATTACATATTACTTAGAGTAATAAAAAAACAGGAAATTGTGGAGAGCCACGATCCCCAACATCCAGGAAAATCATTCAAAAATAGACAGCAAAGAAATAGCAAACACAAATAAGAAAGGAAATTTCAGTTGGGGCATTATCGTGTTTCTCGCAATCATCTTTTTACGGCATAAGCCTACAAACAAAGAAAGCTAAGTTCGATGACATCGCTGACAGAACAAAGCCAAAACTGATCAGTTTGTCTTCATCATGAAGGCGACTAAAGAGTGCGTTGTACTGTAAGGTGTGCTACTGAGGTAAGATCATGGCGACCTTGCAATGAACCCGCTTACATGACTCTAATATAATCGGTTGAACCTGTCACGGATAACGTACGGCGAATATGGAAAGCCGGTCGACTTCAAACCAGGGGTCACCAACACAGGTTAATGAAAGCCTTGTATGAGAGAGAATCAAGAACAAAAGACTGACAAACAATCGGGAAGAGGTTGTACTTAATGTACTGGATAACAAGCGAAAGTGGGCAGTCTCTTAGTGTACGACATAAAGAAATATATAATAAAAAAATCGTTCAAGAGAAAACGATGAAAATTGAATTGGAAAAACGCTCAAAATGGCGGCAAATGAAGAGCTATAAAAAAGGGACAGAGAGGACAGTTTGTTTCGTCTCTGATGTTGCATGTGTGTGTACCTCCTGAATAGTTTTAAAATATCTTTTGTTTTCATTAAAGAAGATATATTTAAGCGAACACTATCTTATAAGTAGTCTTATAAAGGTTTTAGAGTTTACTTTACCATTTATATTAATTTCGTCTTCTTAATTTTTCTTAGTACTTGGATTCTCTATTAGTTCTCGGAAAAAATAGCAATTTAAGAAAATAAAAGGTAACATTAATAACTAGTTTTTATTTTTTCTCGGTTCATTTTAGTTTTTAAGTCTTAATTCTTTAACTAGACGTGCGGGTGGTGTAATGGATGGTTGCTCGGAATGAGAAATCTGAGTTCAAATGCCTGTCGTGCAAATACACTTCGGAAATGTATAAATTCTTTTCCTCCCTCCATCTATAGGTTAAGTAGTAAGATATGGTAGGAAAAAATCATCGTTAGTCTCGAAGAATTATTTTTACAAAATATGTTTTCACATAACACCCAAAGGGTTGATAAGCCGTAAAAAATTAAACCAGGCAAAAGTTATTTCTTAATTCCGTCGAATTACGGAACAATCCCTCAATGCGAAAAATCTCACGAGGCGCAAGAACCAATTGGAAAAATAAAAAAATAAAAAACTGCTATTCGATGTTTAAATTTAAAAAAGCAATGCCTACTTTATTCTGTTTGCGTAAAAAAAAAAATTATAAGTTTGTGCGCATGCATTTTAGACATGGGAGATAATGGTGATGATGATGGTGATGATGATGATAAGGAGGAAAAGCCCGGCGCGAAAGATTGAGAATATTTTGCTAGCTGGGCATATATAAATTTCCCTGGAGCTTGTCAATACTAAAACGTTTGATAAAAAAATGAATCATAACTCCTTTTTTTTTTTAATGAAAAATGAATCATAACTTTTATTTTCAACAGTTTTTAACTTCTGTCTAGATTATATATATATATATATATATATATATATATATATATATATATATATATATATATATATATATATATATATATATATATATATATGTTATCCTGCTTCCTCTCACTACTTTGGGTTTCCTTCCCCCACCACTTATCATTCTAATTTTCAATTTAACGAAAAAAAATTATGATTCCTTTTTTATCACACTTTTAGTACTGACACGCCAAGGAATTTTTCGAAAAAGTATCGAGGAGCGAAATGGCTATATTAATTGAGTTTCATTTTTA
Organism: Acanthosepion pharaonis; assembly: GCA_903632075.3. NCBI lineage: Eukaryota > Metazoa > Mollusca > Cephalopoda > Sepiida > Sepiidae > Acanthosepion > Acanthosepion pharaonis. Next base: position 1,568,422 of record CAHIKZ030001768.1, on the reverse strand, counting down.
TGCAATTCATATATATATATATATATATATATATATATATATATATATATATATATATATATTTGTGAGTGTGTGTGTGTGTGTGTAGATATAGATAGGTGCGTGTGTGTGTGCGCGCGCGCTCGCACGTTGTACTTGTAAATTAAAAAAAGTGCTTATAATCAGATTTCAAATTTTAAAATGCATCCTCTAAACAGCTCAGCCGCTTCATTACTGTTAAATGATGACTGCAAATTGATTGAAATGCTTGTCTTGTGTATTTCTTCTTAAATAACTGACTTTGCATAAAATTCAGTCTACCATGGTGATACAAAATAAATGTCTTAAAAACTATGGAAACGAAATTATGGCGAATGTCTGAGAAAAGCGCTAACGTTCAACCACTTCTTCATCTTCAACTTACGACAGATGCATTGTGTTACTTCTCTTGTAGGTGTCAATAAGTGAGCCGTTGAGACAGTTATAAGAATAGAATGTAATGATATTAAGCCTTGTTCATCTGACCTTTTAAGTTATAAAGGTAAATTCGAAAAACGTGCGTATAAGTAACAAATATTTTATTCACATCTTTACATAAATATTTGATTTATGTTTTTTTTTGTTTTTGTTTTTATATTCGATTGAACTCTTTTTATAAGTATCCACGTTGATAGAAAAAATAAATGAAGACTCAACCCAGAAACAACTGTAAAAATTTAAAAAAAAACACTAAATGAAACAAAAAACAGTAATAGTAATATTAGCCGTTTCCTTATAGTAAACACTCGGCATTTTTTGACCGAGCAGCCATTGCTATCCGTGTTACGCTTTTCTCCATTCTCTGATCATCGGGCTGGGATAAAACTACATTTTACCTCTCGATTTTGTTTCATTCTTCGAACAGAACGTAACAAATAAATATAGGATGCCAACCGAGCGGCGTTTTCCTCTTTGCAGCAAATAGGGAGGTTCGAGGGGAAATCGACGCTAGCAGGACGTTGGTCGTAGGGGCTAGGCAGTTTTGGGGGCTTAGCCAATATGCACGCGCTTGGGCTTCCCACCTTAGAGTGGACTTGTGGCATACCCCGTCACTGTGGTGGTGGGGGTTAAATACCAAGTGTAGTATCTCTTCTCATCCACTCCAATCGTAATTTTAGCCGTTTACTTATACGGAAATATTCATTAATAATTGACGGGACAGACAGTGCTATTCAAGTTATGCTTTTATTTACTCCATGGCCATCGGAGTGGTATCAAAATCTAGTCTCTGTTCTCCTCATCTCTAATGGTAATGGTAATGGTAATATTAGCCGTTCCTTACAAAGAGATATTCGGTATTCATTGATCGAATATCCAGTACTGCTTTCAGTTGAAATTTATAAAAATCTTTCTATTTAAACCATTTTTTTTTTAGAAAAATAGATTTTCCAAGTTCACTAACAGGTATTGGTCTTTCTAATATTGATGAGGGTTTCCTTCCTAAATTTTTGTTCAAAGTAATGTGGAACGTCAAGATATTTATTATGTTATTATTTTCTCTTCGAGTTACATATGCTATCAGGTGTATCCTTAAAGAGGTTACAAACAAAAAAAGGTGATACTCGAGCGAAAGGAACAGCAACACGGGCGTAGATGGAAGAAAGAGAGGTTTATTGTAAAAGAGAATACACTACTGAAAGACAGGAAATCGACTAGCACTTCCAGAAGCCAGTCTCAGGTAGGTCCTGTGCACGCTACATATATTTAGATATAGTCAGTCCACAATAGGTAATAGGGAGAGTGGGATATTCCATTACAACACTATCCATTTTAGTTTTTGCTTATGTTGAATGTTCTCAGTTGATGTGGTTTCTGTTATTTGCTACATTTTATTGTTTGTGATTCTGCAGCGCCAGCCCATAAAATTCGAAGAAGGATTATCCCCTCTATGACCTACTTAGCTTCAATTTCTGGAAATAGTTTTAATCATTGATGTGAAAAAGAAATTGTATACAGCTGAGAATTTAGATTTTTCTGAACAATGACGGTCAAATGAAAGTCTTCATCTGACGATGCTATCTCAGAACGTGTTTTTTCAGAGAATATTCTGATCGTTATGCGAGAAATCATCGAACTGTTAACAAAATCACTTTGTTTTCTAATCGAATATTGATTACATGCAGTCACGCTTTCAGGGTCATAAATATTATTATATCATTAAATTCCTTTATTTCTGATTTTATTCGTAAATAAACAATAAAATTACCGATATTAAAAGACAAATATTTGTTAATAATCCACATAATAATTTGTATTAAAATCTGAAACACGCGAATTACGTCCGCATTTATATGTGAATATGTTTTTTTCTTTTTTCCTGCAATTACCTGCCTACCAAAGCGTAGTTTTACATTCTACATCCGAAGTGTCCGTTTTGGTCAACAAAAAAATAGCAGGGAGCTTCAACGTGAGATGAAGTTAGGATGGTTAACCATTAATACTGGGTAGTGAGTTTGATCCTATAATTGTGGCCTTGTGCCAAACTAAGTTAAGCATAATAAAATACGTCAAACGATCGACAAATTTCATAGAAACTTTTATTACCCAATATTTAATCAGAGATTTTTTCTTCAATTTTTGCCTTCCAAAAGCTAAGTAAAGTATTAAGAAACAGGAAAAGCTCGTTAGAAACAAAAAAAAAGATTACTTACCTATTACGTAATATCAGTCCTCCTATGTGTTAGTGAATGCTAGACAATCTCCTCACAGATGAAGAAGAGACGAGAGGCAACAGAAAATGGATTTACAGAAGGATGCTCAGAATACCATAGACTGAACATGTGAGCATCAACGAAGTTTTAAAGGAAATGGAAAACAAAAAAGACACTTGTACTTAACGTCAGGAAAATATTGTTGAAATTTCTAAGGCACGCGAATAACGGACATGATTTAGGAGAGATAACAAAAAGACAAAACTTAGTAAGAGCTACAAAGGACAGGAAATTGTGGAAATTTAATCCGGGTACTTGGAATAAATGAATATATATTTTGAATTTATGTCTTGTGCATCCCATGGGATTACTAGACTCTGCAGAATCTTCCGACTTTATAGGTCTTTTTATTATACAATCTCACAGCATATCACGAAATTAATATTACTAACATTGGACTTTAGAGAGACGATGGACTATAATGAATTCTACAAACTTTAAAATTGATAAAATTAGAAAAATATTATACAGAGAATTTAAATACCTGAACTTAAAAATTACTGTAAGTACTAAATTGAAAAAGGTGAACTTCCTTGATATAGCATTAGGTTTAATGAATAATGTATACATACCTTATAAAAAACAGTACTAATCCTTTATATATACACCCTAAATCTAATCATCCTCCATCTATAATTAAGCATATACCTTTTTCTATCGAAAAAAGAATAAGTACAAATTCAGCAAATGAGAAAATTTTCTATGAACATAGTAATTTATATAATAAAGCTCTAAAGGATAGTGGCTACAAAAGCTCAAAACTAAACCATAAAAAAATGAAAGTGGAAACCATAGAAAAAACAAAAGTAGAAAAATCATTTGACATACACCCCCATACAACCAAATGGTAAAAACAAATTAGGACGAAAATTCCTTGCATTAATCGTTAAACATTTTCCTAAACTCAGTAAACTCAGTACAATTTTTAATAAAAATACCCTAAAAATACCCTAACATTAAGTTACAGTTGTACTGAAAACTATAGAAATTATTATTAAGAAACATAATGCTAAAGTTTTGAGTAAACACTTAGACCAAAATCAAAGAAATTTAGACAGTATAATAAAAAGAGATGAAGATAAACAAAATTATGTCACTGCAGAAATCCTAAAAACTGTCCTCTTAATAGTAAATGTCGCATTGAATCATTAGTGTACCAGTGCAATATCTCATCTATTGAGGGTCAAGATAAAGTAAAAGTCTACATTGGATGCACAAGGCATGACTTCAAAAAAGGTTTCGGCAACATCAAAGTTCTTTTAGAATAAATAAATACCAAAATCAGACGTCTCTATCTAAATATTTCTGGCTCTTAAAATAAACCAATAAAACACCTACTGTGAAATGGATATTAATAAAAAAGCTAGAATATGTAGGTCATTAAATGACCCATGTCCTTTGTGCATACATGAGAAATTATACATCATTAGGTTTATAAACAATAAAAATTTACTTAATGCCGGGATTGTCAAAGATTTTCCTTAAATGTTAAAAAAAAAACATCTGAAAATGAAACATACATATTTATATTTGATTAAATTTAATAATAATTTTTAAATAATAAAGTAATTCTACTACATTTTTTGTTTTAAAAGAATTATAGTCTATTAGTAATTAGAATTAGGAATAATATTTTAAAATTGTATTTTAATACGACGTACTCATATTAAAACAACCCTTTTGGAAAAATCTTTATGTATAGAATTACAAATTTAACGGAAAAACAAAAGTGCCGAAAAACTTTTTGTCATTGAAAAAAAATCAGACGACATGCGAAAAACGGATGTCATCATTTGTTGAACAGGCACCCCTATTCTACCATAACCTCATTTCGAAAGTAACTCATATTTTGATAGAGTAGATGTCAGTGAAAATGAATAGCCTACCACCCCTTGTCAAAATGATTGAATTTCCCCGTATCCTTAACAACTAATATTAAGAATGTATGTGCTTATAAAACTCAGTAAATTTCAAAGTAAGTTATTCGAAAATTCGCTTGAAAATGAAACAGTACTAGGGATTTTACTTTAATTCTATAATTAAATTTGAAGTTTTAGTTTCTGTTTTTGAAACATTGTAATTCCTGTGTATCGATGGAAGCATATTTTTAAACTAATATATATATATATATATATATATATATATATATATATATATATATATATATATATATATATTAGTTTAACAATAACGACATTTTGTTAAGTCTTTATTATGCTTAGAAAGTCTTTAAATCTATTTTTAACATTTACCTATTTCTTTCGGCTTAATGAAAATCTTTGAACAGTTCGCCATTGAAATAACAATAAACACTGCCACTTGGTTTCCTCTGCACCAAAGAGATAACTCTCAAACAGTAAATAGTTACAATCATTGCAGGCAAAAAAAAGCCCTCTGAGTTTATATTTATACTGCTGTCTGTGAAAAGCTTTCGTTATGATTAACAAGTTCGTTTCATAGTCAGTTCGATAGTATAGTGAATGAAGTTAAACTCCCAGATCAATTCTGTGGACAAGACAGATTGGTATAAAATGACAATTGGAAAAAAATCCTGGATTTTGCCGACGCGTTTCGTCTTCCGACTTTTTCAAGGCAAAGATGAAATCGAAATGTTTTTTTTTGTTATAGTTACATTAAAAAATCCAAATTTAAAAAAGAAAAGACGCTTCTGTCTAGTTATTTTCCAAGCGGAGCTTAGATGTGGCACAAGGCCAAAAGTATGGGGTACCCAGTGAGGATCGAACTCACTACTCAGTCGTAATTGTTTTAGCGAGACAAGCTGGCTAACCATTACACCACCTCGAAGCGCCCTAGACGCGTCTGTCTAAGCCTTTTTTTTCTGGTTAATTTAAATTACCTTTATAGTAAGGGTTTTTTTTTTGGTGGGGTTTCTGTCGACAATATAGTTAGATTCCCAGATCAATTCTGTGAACAAGACAGATCGGTATAAAATGACAATTGGAAAATATCTTAGATTTTGCCGACGCGTTTCGTCTTCCGACTTTTTCAAGGCAAAAATGAAATCGAAATGTTTTTGTTGTTATAGTGAATGCGTTTTCACTAGTTTCCCAACCAATGTAGCCTTCTTATTATTAAGATATTCCAGGTCTCCTCGATTGAGAAAATGTCTTCAGTTTGATCTTCACTCGTAGTCCCATATGGGCGACTTTGTGCCATACTAAACTGGGCTAAAGATATAAAGGAAAATGTGCTTTCATATTTAAAGCAAAAAAGCGCATCAGCGAACTCATTAAAATATAATGTTTCATTATTTTGTTTATAAAAAGAGATTTATTTAAAAAATAAAGCTAACGCCCTTTTAAGTATGAACATTAATAGAAGTAATTATGTATGAACTTCAATTATGCATCGTTCCATTAGAGATACGATAAAAATAAAAAAATACTATATGACTTCTTTTTTATCAAGTAGGTATATAATTGAGTAAATTTATAGCGTAATTAAATGTTTACTTTGTATCAATTTTATGTTAACCTTTTTCAAACATTTTCTGACCCTGATTTTATCATAAGACAATCTCTATAATTGGTCGGCGCCATTGATTCAACGAGAAATCCCGTCTGACTCGTACTGCGCTTGCGCAATGAGACTAGTTGCCTTTTTTGTTATTTTTTCGCTTTGTTTTGTCTGTGTTTTCCCTTCAAGCCGAAAGCGTCCGGCTGCATCGTTTTACCAGCCTCTAATGAAAACACGGAGAGGAAAAGCGAAAGAAAGACAGCGTTCTCGTGGAAAATGGCGCGTTTGTTGATCGAAGAACAACGCCACGAAGAAGCAAATGTTTGTCTGCAGATCTTTACCTTGGCGGTCAGAAATGCAGCTTTGATTTCAACAGAGACGCACGTCATATTTGCCTGCGGAAATGATACAAGGGCTGTTCATTTCAATTTCCGGTATTATTTCTCCTGATTTCTGGATCACAATCCGTCACAACATCCCTTTCGTCATTGGACTCGCCTTAAAACATCAAACGTTGGTTCACCCCATTTCCCCCCATCAGTGGAATCGTCTTTATAACACAACGGATCACCGGTATCGGACTCCCCCCCCCCATTCATTCTTTTATTTCTTCTTTTTTTACTCAGTCCCTATCCTGTGTTTGGTCAATTGAATTCTCTTTTACGCGTCTATTTTCTGCTATGAAATCTCTGCTTATTTCGACCAAAAGTTGAAAGAAGCAATCAAATAACTTGCAAGACTTTTAAATCTGTTCTATGAAGCCTTGCTCCCTTTTCTTTGTTTTCGATGTCTTTTGTTAGAAAACACATTCTAAACAATTGGTGTCTCCGTTACTGTTATTGCAAGAGAATGTCTCGGCCATAAACCAACCACTCGATTGGAAAGTGACGTTTCCTCTTCATATATTCACTGTCCAAATCAATTACGACGAAGACGAATTTCGAATAATCTTTGCTGGTAGATCCAATATTTAACCAATCACTTTTCTTTTATGCTTGATTAGGTGGGGAACATTCAACTTCCCGTACAAAATTGGAAAAAGATTCCAATTCTGAGACCTGTTCAATATCGTAGAGAACAAGAAACAGCGTAAACTTATGCTTTCCTTGGCACCAACGATACTTGGTGTTACTTATAGAGAGAAAATTGGAAAAAACGATCTGTGATTGTCTGAAACCCACGGAAATTCATTGACAACACTTAAAACACTATTAGGTATATCAGAAAATAGTGATAACAAAACCTTCCACCGATTAAACTGCCTATATATATATATATATATATATATATATATATATATATATATGAGGGTGTTCAGAAGTTCTCAGACAGACCATAACCTCAAATCTGACTAAACAGCAGAAATTTTTTTAAACCATTTTTAAAGTTCGGCTGAAAATTTTTCAGCAACACTCATAAAATAATTAGTGAAGCCTGTCCTGATTCTAAACTCTGACCTGGATATAGGCAAGCACATGACATATGCACTACGTTATCATCTTTCCACTGAAACATTATGGCAGTAAATACTAAGTTAGGCAGAGTGCACAGAGATAACACAGATCTGGAGTCGAAAGTTGGGGATCAACATTCTTATCCTAGGCAGACCGCACAGATTCTACCTTGGCCCTAGGCAGAATGCACAAAGTCTACAGTGATCCTAGCCCGAGTGCACAGAGAAAACACTAAACCATGGCAATACGCACGGATATTACTCTAATATTGGTCAGAGTGCTCACGTACTACACTGATCCTATTCAGCGTGCACAGGTTACAAAGTGGTACTATTAATTTGAAAAATAAAGAATATTATTATTCCGGTTAAAAATATTTAACGATTTTCTGAAAAACCAGAGCGATATCAATAACAATACATATATTTTTACAGGTATATCCTATATGTTCTCGAGAAAAATAACTAAGAACGAAATGCTATACCGAAACAGATAGATAGATAGATAGATAGATAGATAGATATGAATAGACGGAGATAGATAGATAGATAGATAGATAGATAGATAGATATTTTAGGAAAATATATGACAAAGGGGATTTTTTTCGTGCGACGCGTTTCGTCCTTTATGACTTCATCAGACTAAAGTGATGTTTAAATTGATGTGATGGTAACATGCGCATGAAGAAGAGGGAACGCTGAAATTTTTATAAAAATATTTTTGTATATATATTTTAGCTGAAAAAGATAAAATAAAATCAGTTAGATTATATACTCCAAAAACATATTCAAAAATACCCCACTGTCATATACTTACCAAAAGTTTTTTATGAGTATATACATCGTTTTCCCATAGATAGATAGATAGATAGATAGATACCTGATGACAGCGACTCTCCTTCGAGTAATGTCATCGTTTGACTGATCCTCACATATCAGTTGTGTGAACGCGGCTTTTTAATCCTGCTAGGGATTTACAATCAACTTATCCTAAGTTTTCAAAATGTTTTGCTTTTTTCAGCCCCGGCTAGCCGTACTACGCGACACAGATTAAAACAAAAAGCAAATGCTTGAAATTTTTTTTTTTAAATCAAAAAAGATTTTATACAGAGCGAATCTCACTCGCTGAGCTTCGTATACACTTGTCCAATAAGAAGAATTGTTCATCGCAAATCTAAACTTACTTTCGCTTCTCCTAGACAGATGTCTTAATGTTGATTAGGTATCTCTCCTGATAAGCATATCAACTTGGATATCAACCTAGGTTATGTCCGTGTTCCCAAACATTCATACATACATATATACATTATGTCTGCCAAATAGTTCTCGAGTATGGTCATCACAAGTTACCATTGCAAAACAATTGTGACTTACATCAAGCAATCCCTGTGCATGAACATTTTGAAGTGAAGAAAGAAGTCGCACTGGGTGAACCCTGCACTCTAAGCAAGAACGGCATGTGCCCAAAAAGAAGAACAAGTAAACATCATTGTCAAGCTACAGGTGTTGTGTTGCATCAGTTTTCTTTCGCCAAGTTAAATAACTTAACGAAGGCTAAGGGACCTATATCGTCGCGCTTGTACGAGATGGCCTTTGGTCCCATGGAAGGATTCATTCGTCCTTTGACAGGTTTTGTCTTTAATCCTGCCACCTTCCACGCACATACGTGATGGCTGTCGATTCGTTAGACGAATATCATTACTGATAAGCGATTCCCAGGATGAGGTTATAGTCGTGTATCGCTTGCACAACACCGTAACGACTCATACGCACAATGTTAAGAATGTCAGTAGCAAGGAAATGTGTGAAATTTGAACTCGGCACTCATTCTGAGCAGCTATCCATTACACCACCCGCACATACATATATACATACATACATACACACACACATACATAGATAAGGCATTATATAATTGTGTGACAATATAAGTTTTCATTCTGCAAGTAAATGTTTTCACAATAGAATTAGTATTAAGCTACCGATTTTAGCAAAATTTTCTGAAAAAAGTTAATATTTTAAATATGCAATATATTATGTGAGTTTCAGCGGGAATACCTATCATAATTGAAAACGTTTTTGTCGGATATCAGGTTTCATTATCATACGAGGCAGATATTAAAAATCTGTCGAAATAAATTTATTACTGAATTCTTCGATGACGTGGTAATTTTTTTTTCCTTCTTGGCGTATATCATATTGCTCTCTATATAAATAAATTAAGCACTCTTCATGGATATATCTTTTTAATATTTTATATTCAAAAGACATACTTGCATTTTCCTTACCAGTTAATGATTTGATATATATATATATATATATATATATATATATATATATATTTTTTCATATAGACAAAAACAATTTACTCACGACAAAGATGCAACTTCGTTTCGGTGCATTTATTTGCACGTCTCACCAGTCGAGGTGCAACTAAATGCATCGAAACGAAGTTGCATCTTTGTCGTGAGTAAACTGTATTTGTCCATATGAAAAGTATTGTAATAAATAATTATTGCTATACTCTTGCTATTGAGCCCTCTTTTGAATTAATGCCGTGAACGTTAGAATTTATATATTTTATATATTATTCTCATTCTCATTACATTCGGATATATAAGTGCGCAGGTATGTAGAAAATAGAAAAGAGCTTGTTGGGTGCATAATCCGGAGTTCCTTAGTATTTTTGTTTTTATTTTTAAGAAGACAGTGCTCCATACATAAGTAGAGCTTATATTATAATAATATTTTTTGTTTAAAAATATGACTCCTTCGATACATGAGAGTTCTCATAACATGAGAACTCTTATGTAACGAAGGAACCATATTTTTAAACAAAAAAATATTATATATATATATATATATATATATGTGTGTGTGTGTTTGTGTGTGTGTTGTCCAAAAATTCAAAGATGAATAAAAAATATATCTGTGAAAAAGGTGAATGAATAAAGACGAAATAAAAACTTTTCTTTACAGACGTGTTTCACAGTTACTCTGAATAAAAAAAATTAAATTTCTGAAAATCTAACGATATTTTTACTTCTATTTATCAATATTTGTTACTAAATAAAATCTCCACATTTACTTACTTGTGAAAGTCCATCATAGCTACAATACGTGTCGGTAGAGAAACGTTTTTCTTTTGTCTTTATTCCTATTTACACACATACACATATGGATACTCGTATTTGAAGTAGATGTCCCATTTTTATTTTATACAGTGTATATTATATCTATCGTTCTACACATTCTACAAATAGCAAAAAAAAGTGTTCTACGGATATATATATATATATATATATATATATATATATATATATATATATATTAAAGACATTTTTTTATGTTTAACGTTGTTATTTATAGATACAAGTATTTAAGCAAATGCTCTGTTTATGATAAACAGTATTAAGAAATTTATTTATTAAAGACATTTTTTATGTTTAACGTCTTTAATAAATAAATTGTCGGACCTTGTCCATTTCTTAATATATGACGTCATTTGTTTACATTTGATACGCCAGAGCAGTTATGAATGTACGAGGAAGATTGAAGTTTATAAGCAGTAAATTCGACCTTGTCTACCGAAAGGTTCTTTGTGGCCCAGAAGTAAGGCACGTCAGCGTAAATGACGGTTCCGTATAGGATGCAGGTTCGAATCCTGTCAAAGAACGAATATTTTCTATGAAAATATCTCGGACATTCAGGCCGGTAAATGTTATTTAATACTGTTTATCATAAACAGAGCATTTGCTTAAATACTTGTATCTATAAATAACAACGTTAAACATCAAAAATGTCTTTAATAAATAAATTGTCGGACCTTGTCCATTTCTTAATATATATATATATATATATATGTGTGAGAGAGAGAGCGTGCGAAAGAGACACACAAAGTGAGAGAGTGAGTATATGTATATTTCTTTGTTCTTCCATTTGCTTATACTTGCCAAGTAAGGTGTATGTAGCTTCTCTCTGTTCTGTGAATGTTATAAACTCATTTCCTTCTTTCTTCATGATATTTCCATTTCTTGGTGTTAGCAACAGTTTCTTTGTAGTCTATATTCTCCATAAATATTTATTAATTATTTATTTATTTATTTATTATTCTCCTTAAGTATTAATTTGATAAGAGAAGATCAGATCATAGCTTTTCAAATGATTTTTCGATTGTGTGCACACACGCAAACATTTTTGATAATAAAAAAACATATAAAAAGAAAAAAATTGAGAAAACTACAGAAGTTATATATATATATATATATATATATATATATATATATATATATATATACAATAAGATAGCCAAAAGACTAAATACGAAAGAAAAATGTCACTGTGAAGAAGAGAAAACGTCATAGAAACGTAACCTTTAAGAGGTAACAAAGAAAAACATGGACCGGTTCGTAGATTGGGTAATTCAGTTCATTCTAAGCCCAGTGGGGAGAAAATTTGCAGCACAACGGAAGTGAAACGTTGATTTTGGCTCCAATTAGCCCTGTCGTATTTTGGTTAGATATTGCATACTGCATCATGACAAGCAACAGCCTGCAGCTGACCAAAGGGACCGAGTATGAAGGAGGGATGTTTTTGTTGGCTCCTTCCGACTGGCAACTTACAAAGGAAATCGCCTTCACAAGTTTTTATGGATGACACAGAGAGCTTCGACCGACTTTGACCAGCGCCATTTCCTCTCTTGGAACTTTGCACTATTCTTTTGTGCGGACAATTGCGAAATATTTGGCCATGTTTTCTATAGCGCAAACCGCCTTATACTGGCGCCCCTGGTAGCCATGACTTAATGCAGGCTTTTATCAGACTTCGAGATTTGTTCAATCGCTTTCAATGACGTATCCACCTTTCTTACAGATTTTCAAAAACCAAAAAGTATCTAAGTTGAAAGAAATGTTTTCTTTTATATAAATAACATTAGCTTATAGTTTAATGTTACATTGCATTTACCAATATTGGCTAAAACCAACTCAGGTAAATATAATATATATGCTCGTCCCGATTTCCTTGAAGGGCCTTTTTTTTAAAGATACGCTGATTTTACACTAGTGGACCAATTTTGGTCAATAAAAATTGAATTATTCAAAACTTATAACAAAATAATATTGTTTGTAATAGTAAACACTTTATTCAAATATAACGAAGGAATGCGAGAGAAACATGATGATTAAAACAACAATCATAAGGATACTGGTCCGAATGCATCATGGGATAATAACAATCAACCTCACGAGACAAAGAAGATCTGAACGATAATGGTAAAATCTATTTGCATAAACACTACTTGCGTAAAATATCAGAGTTGTCCTTCTTCTAGACCAGTTGCCATCCAAGGCTATAGAACCGAGTCTGTCCTACTATTTACCCATAGCTGTAGGGAGAAGAAGAGGATTCACACCTTTCCCATGGGTATTAGGGTATTCAAAACCTGCGGAGGGTCGTTTGAGGACCTTGTGGCACTTAGTGCACCAGGTCTCTGAATTCGGCCCTTCAAAAAGTGTGGCTGGTCCTGCACGAAACCTTCAACACTATAATCAAATCTCATGTGTTGTTGTCGGGCTGTAAGTTTTCTGGGAACTGATCTGCTTGACCCTCATACGTCGAACGGCGGGAGAGTCGACTATATATATATATATATATATATATATATATATATATATATTTAGAGAGAGAGAAAGAGAGAAAGAAAGAAAGAACTCAAAAAATACGATATCATTGCCAAATCAATTATAATGATTCATATCTCATTATATAAAATAACAAAGTTAAGCACAGCCGTTCAAATTATTCATGGAATAAGTACATTTTTAATATCAGGACAAATTGAGAACATGTAGATTGTACAATTCACTGCGTGGCACTAAGGGATGGAAACAAGAATGATGACGATATTTGTCCAAATAATTCATAAACAATGTCTGAATCAATATTAACAATGTTGGAAAAGACACCAGTTGAAAAGTTTTAATAAGCAAAAAGATGATGATTTTCAGCAGAATTATTCGTGGAATAACAAATAATATTTGCTGATAGGTTTCAGTTCAGTTTTACAACCCGATGTTCATTTGGGCTAGACCTAAGCAAGGTACGGTTGGATTAACAGATTATAGAGAATACAGAGATACAATAAACATAAACCTTTCAACGATCATTCTTGCACCTCCTTTGATCGATGAAGAACAGATTTACCAAAAACCATGAAATGATTTGGGGAACTCTTTTTTGGTACTCTCCTAAACAGGACGTAAGACATGCTCATCAGCAGGATGCATAAAACGCAATGATGGGACACTGATATTAGAGAAAGAAAAATACTTCAGAGATGGAAATAATACATTGGGTAACACTTCCACGACATGAGAGGACAGCAGGCAATACACAGAAATATCGAAGGACAACAAATATTCGAAGTGAAAACTGTACTGGCCAAACTGAACCGAAACAAAGCAGAAGGACAAGACAGATTACAGACATAATAGATTAAATATAGGACTGTGGTAATATACCGGAAGACCTAAATAGATTGAATTTCATAGCACTGTCTAAAGTGCAAGATGAAAACGAATGTGAACTCCATCTTGCCAGAAGGAGTCAGCTAATCTACAGTATAAACCCGATAAGAATTACATACTTTTGCTACATTTTTAGGCTTACTTTATTTTATTTCATTTGTTTTGCTATTTTATAGTAATTTTTTTTTTTTGCTTTTGTTTTGGGGGGGGGGGTGGAGGGAGGGATCTGTACTTTTGGTTTTGTTTTTGTGTTTATTAATTGTCAAATATCAGTTTCTTTTCTTTTGAAGAGTTTCTTGTTCCTATTGAGAACTTTCCAGTATAAGGCTGGATTTCCTAGGCTTTAGCACAAAGCCACAAATATGTTCAACGAGTTAGATTTAAATTAAAATTCAATAATAATATACGACACTTCAGAAAAAACTACCAAATCATCAAGACTTGCACTACAATGTTTTACATTCGGGTTAGTATTTGAGGTTGGTATCATGAATTGTCTCGATGTTCTTAAGACGGTTTTAAGTTATACATTGTCATGTCTGTACTATTGGTCAAGAAAGTGTACGTTTGTATTTGCCCGTGCTAAATATAAGTTATGCAATCTTTTATCGAAGTAATTTTTCAAATTTTTTTCTGATTTCCAGCTCACTAAATTTTAATTTTAATTTCTGTTGTTCTTTTGTTTGTTTTTAAGTTATGCACACACACACACACACACATATATATATATATATATATATATATATATATATATATATTGTGCATTTAGACAGCAATCCTTCATTTATACATATTTCATTAAAAACGACAAACAAGGTATTGCGATTAAGCACACAGAGTGTGTAGAATCTATCCAAATGTCTTATAATTCCGAGCGTTACTTTTAGCCATTATCAAGGATGATTTTATTTTTACAATTTAATTTGGTATGTGCATGGTGTGCATGTTCTTAGTGTTATAGAGATGATTTATTTTTCGAACACAGCACATTGTGGCCGTGTTCGTAGTTAATATTATTAAGTGCTGCCTTTTTCTTTTTTTATTATTAAGGCTTCCATTATTTTTATTCTTTTTTACATATGTATGCGGTTATTATGTTTGTATTTTCTACTAGTATGTTTCGGATGAATTCTGGTAATATTGTGTGTGCGTTTAAATGGGTTCTAATAGAGGTATGATCAGATAGGTGTAACGTAAGGCGTCTGGAGAGGCATATAGTCGTGTGACCGATGAAATTATTTATGAATTCGGTTTGATCAGTAACAGGGAATCATCTTTTATTTGACGACCGGCAGCTATTATAATTCTTGAGCTTTTCCACCTTTAAAAATATACTATGACCAAAAGCAATAAACTAAATAGAACTAAACTAGCTCGCGAAAAAAACACCTAAACCCATCAACATTTCATCTCCAAAATTAGTAGTATTCGTACCAATTCCTACAGTGTGGAATCGTTTCATTTTAAACAGTCTCCAGAATCCTAGCTCGATGTGAAACTAATCTGAATCCAACCATCTCTTCCACTGAATTATCTGTTCCTGGCTCTCTTCCTCACTCTCGGGAGGACTTTAATGTCTACATGCATGGCTTTGGTGTCGATTTTCACGAACATCCCCCAAGGGAATTATCTCTTCAGTTTTCGTACTGTTCTCATATAGGCCCCCAACTTTCTCTACTAAAATTAGTTAGTTAACTCTTCTTTCTTTATCGTCCCCCTTCCCTCTTGCGTGCTAGATAGAATTTCCGATAATATACACCAGTTTGGAAATATCTTTTTGTTCGGCGACTTCAATACGCATCATGTCAGCTGGTATAATCTTTTCAATGCCACTCACTTCACTGCCATCGAGACCATTAACTTCTCTATTGCTTAATCTCTCACTCAAATAATAGACTTTCCCACGCGTATACAGACAGACGCACTTCCCTATTTGATTTACTCTTTAACTCCATCCCGAACTCATGTCATGCTCTGCAACTCTGTCCTCTTGGCATTTCCGACCTCGTGGTGGTATCTATAGATATCTCTTATTTGCCACAAACGGTTCTATTAATAGAACATCTTTCTGTTATCAACAAACTGATTGTGACTCGTTTCGGGATTTGTTTCGCAATGTCCCTTGGTTTTATATTTTTACTCATTCTGTTGAGAAATGTGACACATGTCATTTCATACTAAAGCGGGGATTCCCCAGGGCTCTATTCTTGGATCTAAATTGTTTCTTATCTTCCTCAATGAACCCCCGATGTCATTAGTTGCTATTTAGGTATTTATGCAGATGACACAACCATTTACCCCTGTCTTGGTAGCAAGACTGATATACTCAACAAAGTAAAACTGGCAGCTACTCTCGAAAAGGACCTTCAATCAGTGGTTAACTGGGGCATGAAATGGCTTATAGATTTTAACGATTCCAAAAGAAAACTGTATTTATTTAATCACCTCAGAGAAACTTGGCTGATACTAGACTCCAGTAGTGCAACACTCTACGGCTTCTTGGGCACACATTTTCCACTGACATAAAGTTGAACGATTATATTGAATCAATTGTCACGTCTACTGCTAGGAATATTTCTCCACTGTGTTACGCCAGAAAGGTTTTTCTTGTCACAGTCCATTTATAAATCTACAATTCGTCCGTAAATTGAATAGTTTAGCCGTATCTGGTCTGATGCTCCTGCTGCATATCTCGAGATGCTTGACAAGATTCAAAGAAAGGTCTGCAATCTAATCGATTTTGATCAGATGTATCGACTCCAGTCACTAGAACACAATATTTGATGTGTCCTCGCTGTGTCTTTTTTACAAATATTTTCATGACAACTGTTCCGATGAGCTTTTTTTCCTAGTCCCTCGACTAGATGAATTTAAGCGTGCAACTAGATTATCAACAAGGTCTTACGGTATTTAACGCTGAACTAACTAGATACAACCGCCACTTCTATTCTAACATATTATTTCTGGTACATCTTACCTGTGGAACTCCCTTCATATTTCTTGCACCTTTATCGCCTTCAATGATGTCTTTCACTCACTGCAATACGCTGCGTCCTCGTCCCATTATCGCCTTGCTTGGTGACAGGCCGGTAATGAAAAGATAAAAACAATTGTTGTTCCAACGAAACGTTTTATGTTTTGGTCATTTCATTAGGTCTTTTGATCAGGTTTTTTGAATATATATATATATATATATATATATATATATATATATATATATATATATATATATTTCAAAAACCTGATGCATCAGACTGGTTTTGTTTATGCTTTTGTGACTGTAAACAGTCACAAAAACGTAAATAATATATTGTTTGTTTGTTTACGTTTTTGTGTTTTAGCCCCTTTTGTATTTGTTTACGTGTTTTAGCCCCTTTTGTGTTTGTATACGTTTTTTTTATTGTGTGTTTGTTTACGTTTTTGTGACTGTTTACAGTCACAAAAACGTAAACAATAAAGAAAAACGTAAACAGAAACTAAACAAATACGTAAACAAAAAAGCACGTAAACACAAACGTAAACAATAAGCAAAAAAAACAGAAACGTAAACAAAAACCGAAAACAAAAAAAACGTAAACAAAAACGTAAACAATGAACAAAGACCGTAAACAGAAACGTAAACAAAAATGGCCGTAAACAATAAATAAAAAAAACGTAAACAAAAACGTAAACAAAAAAGAACGTAAACAAAAACGTAAACAAACCCAGTCCGGTGGAATTCTAGCGGATGAAACACGTCACAAAAACTTTTTTCAAATTCATCATACATGTTTTTTTTTCAAAACTTTTCTTGATATATAAAAATTATATATCGTTATTCCATATATATATATATATATATATATATATATATATATATATATATATATATATAGCTATAAATAAATTAAAACAATAAGGCAAGCGCGAAACCCATGCTATGTCATAATGGATGTCTGTGGACAAAACGAAACAATGAATAATTCAATATTGCCATTGGGCCATAAGATTCAGCAAAAGCTTGTTATATAGTAGGGTTATTCCTAATGTGCTGACTCAGATATGTGTTCGCTATCAATGATATAGGACTTTATAGTGTAATGTTACTATCAATAATATAGGATTTTGTAGTGTAATCTTACTACGTGATATAAATAAAAAAAACATAGACCAATCTAGAAAAAAAACTGCTATAATTCTTCAAAGTTCGTAAACTAAATATTACTCCAACAGCAAATGATGACGTGATCCACTTTCTTGACGGGACTTTGAATTTGAATACTGGTAGATATAAACCGTATATAAAAAAATTTAAAAAACCAGAGATACGTCAATAGCTAATCTAATCATACTTTTATCACAAATAAGCATTTGCTGTGCAATATAGAATAATTACTAACTCCAGCAATAACGAAATATTTGATGAATCTAAAGGTAAATATATAAAATCCCTAGAAGAAAGTAAACATAAAGTAAGTATATAATACATGAAAAATAAAACAACATAGAAGTTAAAAGTACAAAAAAACACAGAAACGTGTTAGGGCTTGCCTCCACCCCTTATAGCCGCAATGTAAAATCTAATGTTGGTAGAACCTTTCTCAAGTTAATAGATAAACATTTTTAAAACAACAACAAAATTAAAGATTTTTAATCGCTTAAAAGTCACCTACAGCTGAATTCGGTATATCGAAAAATTTATATCTCATCGTAACAATACATCACTGAATAATTATATAACTTTCAAAATGTGGAACTATAATGAAGCACAAGTAGAACAAAGTAAAAAATACAACTGCTGAAATAATGTGAACTGTCACTTAAACGGCCAATGTTTAAGTAATAACATACAATCTGATAAAGAAAATTAATTTTACATCGGTCCAACTGAAACGCAATGGAAATATAGATTTTATAATCATCAACGAAGTTTAAGCAACAATAAATACAAAAATGATACTTTTCTTTCTAAATATGACTGGCAAATATAAGATGATGGAACCGTAGCAAAAATTACGGGGAAAACATGGCTAGTGGTAAAGGCGAAATATGTACAGTTGAAAAGTTGACGATTATTGAAAAGTTGACCATTCTAAAAATATAAGTAACTCGAATTTACTAAACAAAAGAAAAGAATTAATGGTCCCAAGTAGACCTAAAAATAAATATCTCTTAAAAAATGTTGAACCAGATTGATTTCATTTCAAGCCATATACCCTGATTTTTAATATATATGTAAATACTTTTTTTATTTACGTTCAGATGTAGATGTATGATTCTATATTTACTCGTATGCCTAAGTATATTTCTATTCATTTGTATGAATTTTTATGTATATTATATGTATATTTTATTATATGGGATGTGTATATATCTACAATTATGTGAATCATAAGTTATGTGTATATATATATTTTATGTTATGATGTTACTTTGTCATACTTTACAGTTTACATATATACATTGAATATATTGGAAGTTGTATATTCATATATATATATATATATATATATATATATATATGTGATAAAAATATAGTTTTAAGGTGTGCTACATTTATTCGTTAAAGTGTTGTATATCAGGGATAAAAATCTTGCCATCGTTTCTGTATCTGATCCAATGCATTTTCTTTTGCGTTCTTTTTTAAGAATTTTGCAGCTGCAATAGGAGTATTATGCTTTACTTGTATGTCTTCCCCCTCCTGAAATTCCATTTTGAATTCGTTGGTTTCCTTTTTTACTGAATACAGTTTCTTACTTCTTTCATTTTCTTTGACATAGATCATCATCCAGTCTTCTGTAATTTGTAGGTATAATTGAAGGCCGATTGTTTTAGTTTTGTAAGACAGTTCTAGTTGAACTAAACCTTTGACTCCTTCGGATCTGGACACATATAGACGATCAACATCAGCCTTTGGTATGATGCATGCGATGGCAAGTGAGTAGCTTTCTTGTTTTGGCGTCCATTCACTTAATGTCAGCTATGGTCCAGTTAAGGATGTTGAAACTGTATTACACTACAGGTACAACCAAGGTGTTTATGGCTGATATGCTTTTTTTTGTGAATTTAACTCGGTATTAACACCAGACGTCTGTAGTATTCTTTTCTTACTTTTTCCTTCATTTGTGTATGTTGTATTGCATCTCATTCGCTAATTCCTATGTATCTATAGGTATCTCCTTGTTCCAGTCTCCTAATCTTCGTGACAAGATCTAGATATATTGTGTGTATTTCTGCAATTTTCCCTTTCTTGGATGTTACTTTTACATATTTATCTGTACATTTTGCACATTTCTCCATACCTATTTCGTCACTGAAACATTTTACTATATTGGTGAGACCCTTCAACTCATTGTCGTCTTTGGCAAAGAGTTTGATATCATCTATGTAGAGTAGCTGATTAAATACCTTCATGTTTGCTTTGTATCTATAGCTATTATTGTTTAGTTCATGCGAAGTGGGGATTAAGGACAGACAAAACAGGAGTGACAAGAAGTCCCATTGAATGTTTTCTCGTCGGATATCCAAACGGTTGAAAGTGGATGTGCCTTTGGTCTGATTTAGTTGTAATGTTATTTTCCACTGCCCCATTCTATATCTAAAGAAATTTACTATCACAGAGGAAACTTTGTATATTTCCAAAGCCTTAAGGATCCAAGAGTGTGGCACATTATTAAAGGCGTTACGGTAATCTATCTAAGCTGTGTTGAGATTTCTACCTCTTTTCCTGCAATTTTCTAGGATCATTTTTTTTAACAATAGTTGAACCTACGACACCCCTTCTGTTTTCTTCGAGAAAAGAGTAAGTATATTTCGGCAGGGCAGCCATGATCAATTTATATGCGGTTGATCGACATGTTATTGGCCTATAATCTTTCGGATCATCTGGCTAACCCGTTTTTTGTAGGAGATATGTAATATCTTCAGTGATCAATTCTGGGACTTCATCGGGATTATGAATTAGCATTGGTAAAGGTTGCGCAAGGCTTTGACAGATGCTAGAGCCATAAAATGGGTATCTTGTCATTTCCTGGTGATTTCCATTTTGGGTATTTCGTTAGAGCTTCACTAGCATTATTCTTGGTTATATTTTTTCATTCTTCTAGAGGTTTATCCTTCATTCTTTCTTTTCGTTTTATCCATCCTGGCTGAAATTATATTCCTTTAGGCTGCTACAAAAGTTTGCCCAAACATTTTTGAACTTCTTCAATAGATGGTGGATTTCTGACTTCTAAAACTACTTTTCCAGTTTTCCTGTAAAACTTCTTAAGGTCTGTTTGGAATATATTTTCTTTTTTTTCTTTGTCGATAGAACCTACAACGCTTTTCATATCTTGTTCTCTGTGGCTTTAATTGCAGTTTCTGTTTAAGTATTTCCTTGATGGGTGGAATTTCATTTAGTAATTTAATTTTATATCTCCACTTGATTTTCCTGCATTTCCCTGTTAAAACATTTAGATTTCTTGAGATTGCATCTAATCTTGATAAGTTAAAGAAAAAACTTTAACTTAACATTAAGTTTCCTAGCAGCAGTTAAATGAGTTTCGTATATGACGTTATCAACATCTGTGATATTTTCTAGTGGTTTGTCTATTAACAGTGTTTGCAGCGCAGCGTTATATGCATGCACAATATGTTTATTGAACTTTTGTCATTTGTTGATTATTTGAATGATGTGTTTTTCACTTCAGTGAATTCACCTCTGTTATTTCCAAGGAGTTCTGCCCCAATGTCGTTTGATTTGTCTTCAATGGCATAATCTGAATAGCTACAATTGTTTATGCCGCAAGTAGTTACTTCCGTTTTATTTCCTGAGAGATTATGATTATTTTATATTATCTATTTGTTAACCTCCACCCGTAAATAAAATTGGCTGATCCATTATTATTAGAGTATGGTATAAATATCAGTATTTAAATTATGCAATGTCAGTTTTTCAATCAACAACTTACGATTGCATTGTGCATAAAATTAAGAGTTGCGCTATTCCGTAAGGCAAAAATCTATATTTATTATTAATATAAATTACAGCTCTGTTATTATACATCGAGCACTCAATGTGCAATATCCATATATATATATATATATATATATATATATATATATATATGTATGTAAAATCATTTGGCTTTAAAATTTACTTTTTAAAAGCAATTTAAGCATAATCTAATTATTAAAAAAAATTAATATGTGTTAATTTAAAGTTTTTATTAATAAAATTATTTGTAATCATGTTCGTCTGTGAAAATGTCTGTTTTGTGTGTGTATGCGCGCGCATTAAAATGTCATTTGTTGAGCGGTTTAAAGCCAAAGGGAGATCACTATATATTCAAAAATATTTTTAGAGTTATTTCCCTTGCAACTTGTTCCTATTCACGGTTGAAATTTTGCACACATCTTCTAACTTGGTAATTCAATTATCCAAAATTTATATTTATTTTATTTTTTCAATATATCTAATTAAAATTATATTTAAAGTTAATAATTTATTTTACTTGGGAAAATTTTTCTCTTCAAGTTTTTTTGAATTTGTTTTTTTAAACATTTTTTCATAAGATTTTTTAATTAGCGATGGATTAAATACATCATGATTCAATTTGATTTTAAATGTATTTAATCAAATTAAACTTAATTTTTATGATTTATCTTTTCTATCTCAACAATAATACGACGAAAGGGGAATTGTTAAAAATTAATAATAATGGAATTGTTTCATCTAGGAAAATTGAACATCTTCTAACAAATAAAAGAATGTTTTCCTTTTAAATATTTATAGGGAAATTTGCTCAAAATTATTTATTCATGTAAATTTAGAATTTTATTTTAAAACAATATTACAAAGATATTCTACTGACAATTCCTTTACCGTTTTTTTTTTTTTTTTAAATCAATTCACCTCAAACAAGGTGATAATGCCTCTAAGATGGAAGGGGATACAGGGAGTGAAAGAGAATGAAAATATTTTAGACGGAACCTGAAACCCAATCCTAGACAAGAAACAAGGAATAAATCTCTACTCTTGGTGAAATGACCGAAATGTGTGAAAATGAAGGTAGGGGAACCTATCTACTCCTACTGAGGAAAAAATAATAAACTGTTAACATTTCAAAGTTTAGGCGGAAACGTTAGAAGTATAGAGTTGAAGTAAACTCTATAAGGAACAGGAAAGCCAGTCCTACACAGAAAACTACTCCTGTTTAAAAGACCGGGAAGGAGTGTGAACCCGACGATAGGAGGATTCCACCGACCAAATACAATTATGACTAACTTCTACGTTACTGATTTGTTTTTTTACAGCTTACCAACCCTTTGTGGATTATTTCAAGCTGAAATATTATTTTGGACGACAAGAATTTTTTTTGTGAGTTAATATTGCATTAACAATGTTTTTTTAGAGAAAAAGATAATTGTTCCAGATACAAGTCCTACTATTTAACACTCGTCCGAGGGAGAAATTATGGATTCCTAATTCTATTTTCACGTAAATAATGTAGCGAACTCGACTGCAATTTGAACTCGGATCTCTGATTTCTCATTACAAGTCATTATCTATTACAGCACACACACACACGTCCCTCTAATTTTTATATGTGAGCGATCGCAAAAAAAAAATAAAAAGCAAAGATATAAAGATCTAAGGAATCATTCTTTTTACAAGTTTTCATACTACGTTTTATAGTTGAAAAGTAAAGAGTTAAAATTACACGAGATTAAAAAGACATTCTTGAAAAATAAGTATAAGAACGTATCTCAAAAGAATTTGTTGATGGCACAATTACGATCACATTTTCTATATTTTTATTCTATTTTCTAGTAGTGGTATGTTTTTATTACTTGAAGCGTTATTTTAGTGGATACCCATGTTTTCAATAGACGCCACATTTTTATTTTAATCAGTATGTATTATGTCTAGCAGCCTTCGTACACGAGAAGTCTTCATAAAGAAAATGAACTCTCCGGAAGGGTTCGAAGCTGCGGTAGCTATTGTGGAAGAAACCACCGTTGGTCCGGCGGGTTTTAGACCATTCGGCCACAGTGAGCGTAACATCCTAACAAGTTTCTATTTTCGCTTTTAATCAATTTATACACTTTCGTTCAGATTTTTCTCGAACACCCATATCTGCACAGTTTCGTATTCGAAGGGTAAACCAAGCAATTTCTAAAGAATCCATGGATTTATTTTTAATCCGACGTTTGTATTACTTCAAAATAATTGTTTAAGTAATTAAAAAGGTTGGATTGAAATCGATTAGTGGTATGTATAAACATTAACAAGAGATTGTGGAGTAATGGTTAACAAGCACTGTATACCTTTTTACCATCCCTCCCACTCCTTGTTCTGCCATCTGTTGACACAAGCTTGTTAGGTAGGTTGCTTGATGTTTTATACTCCCTTTCTTCTTCATTTAGTATGTCCTGTGGGCATCAAATTATCCAAGTCTTTTTTCTCTTTATATGTTTCAAAATTTTCAGCTGTCACATTCTGATTCTAATTTTTTTTTAAATGTTCTTTTATTTCCATCTTCTATAGAACATCCTTGTTGTTCATATGTTCTTACTGTGCTATTCTCAGTATTCTTCCATGATTCTGCATCTCTCTTGGCTCAAGTATTGTCTTTACCTGTGAGAAAATTATCCAGCATTTAATGCCATATAGGAGGATTGACATTACATAACCTAAGCTGAGTAGAGATATCATTTCAGACAATTTTTTTTCAATGCCTCTGAAAATGTAATACATCTCATGCAGAAAGTGTACGAGGGTGAGCTGAAAAGTTCATAGGCTGACTATGAAGGAATAGTACTAAAGCTTCAAAATCTTGTATTCATTAATTTCATCTGTTTTTATTAATAACTGCACTTCTTCTTTCCAGGTGAACATATTTGACTGTTCAAAAAAAAAAAAACTTTAAATGTATCTACTACTAATATCTAGTAGCGTCTTCTCTTGAAAATGCACAAAATATGGCATCGTGGTCTTATTAAGTACAAGAAAAAAACGAATTTAGCCCCCAAGGGCATTCATGCTGACATGGTTGCTACATTAGGAGGCAATGCTCCAGCTTTATGAACAGAGCAAAAGTGGGTGGCTGAATTTAGGAGGGGAAGAAAGAGTTTTAAAGATTACTCAATATTTGGACATCTTGCAACTGCCACCACCGACGGAAACAATGATGATAGGCGATTGACTATAAACCAATGCTATTAGGCTATCCCGTGAGAGAGTTAAGAATTTTCTGCACAATGAATTTGGCATGATGAAGGTTTCTGCTCGGTAGGTGATACGACTTCACATCGCGGGTAGATCCATCTAGTTTTCTTGAACGTATCCTTACCCAGGACGAGTGTTGGGTTCATCAGATTGATAAAGATCCTCGAAGAATAGTTTGTTTATTCTACCGCTACAGAAAGGACCTGACTCCTTCTGCTATGCTTTAACTTTACAAAAATCAAATTAGGACAAACACGGAGTTTTGCTGCCTTCATAACAAGTACATTTCCGCTAAGGTGATATTTCACCTTTACTTTCAACCCATTCTGAAAAAAGTAATGGATATGGATTTACCTTAAATTCATTTCAGAAAAGGTTATATGAATCTTGTTTTCGAGCCATTCTGAAAATTGGATAAGGATTTACCTTAAAATCAACGCGGAAAAGCTGGGAGAATATATAAATAAATTTCAACATGTACTAAAAGTTATAAATAAAAGATACATAATAAATATTAACGACTTTAATAAAAGTCAGTCATTTTCATTCTTATATTTCATCACGAGAAACGCCAGCTTAACGGAATAAGTACTAATGATTTAATATTTAAACAAACACACACGTATTTTTTTCTTGCGTTTTTGGACCTGTTAAAGCCTAGAAAAGATAAAACGCGAAATCACATCTTGTTTCGATGAAACGTTTTCCATTTGTCATATTGCTTCAAAAACTTTGTCGGAATTCTGTATCCTATTTTACACAGAGACGCACACACACATACACACACAAATATATATATATATATATATATATATATATATATATATATATATATATATATATATATATATCGGAGAGCCGAGTTCGAATTCAGTCGAATCCATTACATTCACTTGGTTGCTAATAAACTTGAGAAAGGTATGAATCCTCTTCTCCCTCCAGCTATGGATAATTAGCATGACAGACTGGGTTCTATAGCCTTTGATGGCAACTGGTCTAGGAGAAAGACAACTCTGAATTCAAAACCTGCGGATGGTTGTTTGGGAACCTTGTGGCTCGTGGTTGGTTCTGCACAAAGGCTTCACCACAAATCATATGAGCTGGTTTCTGGCTGTCGGTTCCTAGGAACTGAGTTGTTGACCCACATGCGTCGAATACGACGGAAGAGACCGATATATATATATATATATATATATATATATATATATATATATATATATATACACACACACACACATATATATATATATATATATATATATATTTACTGTGGAGGAAACAAATATTGGTACACACAAATTTTTAATTTATTGTATTTACAACTAATGACTAAAAATACTTTACACGGATGCATAATGAATAAATATGCATTGAAAACAGAAAATTATTTTCATTTAATATAAATAAATCCCATTTATCCATTTTAAAGGGTGAAAAAAGTATTTGTACAATACAAAACAGAATACATAATCTTTGTTTAATACTTTGTAGAATAGCCAATATTAACTTCTCTACCAACCAACATCTTGCAGTTCTCAATTGATGATTTGCAAATTGTAGTTGTCATTTTGTCCCATTCTTCTTTGCATATGGTCTTCAGATCCGGTATGTTTATTGGAGCTCTCGATTGGATATGAATTTTCAAATAACACCACAGATACTCGATTGGGTTTAAATCTGGGAACTGACTTGGACATTTCAGGTTTTTGCATTATTTTCAGCAAGCCATTTCTTCGTACATTTTGCAGTGTGCTTAAGATCATTGTCTACTTACAAGATTCAATCAGGAGGAAGTTCAAGATTTTCAAGCGAAATCATTAAATTTGCTTCCAAAATATTTTGATATGCTGCGGAATTCATTCTACCATCTATTACTGATAACGTTGCAGAAAACCATCCCCAAACAATGATACTGTAACTACCAATGTTCACTGTTGGAACTGTGTTCTTTTGTTTGAAGGCATCGCCATCTTTCCTCCATACATGATTTCTAGAATTTCGTCCAAACAATTCAATTTGGGTTTCGTCCGTCCATAAAACTCTTTTCCAGTACGATTCTTCCTTATCCTTATGTTCACGAATGAATTTCAACCTGGCATCTTTGTGTCTTTTCAACAGCAGTGGAGTTTTCCGAGGGTAGCGTGACTTTAGATTGTTCCTATGAATTTTATTGTTTATTGTCAGTTTAGTGACACAGATTCCTTGCGAGTAACCATTGGAAACTTGTTTAATTTGACGCATTAATTTCTTCAAAGATCTCGAAGAAATCTTCCGTGGAGTACCTGTTCTTTTTTGGCTTTCAACAATTTTGAGTTTTTATACCTTGAAATGAATGAACTAATGGTAGTAAATGGAATATTCAGATTATCTGAGATTTTCCTGTAACTTTTACCTTCTTTCCAGGGCTTAACAATCAGTTCTTTTTGCGAATTTGTCAATACTTTACCTCTTGCCATGATAGTAAACTTCTTGCGCGAATATCAATTACAGAATATTCTGCTTGTATTTTTATAGGCTAAAAATAACCATAATATTATTGAAATATTCTAGAATATTTAATTTGAATAATCTTGATTATTAAAGTAATTTAAATATCTGAAATTTGCAAATTACGAATACTTTTTCACCCACTAAAATGTATAAGTGGGATTTATTTTTAATAAATCAATTTTTTCTGGTTTCTATGCATATTAATTATTATGCATTTGCGTACAGTTAATTATATGAAAATTATGTTTAGTCATTAGTTGGAAATACAATAAATTAAAAATTTGTATGTGTAAAAATATGTGTTCCTCCTCACTATATATATATATATATATATATATATATATATATATATATATATATATATATATTTAAATAATTTAAATATAAATATTAAATATAAATATTTAATCACAATACTTAAAGTAGACATTGTCCCCCCAGATATACATATATCTTTTTTAATTAACATGTCTCTTCACTTAAACGTGGCTCCGTAAAGCTGTTTCTTTTTTCTCTTTGTATC
The DNA here is from genome assembly GCA_903632075.3 of Acanthosepion pharaonis. NCBI lineage: Eukaryota > Metazoa > Mollusca > Cephalopoda > Sepiida > Sepiidae > Acanthosepion > Acanthosepion pharaonis. The sequence goes on along the minus strand of CAHIKZ030001768.1, from coordinate 1,540,032 downwards.
TATAAATTGCTGTGACTTCCTCGAAAAGATAT
>CAHIKZ030001768.1:1460000-1535000 GCA_903632075.3 Acanthosepion pharaonis | reverse complement strand
AGATAAATCCATTTTTGGGAGATTTTTTTGTTTTTTCCGGTCCGCACGTGTGTGTGTGCGTGTGTGTATGTACACACACACACACACACACACGTATATATATATATATATATATATCAAGCACAGCATCATACTGAAATCACTCGGCTAAATCAGATGTTAAAAGTGATCAAAAGTTAGATGCAATGCTTAGTTTTAAAGATTCCTGAGTCTATATTTTTTATCTGAACCACTCATAAAATTATTATATTTAGATATATTATCTTATTGCAATATTTTGTTTTGATCTTATTTTAAATACACATTTTCTTCTGTTCATTACTAATTATTTGGGGGAATGTGACATTTTTCTCATATAAGACTTAAAAAAATACATTACCTGACCTTGTAGATAAAGTAAATAAAGTCGAATACACGATACAAAACATCAGTATATCACTTTTCCTAGATAACATGTTATAATGTGTCGTCAATGTCCTAAAATTAAGTATCCATTGCAAATCAGTTACTCAATATGATCACAGAAATTTCTATTCCTCTCAAACAATAAATTAAAATCTGGAATAATTATCGAATTTTATTTAAGGTCGCTCAGAATTTTCAGCCTTCAATATTTATCTACAGATGAGAAATACATTGAAATACTTTTAAGCTTCACCAATACTCTAATTATTTCATATTCAATGCGAATGAAAAATGTTGTGAAATATTTCAGAATATATTAATCTACCTACCAAATTTATCATAACTATAGTTGAAAAGGATTTATTTATGCTTAACATGAAGTTTGATAAAGCTACAAAACAACATAATAATAATTAAAACCTAAAGGAAGAATTGGAGAAACCTCGGGGAATATAAATAGGACAAAAAGGATCTTTAACAAAAACAATACACTCAATGCATTAGTTTCTCACCGGAATGAGCCGGAAAATAATTTTGATTTAAAAATGCTACTTTTATTAAAAAAAAAAAAAAGACAATTTATTTAGACGAAATTTATAGAAAGTGTTTTAATCGCGAGATCATCCAATTTGGGTCCAGATTCTTACATTTTACCTTCTATCAATGTAAGATATTTAATAAGTCAGTCAGGCGGTTATGTGCCATGTGTGATTCCCGCTTATGTGATCATGTATCTTTCTTTACATGACAGACGAAGTAGACCTGTTGCCATCCAAGGCAGTTTGTCCTGCTATTTTACCCATAGCTGGAGGGAGAAGAGGATTCATACCTTTCCCAAGGATATTAGCACGTAAGTGAATGTAATGGATTCGAGTGGAATTCGAACTCGGCTCTCCGATACATTAATACGAGCCACTATCAATTATTCCACAATGCCTCCTCACTTTAATAACAAAAGTTATAAAAACATAAACAAAAAGAAACTTAATGAAATTACCTAGACTATATACCCAAACACATATTTAAAAAAAATAAATTTAAAAATTTCAGTGTTCCCCCTCCTTCGTACGTAGTTACATCAACGTAAACACCACTTTAGTCCGATGAAGACTTAAAGAACAAATATCACATGGATTTTTTTCCAGTTTTTTATTAATTTTTCTAAAACCAATGTCCTGGTATATACTAATTTATATACCATCTTATATATATATATATATATATATATATATATATGAAGCATTCTCTGAGAATCGAACTCATTACTCAGTAGTAACGCTCAACTCATTGAACATTGTTCCGTCGATACACTTAAAATGTGTGATTGTGTGTGTGCGTGCGTGCACCTGGTAACGAGTATGCGTTAGTGCATGAACGTTTATCTGTAGAATGTGTCTTGTAAGTGCGTGAATATATGCAACTGTTCGTTCGGGCGCGTGCATGTGTTTGTGTGTGTGTGCACGCGCATCTGTGTGTGTGCGCCTATACGTTTGTACGTGCCTGCATGTCTGCAGATGCATTTGTACGTAAGAGCGTGAGCGCTTGTATATTCGTGAATTTGTGAGTCTGTGTAAATATATGCATCTGTGATTGTATGTGCCTGATATTTATAGTTGATTAATAATAATAATAATAATAATAATAATAAATATCCTGATACTACACAAAGCATGGCTTTTGATGTTAATTGACTGAAGGTGGTAAACTCTACTTTTTTTCTTGGGGAATTTAGATGCGGTGCTGTAAGAACACCCGTCCATCAGGACAGAGCTATTTACCAATACAGTGACCATAACCGGTTGGCGATGTCCTCTCGAGAATGGCACACTATGTATCTCCCTTCACGAAAATAGAGGGAAAGCGTCATAGTCGTGTATCGAGAGAGTTGTTTTTTTTGGGGGGGGGTTCTTTTTAATTTTGACTGATGAGTCAACCAAGGCAACTTGGCAGTTACATTTCAACACCTGTGAACAACCTCAATTGCAGACCGTCTAGCTGAATGTGTTACCTGAAGTTATTTCTAACTGGGCAGCGCGTACACGGTTTTGTGCTGCTTTTTCGATAACCAGTAACTATTTCATGCGTATTTGGCTACGACGCATGTACCCGTTATACTTTTATTTGATTGAAGTTGCATGATGGCTATCTTGTGCTTCGTATATTTATACCCAAGCGATACTTTTTGGCATGCTGTCCTCTCATTAAATAATAATAATAATAGCATCGAAATGAATTGATCTTTACTATTTCATAAAATATTGTCTCTTACATTTATTTTAGGTGCATCAAAAATTTCTTCTTTCCACTAATTGTAATAGATAATTCATTTTCAGTAATTGTCTTCTTCTTCTTCTTCTGCTTCTTCTTAAACCCAGACGAAGATAGGTCAGAACAGATGTGTCAATCTGATAATGTCTGTCAATACGATACAATTTCTATCTTCTATTTCCGATTAGGCGGTAATCGTACCGGAGAGACCTGCATCTCGACCAGGCGCAAGAGTTAAGCGCCATTTAATAATCCATTCAACAGAGACTAATATTAATGAATGAACCGAAAATATCATCTATTGACTTCCTTGAAAAGTGCCATTCACGTATAACCACTTCATCTTCACCTTTCGTTCGGGAAGAATCGAAGACGTGTCTGAATCTAATAGGAATGGAGTAGTTTTCAGAAAAGATAGATCAGGAAGCGAATAGCGACTGAGTAAGAAAAGTAACAGTAGAAATTAAGCAACAAAGAAGCGGGCAAGACTAAAGCTACTTTCTTAAAGCAGGAGAACGGATCAGATGGTGGCCGATCGGATAAAGGCCAATTGAAGATAAGATCGTTAATAAGGGCAAGAAGGTATAATGGCATGAAAAAGAAAACAAGAATAGATCAAGAAGGACAAAAAAGAGCACAAAGGGAGATAACAAATACGTGAATAAAAGAAAAGTATATGAAAGTAATCGGATTTTTTTTACAGAATTTTGATGATTTCGTATGAATATTAACATTACGTTCGGTTCATTTTTATATGTTCAACAAATCAATCTTCAGTATCGATTAGTTATGCATTTCTATTCATTAGTCTTAGAGAAAATGACATATAAGATAAAATCGCCTGTAACAGCGACAATTCAGATATCATTTCATAAATCGTTCGAACTATTTTTATCGTGAATTTAAGAACAGCTGAAATCGATGCGCTTGAAATCATCACCCTTTACCTCTTCTTCCAATTTATGATTTCCTAGTAAATCAATCACATCTCAAAACGTAATAAAAGTATAGATAACAGAGTCATCAAATATTCTTGGATGAATTTCTTGCAGAACGAGAACAATCTTCACCCATAGATTAAATAAAGGGTTTGAAATTCCCTGAAGGCTACTTAGATCAACAAGAACCCGATGAACGCCAGAGAGTACGACAGCCTGAACGCGGTGATAACAAAAAAGATGAGGATAATAGTCCCCATGTAAATAATACAAGTAACTTAATAATATAAAGAAAACGCTAAGGAATATATTTATTAAGTTCTCTAATCCCCGGCACACACATAATAATGATATATGATTCTATTTAGTGTTCTTACATTTGAGTTTTATATAGACGATATGGCCGAATTAAAAAGGATAATTGGAATGTTTTGTTATATATTTTTCGTTTAAATAATTTTTTTAAGAATTATCACTAATGAAACGATTTGTCTTAGAATGCGTGAAGTTTAAATTAAAATACATAAAGATATTTCTTGTATATTTAGTAAAAAGTGCGATTGGAAAAAGGATGTCACGACTGGATTTTTTTAAAATAAAGAAAGACAGAATAAGATTCAAATAAAGGGTTACATTTTCATGGACCACAGTTAAAATGGTTATGTTGAATGAGGCCCGTGACATAAATGAGAGATTAGGTGGTAGGAAGTAAATGATATAAACTTCAAGAGGAAACATAACGATAGACTTTTGACTTAAAGAGATTGAGATTGTTGTGTTCATGAAAGCATGCATGCGAGAATCTCTTCCTAATTGTATGAGCAATAAAAGAGAGAGGAATCTAAAAAAAAACTTATAAGATTTCCCTAATATTATATAAAAGATAGCCCTATGAACACTTACATCAACATACAAGCACACATGCACACACAGACACATATACACACATTCTCTCTCCTTTCTTACACACACACATACATACACACACAGATAGATAGATAGATAGATAGATAGATAGATAGATAGATGTTGATGACCTACCTTTTTAACCTTATCACATTTATTCTATCTCCTTTTATGTGTCATGTCCTTTCAGGATGTGGGTGAACATGGCTCTCCACTACGTCATGTCTGTTTTCTCTTTAAGTTAATTTGGACTCTTTACCGAACCACTTTGTCCTTGTTCTGTTATGCATTCGCAAAATATTATAATGTTACTCGTTGTTTCATTCTATTTCTCTTATCTTCAGTCGCCTTCTAAGGATTAAATTCTCCAGTCTTTATTCCCGCAATTTCAACTGACTGTTTCTGATATTAAGTTTTAATTTCTTTGGAGTTTCTGTCTTTTGCTCCACAATATTCTTATCATTCGTCAGTATAACCGTAAATTCATGCCTCTTCTGTGAAGAGACCGAGCAGAATTCATTGCCATATAGGTGAATATACAGGGTGTTTCAAAAAGAATACGCCAAAATCTTTACACTGTTTTTTCAGGTCTATAGCATTGTAGTGGACTGAATCAGTGGTTATTTGACAGAGTAGTTATCAAAGTTTGATTGGGCGTCAGTTTCACCACTGTCGTTAGTATAACTTCCGGTGCAGCTACAAACAGGACAAACCTATCTCGAAATGCTCCAAAAATGGCTATTCACTTTACTGCAAGCAGATTCGAATGACTTCATTTTTCAGCAAGATGGAGCACTACCCCATTGGCATCTCGAGGTTAGAGCTTATCTGAATGAAAACGTGCCTCAGCGATGGATTGGGAGGAGAGGTGCTAAAGACTTTGCTCTCTGTGCTTGGCCTGCCAGATCCCCGGACCTCACTGTGATATTGACTTTTTTCTTGTAGGGGTATGTTAATAGACCAAGTTTATGTTCCAGCACTTCTAGCAAGTATCGATGACTTGAAAAATCGAATAACAGCTGCAATCAACACGGTGGACCGTGACATGCTGAGGCGCGTTTGGGAGGAATTCTCATATCGGCTTGATGTTGTCCGCGCTGCCGGTGGTGGCCACATTGAGCACTTATACAACATGAAATGATACTTGAATGTATATATAACACATGTGTTCATGCTAGAGGTTTGTAATTTTTTTCGTTTTTGACATATCACGTGATGATTTTGGCGTATTCTTTTTGAAACACCCTGTATATTAGATGTCAGTTCAGCGCATTTTTCTTTTCTAAGGATACTTTCCTATGTCTTAATGCTTTGCTTAGTTTCTAAAAGGTGCCTTCCATTTTCTAAGCACCTTCGGATTTTTGTGTCACTGTTTCTACCATCTATTAACACACGACCTAGATTGTAAATCGTGTGCACTTGCTTTATTCTGACATCACAAAAACGTAGTTCATAACTTGAGCTGCTTCTTTTGCTAACAACGATGTATTCTCTCTTCTTACCGTTAAAGGTTAATCCTTTCTCTTGCTTTCAGTCATATAAGACCCAAGTGTCACTGCCGACACTTGAGTTTGAATACGGATCGCCAGAGAGCAAGCACAGTCGACCTCATCTTGAAATAATTAGATCACGTGACGGGTAAAGGAAAAATATATATATATGGGAACTAGCGGCGTCTGACCGAGTATTGTTCGATGACCGTCTCAAATATGGGCCTTCCTTTGAAAAGAAGAAAAAACTAGAGAAATTAAAGGAAAAGGAAAAACGGTATCAACCTGAAAGGATACTTAGGCCCTCTTCATCAACTCCATCTTTGCCATCCACAAAACAGCCCATTATGGGTCCACCCCAAATGTTGAAATCTTTAACCCCGACTTCTTTAATTGACTCTCCTTTAAAAAAATGTCATCATCAAAACTGAGTTGGGTACTGGCTCAATGGGAGAGGCCGTCGGTGTCCTCACCCCGGCCATGTTCAATACAGGAGAATGTCTTTCTGTTTAGCTAGCGTGAATTCCCGGGGCCGAGGTCGGAGTCTCGCAGTGCGAGACTCTCTCGTGACCTTCAGCATATCGGGGTGAATATCTGTACAGGTTTTCTACTCATGACTATGAGGGCATTCTGTTTAGTAGGTTCTCCCTCTATTCAGCATGTCTTGATGGTCACTCGAAAGATGTCTCTTGGCTGGTGAGCAAGTCTTTGAATGCTGCGTGTGCTCTTACCTTCGCAAATCCGACGGGCAGGCTTTGCGCGATGGATGTTACCATAAAGGATAAGGATCTTCCTCTCACTGGGGTTTATGCGCCCTGTGAACGTTCTGATTGGCCTGCTTTGTTTCGGCAGATCGAGCGGTTTTTGACGACATCTCGTCGCGTAGTTTTAGCGGGGGATTGAAATGTCGTCTTCGACCCCGACATAAATCATATAGGGTCAAATTCGAGTACTGGACGTGAAACAATTTCGGGACTTTATCGATAAGTTCGATCTTGACGATAAGTACCGGAATGAGCACCATCGGGAGGTAGTATGGACTTGAACAAATAGTGGCAGCTTGGCTACTGGGGTGCGTTCTAAGCTACCTCGACCGAGTCTTAGTCAGGAGAGTCAATGTAGGGCGCTTAGGGTGTCCAAGTTTCCATTATATAATTTATTCGGATCATAGGCTCGTCCCGGTTCCTGTAAACTTAGATAAGCTTGAGGTTAAGATGGCTGGCTACTGGAAATTAAACTCATCATTATTTGGTGAGCAAGATTTCCGGGACCAGCTGCTACTGATGATACAGGGGGAATTGATGGGGGTTGTGGTTGGAAATGCCTGATGGGATAATTTAAAATCTAAACGTTTGTCAAGAAGGATCAAGCTTTGATAGGGTTAGGCTAAAAAGAATATCTTCTGAGGCGACGAATATAGCCGCTGATTTGGGTGGAGAGGAATCTCGGAATGCATCTTGGCGACATATCGCGTGCGTCACATTGCCGGATAAGCGGACCGTGACTACAAACGCGGGCATGTGATTACTTTCAGGAAATTTTCCCCAGGGAGCCCGGTTTGAACCCTGCTCAGTTCAACGCCTATTTATCTGACTTTCCATGCCTTGAGGCAACTGAAGTGGCTAGGTGCGAGAATCCCATTACAGAGTTGGAAATCTGCGAAGCGGGATTAGATGGTCTTCCCTACGAAGTGTACTTGAGGCAGTCGCCCTTTTTTGTTCCTTTGCTGGAACTGATTTACAACAACTGCATGAAGCAAGAGTCTATACTTCAACGATTCACCAGGGGTGGGTGTGGTCACATTGCTACGCAAGGACAAGAATGGTAGGGATGGGTTAGGTAACTTTCGCCCTTTATCCATGTTAAATACAGAGTTAAAGATTTGGGCAAAGATCTTAGCCAACCGCTTGCAGGTTGTCCCCACTAGTCTGATTGGCTCCGAACAGACTTGTGCTGTTAAAGGGCAGAACTATTCTGGACAACTTTCTTATGGTCCGCTTGATCATCGACCAAGTCAGCAATGAAGCCGCGCTGATCAATTTAGTTCACCCCAAGGCCTACGAGAGAGTTGACCATTGATTCCTGGACGTTGTCCTTTTGGCAACCAGTTTCGGGCAGTACTTCAGACTTCTATATGCGACTCCTGGTGCGTATTGTCTTGCTCCATTCGTCAAAGTTGTCTGCTATCGCCTTTGCTTTACGTTCTTGCGTTGGAACCTTACCTTCGCAAGTTAAAGGTGAATCCGGTCCTTCGCGGAATTTCCCTACTTGGTGCTACCACCTCGAGATTGACGAAAACAGCAAAGAAATCAGTGGGTACGACATGGTGACAGGGGACAAGGTGTTGCCTTGCGGTTGGGTGCACGGAAGCGATTCTCATAGAGCATTGTATCAATTGTTAGTTAGTGGAGCCGTTCGTGATGATCTGATCGACGGGATCGGTCTTACGAAGCAGGAGGCTCGCTCAATATGGTCTTGGGCGCCCAAGTTGGAATGTCTCAGTAACGATGAGGCATCACTCACCTGGATAATGATTTGTAGGGCCCTCTGGTTCGCCAAAAAATTTTGTTCGGCGGGATTGGAGAAATCTCCAAACTGCCGACACTGTGTTGAAGAGGTCGAGACCTTAGGTCACGCCTTCTTTCATTGCAAGGTCGTAGCACAACTGTGCGAGTTTATCGAAGGCCGCATGGTTCGCATGCTGCATGGAAAGTTCTTTGTCCATGAGGCCAGTTCTCTTCATAAGCAATATGGTACTGCACAAGGCTGAACACTATGTGTTATTGTGCTTACTAGATATTATGAGTGTCATGATTTAAACGACGCGTCAGATTCTATGGAGGCGAGAAGTTCACTTCTTCCCAACTTTTGTTCTTTAAGCATCAGCTTAAAGTCAAGATTAGTACGGAAAAGCGGTGGCTCACTTCATAAGAATTTTGCAAAAGGTGGGTGAATCTAGCGAGTTTGTGTCGAGTGAAAGTGACTGACTTGGGGCAGCACTTTGATGCCGGTTAGGCATCAAGATGTTGTTTTTCCCGTGTTAAACATAGGCTAACCTTGCCTAGATTTAGGTTAGTTTAGGTTTTCGTTTTTGTCCTTATTTTTCTCTCTTTAGGTTAACTTAGCTAGATGTTGTTTGCTCATTTGCCCCTTTTATTTTTGTCCCTATTTTTCTTTGGTTTAATTCCCTTTCTCCTCCCTCGTTAGGTGGCCAGTGCTGTCACTTCTCAGGTGGGTGCGGGGCGCCTTTTGTTTCGGGTATGTTTTTTCGTATTTATTGTTGTGTCTGAATGAGAGCATGTTTGAGTGAGTGACTGGATGAATGAATGTTTTTATATTAATGTTGTAAAGTAGTTTTCACAGTTGAGGCTTGTATTTCAATAAGTCGGTCCTAAAAGGGTCCGACGTACAAAACGTTAGGAACTTGCAATAATAGTTAATGACGCAGCAATCTAGTTGTGATGGTTGATACTTCAATGTCCGACATCAACTGACTCACTCAACTCCACTGAGCCCAACTGGCGACCGTTACTACTACTACTACTTATTATGTGTGGGAGAGTCTATTAATAATAGAATAGGTACGTTCAGGTATAACAATTAATAAAGTCCCGCATTAATTTCGTCCAATCAATTGATGTTTCTGCCACATTTAGGGACTCTGGGTGGGGCTTTTATTACTAACATTATTTTGTTTAGTTTCTTGTAAATAGTTTTTTCACATCCTTGTAAATAATCATTAGGGCAAAAATTTTAAATTTATTGTTTTATTCCCCGTCCCCCCACAGACAATTAATTGTACATATTGAGTCTTGTTAGGACTTTCATAGAGACAATGTTGTATTATGGTGACTGTAGTAAAAAAGGAAAGTAAGAATATTTATAATTATTTTAGTGTAAGGATTATTGTTGTCTGTTTGGGCCAGTGCTTGGGGTTAGTTTCAAGTTTAAATTTAAGACATATGAAGACCGTCCTTTTCCCATCCCACCCTTTAGGCCTTGTCCCATATTTTGTATATATTTTATACAAATAAATATTGTAATGTACGAAGGCGTTACTATTGTTGTATCTGTAATTTACAAAGTCTCTCCTACAAACGAGCATTACAAAACTTTCTAACAAGTTTTCTAAGAGTTCTTTCAATTTTCTTTCTGAATCTGCCCGGTAACAAACTTAATATTTTTTGAAACTGTTAGGCTAATAATTTCACTGTGTATGATGCTTGTCTATTACTAACATAAAAAAAACAATAATGTGCATTTTCTGTGCTTCCAAGGATAATTAATAGATCCTACGCAGAGTTTCTACGCAGAGATCCTACGGCCACATCATTCGATCATAAGACTGATGATGATGATGATGATGATGATGATGATGATATACTGCCCGTGATATCACAAACGAATCACTACTGTCAATCACTAATGATTAAGCATATGAATTCTGAGTGTAGTAAATATTAAACAATACATGCATATAAAAAGGGATAGATGTTCGATTCCTATCGGGGAACACATTTTTCTTTAGTGGGGCTTCTTGATTTAGACCAGTGGCTATTAATTTCACTGTAAAAACACACAAAAAAACAGGGATATCAACTCAGTGCCAACGAAAAATAATATTAATAAGAAATAACATCGTATTAAAAATATCCATATATTTAAATTTTCTTACGATACAAAGCCTAAAATCCACTCAGACGAAATTTAGTAGCAAAAGGCGTTCAAGGCAAGAATCCTCAATAGAAATACAACGGCTCGTCATGACTGGAGAAAATTTAGGGACTTCTCGGTGTTGATGAAATGTTACTAGCTTGGATTTGGAGGTGCTGAATGTTACAAACCAATTTTCTTTTCCTATTGGGCTGTTATAACTAGATCAGAGAAGAGATCAGTCATCAGGTTCATTTCATCCTAATCTTTAGAGGTGCACTTATAAACTATAGTATCGTCTGTGTAGATATTTAGTAACGATCTGAGAATGTTCCTGGGCAGTAGCAAGTTTTGTGTGTGGATGCTTTTGTGCATACCGACCGCAAAGAAGGGAATCGATAAAGAAATGTAAATCTTAATCAGGCACAAAATAATTAGCAAGGAAGTTGTCATAATTATTTATTTCTAAATGACGTGTGGAAAATAAAATTAAAATCTTAAATCGATTCTCTTTGTTTATATTATCCAATTAGGTCTATAAAAAATTCTAATTGAATGCCAAGAAGTCAAAATTTAACAGAATGAAACGTTAAATTACCGACGCATTTGAATATTTGACTGCGCATGCGTGCACGCATGCCTTCTCGTACATCGGTTTCAAAATGAGAACCTTAGTGCTTGTGGCGTCGATGTATGTTTGTAAAGATTTCTAGATGCGTATTTCTCCGTGTGTGGATGCGTGTGTTGCGTGCGTTATGATCTGGTGTTTGTCTGCATTGTTTGTGGGCATTTTTGTTCGGTTATTTTATTACGTCATTTTTGTTGATGTTGCTGTAACAGTGCAGATCATGTTTGTTTTATTTACCCAGTGCAAATGTTTGTGTACATATTTTTAAATATTTTTTTTTCAGAAATCCCTTTTGACTTTCTCCTTGCCTCTCCTGCTTCTTCCTATTACAAACTCCATCTATCTACTCTCTTTCATTTCCTCCACACTTTTTATTTTCTCTTTGTTTACTCTTGTTTTCTTTTCTATCTATCTATCTATCTATCTATCTATCTTTCTATCTATCTATCTATCTATCTTTTTCCTTCATTTTTTTTTTCCTTTTCATACATTTCTTGTGCCTTTATCTATATGAATGACGAAACTTTTTAATCCCTCACTTTTTTCTTTCTCTCTAATTTTCTCTTTCTCTTTTCCCCTATCTCTTACTCATCCGGTTTCTCGTTTTATCTCCCAATTTATCTTTTAATTACTCGCTTTCTCATTATTCCACACCTTTTAATGAATTTTGGAATATATAATTGCTTCTGAAAGCTAACATTTGCCACCTTTTACCGATAAATATTATATAATTCTTCCTTTGTTAATAAGTTAGTTAACACGAGGGCTTTGGCCGGACTATACCGTCAGCAACCTTTTGGAGAGAACAGGCCGAACAGCTTTGCAGTGTCTCGGAGGAAGGCCATGATATTAAATGTACTATAATAATTTGTCTCGACTTCAGACCGCTCTGTCCAGAAAGCTGTCTTGTTCTAGAGATTTAAAAAAAGAACGACAAAGTTAATGTTATATTATTTAAACAAGGTTACTGCAAGAATAACAGGATAACAACATAATCAACGAAAAATGCAAATTCCTTACTACGATTAAGTTGGCAGGCGAACAAAAATCCTTCGCGAGCCGGATGTATCCCGGGGGCAGGGAGGTTGCCGACCCCTGCCGTAGATAAATAATGGGCCAGTTCATTTCGATTGCGAGGTCAGGCAGAAGAAAAAGATATGACACATGTGCCTAGTGTTAGTGAGAAAAAGAAAACTTGAATAAAAAGAAAGAAGAAGCGATAAAGAGAGAAGAAGCGGCAAAGAAAGCAAGAAAACAATAAAAGACAAAGAAAAAAAGCAAAGTCAAAGAAAGAAAGAAAGAAAGAAAGAAAGAAAGAAAGAAAGAAAGAAAAAAAGAAAGAAAAAGAAAAAAGAAACGGGATAGAAAGCAAGAAAACAATAAAAGACAAAGAAAGAAAGAAAGAAAGAAAGAAAGAAAGAAAGAAAGAAAGAAATAAAAAGAAAAAAGAAACGGGATAGAAAGCAAGAAAACAATAAAAGACAAAGAAAGAAGGCAGTCAAAAAAAGAAAGAAAGAAAGAAAAAAGAAAGAAAGAAAGAAAAAAGAAAGAAAGAAACGCTTACTTTTGATAACAATAAGATTGTTAGAGATTTCTTTAAAACATATAATGACATAATATTCCATTAATAAAATAGAAATAAAATAAAATATTTACTAAATTAAATTAAGAAAAATACATTATACTCCCTGTCATTATCTTAGCTTTTTCTTTTTTCTCTTCCCACATTCTATCCTCTTATCTCTATTTACACATCTTCTCTTCCTCGACTTCTTTCTTTCTCTCCCTTTTTATCTTCCTCTTTCTAACTATCTTCTCTCTATCTCTTTCTCTCACTAGATTTCTCATTTGCTTTTTCTATATTATCTGGAAAATTCTATTTATTTTCTGTTCATTTTCTTTTCAAATTTTATCTTGCTTACTTAAGAAATCTCTCAATTTCATTTTCCATTTCAACCATAATTCCATAATTTTTTTCTCATCGAACACTTACACAAATCCTTCTAATTTATCACCCATCAATCCTTGATGTTTACCGTTGTGAGATATTGTGAGAATGCTACTATTCCTTGTACATGAATTTGTTGCAGACCAAGTTCTACATGAACGCAGACTGATACGAAACTGATTACAAGTTTTATTACTTGCGTCTTATCCAGACGAAAAACAAAAATGAAATAACTTCTGAAAAAATGTTACAGCAAAAAATCTTCCTCTGTTTTCACTTCTCATAAATTTTGATCTTAAAGCATCCAGACAGCTTCTACCTGCAATGTTCGAAATCTCGTCTATCGATACAGACCATCACCTGGGGTGGCATCCAAAGAGAATGAGATAACTCTAAATTTAAAACCGTTGAAAAGATATTGTCTCTCTCAAGAAGCCATGGCAAATAGGCAGATAATGAAGAAAAAGGAGGTGCGAAGAATCAGATCGCCGATGGTTTGAAGGAACATAACATTAAAAAGAAACACACAGGAAACAAAATATTTTACTTAAAAAGTTCTTTATTTTACTTAAAAAAGAGTAAAGTGGAACTGGAATGAACAAAGGCGTTTGACGAAATAAAAAAAACAGATTTACGTTAGACTTATCATTAGCGCAGTACGATTCAAAAGCAGAAATTGTAGTGGCGTCAGATGCTAGTACAGTGTTGGAGCGGCGAATTTACATAATGGCAGTAAAATGAAAGACTACACTCGTGATTCCCGCTCGCTCGCAGAGAAAAATTACAGCCACATAGAATAAAAAGCTCTAGCAATTATGTTTGCTATGAATAAATTTAATAAATTTATTCATGGAAAACATTTTAGGTTACAAACAGATCAAAACCTTCTATTAACAACTTCGCAAAGTAAGATATATTCACTACTTGAAACATTTGAAACAAATATTTTAAATGAACATTTCAGTCATAAATTGGCTATATAAGACAATATTCCTAAACAGAACTATTTTTATAGGAAAGTCCAAACAATCCTTCAATAAAAGAACACTAATGAATGACAGTTAATTAATAAAATATACTTTTTAAAATCAACATGCAAATTAGTGAAACCTGAAGAGTGATATCACCGAGAAGAGGATAATATGTGATACAGATATTGAGCTTTTAGCGTGCATATTACTCTTTTTGAGTAGGTACACATCTATTTATCATCTCTCAGTTGCGCCTCTGTCTTTGGGCAGAAGTGCGCTCAGGGGCTTCTCTGTCTAAGGACAGAGGAGCAACTGAGAAAATTATACTGAGAGGTACCCAGCCCTGGGGAACAGCTGCCCGAGGCAGCGCCCTCCCATTGCACCAGAGGGAGGGAGGATCGGTGCTCGAACCGAGGCTAACACAACCGACGGTTGCGAGGGCTCGGGGATTTTTTGTTTTTTGCCCGGGTGCACGTGCTCGGGCTCCCACATTAAACCGACCTTCTGTCACAATCTGACCTCGTGGGGGGTTGAGTAAATATCCACTCTTTTTGCGTAGGTACACATCTACTTGTCATCTTTCAGTTGCGTCTCTGTCATTGGACAGAGTGCGTTCAGGGGCGACTCCGTCAAAGGACAGAGTCGCAACTGAGAAAATTATACTGAAGAGGTACCCAGCCCTGGAGAACAGCTGCCCGATGCCTCACCCTCCCATTGCATCAGAGATAGAGATCGGTGCTCGTATCGAAGCCAGCGCAACCGACGGTTGCAGTCGTTGTGGGCATTTTTTGTTCCTAGGCCGCATGTACGCGCTCGAGATCATCACATTAAACTGACCTTGTGTCACAATACGACCTCGTGGTGCAGGTCGAATAAATACCAATTTACTATAAAGTAATGTGGGGGCTATTTAATCCCAGAAGTCGTTGGATAATTGTGCTCCGATTTCGCATTTATTAATATAGATTCCATAATATAGGTTTTACTTAATTAACTATTACCTTTCTCTTAATCTACAAATGTTGAATATATAATTCTAATTTCTATTTTCCCATCTTTACACTATATTAATTTTTATCTTATAAATTGTCTCCTGTCCTGTCACCCATGAAATAAAATAATTGTTTGTACAGAAAATAACGATCTGCGTACATAAAATCGTCTTTAAATTAAGTGGAATCAGAAGAATTATCGTTGAACTTTTAAAAGGTAAGCTTAAACCTCAAAATCAATATTCAAATGAAGCGATTAGTTTGAAGTTCTTTCTACTCCTGCCTAGCTATTGTGATAATGGCCAAACCAAGATTCCTCCACAAGAACTAGTTTAAATGCCGCCCGATAGAAGGCTTTAAAGCTAGTTTATAATAAAAAAATGTCTACTGCAATTTTGGATACAAAAAGAAAATATTTACTCCTCTTGAAAGCAACGATAATGGCTCGTATAATATATTAATATATATGTTTAACGTCGCATAATCTGGCAACCCTGAATCTGAGTTCAACGAAAACCATTTCCTGTGCCAAACTTTTCTAGGGCTTTTGAATGAGCTATGAAACATTGAAATCGGACCAATGGAAGCGGAGGAGTTGCTTGGACATACACACGCACAAATATTCATACATACATTTTACTTTAAATATAAGATATAGTTCAAAGAAAGGAATACATACACTTACAACTAATAGACTACAACGCTGGGGTACTATCTTATTAAACTATAATTTCAGAATGGAGTACCAGCTGTGTAAAAAAATTGGGCATGCAAATGGATTATCAAGATTAATAACTAAAAATGCGGTACCATTGAGGACATGGTCATTGCAGCATTAAAAAGCAAATTGGAAATAAAAAATACATTTTGTGCAAGGTAGTACGTGAGTTACCAGTGACCCTGGAAGAAATAAAATAAAAAGCGAAAAATAACGTCTTGAGAATATGAAAAAAGCAATAAAAAGAAAGCGACAAGTAACAAAATCCAGACTTAAACACTTATTCGCTATGCAATGGTGTAGTAATGTTCGGGAAAGTATTGTAATGCCTCGTGTGTTACAGAAGCGAATATTGGATGATTTTCATAGCGGATATTCTGGTATTTCAATTACGAAATCTCAGATAAGAAATTTCGTATAGTGGACCAGAATTGACCAAGATATTGAAAATATAGTGAAAGCTCTGGCAGAGGTTGTGCTCTGGCAGCCAAACTATCACAAAGATAGAACCTTGACCGAAGACAGACACGCCGTGATCAAGACTGCATATAGATTTTGCAGGTCCTATGAATGGATCACATTCTCATATGGTAGTTGATAGTTTGTCTAAATGGCCAGACATTTATATGTGCAACATCTTCCAAATCTAACATCTTCAATATCAGTAAATTTCTTGCATGAACTGTTTGCGAGGTATGGCATACCATATACCATCGTCTCTGATAACGGAACGCAATTCATGGGTAAAGAATTCGAAGACTTTTGTAAGATATTCCCCATTGAACATATTACGACCCTTCCGTATCACCCAAGGTCGAACGGAAAAGCTGAACAGTTTGTGGGAACGTTCAAAAGAGCGTTGAAGAAAGCAGGTTTTGAGAAAGTAAATGTGGAAGCACTTCAAAATTTTATGAGAGTTTACCGTGTAAAACCTAAGCTCAATACGCATGTCGCCAGCGGAATTAATGCTTGCTAGAAAAGTAAGATCTTTGTTCGACAAGTTAATAACTTGTCGAACAAAGATCTTACCAAGTCGAAAAGCTAGAGCGGATAACAAACACGACACCAAAGGTTTCAAGGTCGGCGATAAAGTGTTTTTGACAATATATAAGTTTGGCAAAGAACCGTGGAAAGATGGCGTAATATCAGAAAGAACCGAGAAATTGATTTACATGGTAAAAAGGAAAAGATTTGAACATAAAAGGCACCATGATCAGCTGAAAAAAAAAGGTTAATCGATGAAAGACTTGAAACACTGGAAGAACCGATAAAAATGCTATATGATGTTTTCGATATTTCAGCACCACAACATGTCGTGGAATCTACAAGGACATGTTCCAGAAAAGAAAGCTTACAGAAAAAAAACTGGAAGTAGATCCGAGACGGAAACGCTACAAAGTCAAGTAGGTTGGTGAACTATCCGCAAAAAGGAGTGGGGAGATACTATTATTATTACTAATACGAAAAAAATATTCATAAAAGAATTAATTTCAAATTGTGGGGTGGATGTTGTGGAGTAAATAGTAAACCCCTGTGAATATATAAACTAGTCCATAACTATAAATTAAGAGCTCAAGGTCAGAAGTAGGCTAAAACAATTCGTCTGCAGTCAAGCAGTTCGATGCCAGGCTCGTGACAGGCTTGTCGAACTCTTAGGGCAGAAATGAACCCAGACGCGGCTATGCCTACGGGCAGACTTTTGTCTGGGGAGGTAGAAAAACCCGATCCCATGTATGCGGGATCTAAGGGGAATTTTTGTCCAAGCCTATAAGGCTCGGAATCGCCCCACATAAAAACCGGTCTTGTGCCTACATGCCGCTTTGTGGGGAGGTTTGTTAAATACCAAAAAAAAAAAAGACACTTGGAACCACTCTTCAGACACATTAATACAGGCGTCACGGCAACTTACCGAAGCATTACTTATAAGCCCTACGAAAGCGCGTTATGACAAAAATGGAAATGCCGAGTGAACCCTTTACTTAACATACGTGGGTAGATAGTTCTCGTTCATCAGACCATGTCTAATGATATCTAGTTCTTATCTCGTACTGTCCAATTACTGCTCACCCTGTTTTCATTGAGTCCAAGTGATCGCTACCCTGCCCGGTATTTATTTCACACTTACTAAATCATCAAATCCACAAACAGATGCTTTATTACTCTCACCTATTATCCAATGAAAGTTACCCATATCAACACGCGCTTGATGAAGGCATGAAAACACAACTGCCTGAAAGGTTGTGATTACAACAAAGAGGAGCACAGTAGCTTGCGTGCAAACTATGATAACTCGTCATCCTAGAAATTTAGACAGTAAAAAAGAGCAAATATAAGACAATGAAAACTTTAGATCATTTGCTAATAGATATATATTAGATTGTAGGCATATTGATTCCACTTTTGCCAGAAAAGTTTCAAAATAATATTAACCTCAAACACCAGTGGGCCATCCTCCCAGGGAGTACCTCTCGGGAGGAGGCTGGGTTTATTGCCCGGTCCCTGAGATGTTGTAGTAGTTAAGTACCTTGTATAACTCGGAAGTCGAGAAGAGTTATTGCCCTTAGTTCGTCAGTCTAATTTCCTGTAATGGCGTTCCAAAAATAAAGCATGTGATTACTCAGCTCTCGCCTTATCCGTTCATTATCGCAACCATCCTATCCGATAACCCCCCACCCACAACATAACATGAGATGTGTTCAAAAGGGAAAGTGCTGAGGAAGCTTGAGCAATTTTTTTCACGGTATGCCGTTATACAAACTTTATACTAACCTTGTGTCATATTCGGTTGTGGTGTGAGCGCATTGAAAACATACATATTGATTCACCCTCTAATATATACATGAGAGGTGATGAAAAATAATCTAACCAGAGAACCAAATATAAGTGTTTTTGTTATTGTTGTTGTTGTTGTTTTAGTTAAGCTTCTTTGTTGGGCTTATAACTTTTCAACCACCTAATTCTTAACTTTAAAACTGATTTAGATAGGATTTTTATACGATTGTACCCTTTAAAGACATTTTTTTTTAAATTTATGAATCACATAATGTCTTTTTGAGGCACCGGGTGTGCATGCAAGGTCAAAGTTACAGTTATGTATTTAAAAATAAAATGAATCTAATCATAAAACTGTAAACGATGTCTTTTTTTTTTTTATCTATCTACATTTTTCAAGAGGCGACATTAAAGGTATATACTTCCACTAAAGTATTTTTTTTTTCTTACTAAAAGATCTTTACTTTATGCGTTTTCTTAAAATGGCAAACAGCTACTTGGAAACGTCCAACTAGATCTTTGCATGATATCTTTCACACTGCGACTGTAACTCGGAGATGTGTGGTGATTTAAAAAAAATATTGGCAGTTTGAAGCAGTTTGAATGAGGTGCAGTTTTGTTTAGATTTTTACCGTGAAATAAATTTTAGAGATTTTATTTTTACCCCGCTTCCTTCAAAATACGGCAAACAACATATTTTGGTTATTTTTTTTATTTTTGAAAGAAACGGTATGCAGTTCGAAATACTTTAATCATTTTCGAATGTTTTTAAAACTTAACACTACCATTTGCTGTCTTTTAACGATAAAACTTATTAACCATAATTCAACCTGTACTACCGTCGGTCACTATATTAGTAATTTAGCGTTACACCCTACTATTACGTCGGGTACATCTTATACCACTTTTTTTTTCGATTGCGGGGACAGACTGGGGAGGAAGATATATCAGAGACACTTGGTTTCAGTGAGAAATAAATAAATAAATATCGCTATCGAGCGCTTATCGTCTGCTTCGGTGAAATGGAAATAAGGAAAAAAATGAATGAAATAGAAAGAAACGGAATGATGACGAAGGAAAAATATATTGTTCTTAACGGTAAAATGGACATTTTCGTGTTGTATCTAAAGTACCTTCTTCCATATTATTCAAGTTTCATTGATAATTGTCCTTCATTAATGCAATAGGCTTTAGACGGTTGTCAGGAGACAAAAAGTGAATTGACAAAAATAGGATTTAAAATAATAAAAACATTTGTTTCCAATATTTTGTTAATATAGTTAACCTGAATATTTAACGATATAATTTTCTCGTCGTTGAAATCCCCAGGAACGTATTTGCTTGTTAAATTAAGAATTATGAGTCATTAGAAAATGCAAAACAAGAAAACCGTGAATTTTTTCACGGGTAAGGCTGTAAATATAATTGAATATTAATTGCATTAATTCATGACCACCGACAATTCTTTTCTGTCTGATTTTCTAAAGAAAACAGACAGATTGTATACAGAAAATTTCTAAAACAACTCTTTGGTAAAAACCGAAAGTTTTTAGAGTAGAAAACCGGTGCATTTTTTCCGTATAGAGGAATCTAAAAACACATCCCTGTTTCGTATACACTTTCATGGCAGATGCTATTTTACCATATTTCTGCGCCTTTGACAAGGCAAAAACAATTTGAATGATTTCTTCTTTTTCATTGTCTACATTCTTAATTGTTGTTGTTAAGAAGCATAGAAAATGCATGATACATCACTTTTTATTCCGTATGAAACTATTTTCTTGGAAGACCCATTTAATATTCTTAAATTAAAGCTATATTTTGATGTTCTAATATACTTTTCGTTTTCATTGCCTTTCTCTGAAAATGGTATCGTTTATATGAATCTAAGGCAAATCTGATATCCCATAGTTCCGTTATTCCCAGGAATATGTTCCAAGTTTCTAATGGATGCATACTCTTTATTGCAGTGGTGAGATTAACCTTTTCTACGCAGGAAACATGTTTAAAAAATAGACTTTTCAAGTCCAGTAGCTATTATCTCTTTCAAGTTTTCATGGCATTTTCCCTCCTAACATTTTGCTTAATATAGTGTGGAACGTCAACAACTTAATTATACCATTATTTTCCATTCTAGATGCATTTGCAGCCCATTTTTGTTCTTGTTACTGTCAAATGTCTTCAAGTGGTGTGTTATTTATTTAATCATTTCACCCCAGGCAAGGCAGCAAAGTCACTAAGAGACAGGGGACTACTGAGTTCAAAGAATATAAGAAAAGTAAATGTGATCAAAGAGCAAGACGAGAAATTAAAAAAGACAAAAGATAACGATATACACTGCATTAAATTTTTGAAGATCAAACTTGACTGGAAAGCAAGAAATTGGAATAGAGTTCCACAGATAAGAAATGTAAGAAAAAGAAGCTGTTAACATAGAATTAAATAGCCCCTACAATACTTTATAATAATTTGGTATTTATTCGACATGCACCACGAAGTCGTGTTGTGACACAAGGTCAGTTTAATTTGATGATCTCGAGCGCGTACATCCGGTCTAGGAACAAAAAATGCCCACAACGACTCTCAACTGTCGGTTTCGCTGGCCTCAATACGAGCACCGATCTCTATCTCTGGTGCAATGGAAGGGCGCGGCCTCGGGCAGCTGTTCTCCAGGGCTGGGTACCTCTTCAGTATAATTTTCTCAGTTGCGACTCTGTCCTTTGACGGAGTCGCCCCTGAGCGCACTCTGTCCAATGACAGAGACGCAACTGAGAGATGATAAGTAGATGTGTACCTACTCAAAAAGAGTAGATATTTACTCAACCCCCCACGTAAATCTTGCTGCCATCTCGTACTGCCCTCAAATTTATAAATCTAGGTACTATAGAAGAAAGATATAACAATTACCATGAAAGTATATTTATAGAAAAGGCATATGGAGGCTACATTACGGCAATGGGAAAGTCACTGAAGCCGAGATGCCAGGTCAGGACCAATGCAGATTCTTCTTTGGCTTTTTTCAAGGATCTCTATAGTAGAAGCACTAAACCAGATATGGTAGCAATATTCTAATTATAGACGAATGGTAGACTTATAGATATAAAAGATAGATTCTGGAGAGAAAAATAAAAAAATTACCTAGCACGACAAAGTGAACCAACTTTCCTACCAGCAGGTCTAGCAATTGATTCAATATAATCTTTCCACTTCATTTATAAAGGGGATGGACACAATGCATGACATTCATATGATAATCTAGATCCGAGAAGACTATTTAAGAACATGATTCGTGCTCTCAGCTTCTTATTTCGGCATTGTAGCATCTTATCCAGTGTTGGACATAACTGTCGCTAGCGCAATCTTCTCTATGTCCAAATTTCTTATTTCATATGCTAAATGTGCTATAATTTATAAGTTACTTGAAATGTTTAGAATTTATTCATTCTTCATATGTTTTTGCATCTCTATTATAGAATTTATTTCATAATTAGACATAATAATATATTAACAGTAATAATTATTAATAAAATAGAACAATTATATCAATATAATATGTTATATGTCGGACATAAGATCTTAACAACTATACATTTTTTTCTCTTTTTAGCTTAAGTTGAGAACATTCACTTGAAACGGATGGATTCTCCATGTGGTCGTTAAAACCAGCATTCGAAGCTCTGGCTTTTACCATAACTTTAATTCTAATTTTGAGCACCGATACGAATCAACTATTCCAGCGACGATAGGTGTTTTTCTTATATCATTTCACCCCAAGCAAGGCGATAATGCCACTGAGACGCAGTAGGTTGTACGGATTGAAAGAGAATGAGAAAACTTCAGTGAGCAGAGATGAGGAAAAAACAATAATGGAACAGGATTCAGGAATACAGAAGAAAGTGATTGACGTTGCATTTAAATTTCTGAAGTTTGTAGGTGGCGGGGAAACAAGAAATTTGAAATTGGAGTTCCACAGGTGAGAAGTACGAGGGTAAACACTGTTAGAATAGAAACGACTGGTGCATCTAGCTAATTCAACAGTAAAGCGATTAAACCTAGTTGCCAAACTACGCTTAAATTCATTCAGTCAAGACACTCATAGCGACAGCTCATCATAATAATTGCCATGAAAATATTTCTAGGAAGAAGTCACATCATCTCCGTGGGAAAGTGACTGAAGACAAGATACCAGGTCAGAATCGATTATATTATACACACTTCTTTGAATTTTGTCATGAATCTCGAGATACGTATGGTGCACCCAGTGAGATTCGAATTCACTATTCAGTAGTAATTGTCAATCATACCAGATAAACATTATCCAATGCTAAATCTTAAATAAGTTGCATTAATAAAATGATAATATTTCTTTCAATAATTTACATATCAATTGGCTGAAGGATCTCGTTTTCTACAATTCAATGAGAAATAGATATAGTTAATTATATGATTAAGTATATAATAAAAAATTATTGGAACTGCTAGGGGATCTTCACATATTTGGAAGGATAATAGAATAATCCAGAAACTATACTGGCAGCAAACGGCCTGCATACTTGTTGTGGTACGATCCACCTAATTTACATAGTGGAGTACCGACCGATATAAATATGGGTTGGTACCGGAAGACGTTGGGAGAAGTAAGAAGAGATCCAATCGAGAGACTCTGCCCGACTGCGATTAAGTCAACCCATTCTACAGGAACAGTCTTCCCAAGAATATACCAAAACTAACTGTAAATATTGTGTACCTTTTCCTTCTTCCAATACATTTTGTTTACGTACATTTTGTGTTGTATTATTATTATTCCATGCTTATCCAAGCTTCAACAATACTATAGAAAAGGAATTCAGTAAATATACACAATTAGAAAAGGTGTAAAAGAAGAATGTGTTTTCTCTCCGGACTTTTTCAACCTTATACAGCGAGGCGATTCTGAGAGAATTAGAAGTTCTACCCTACTTGATTTATTATTGGCGGCCACATTCTTAACAACATAAGATAGGCAGCTGATACAGTGCTGATAGTATACAGAGAAAGGAAACTCTATGAACTCCTACAGAGGGTAGTAAAGGAAAGTGAGACAAAAGGATTAAAAATGAATTGCAAAAAGAATGTATCGTTCTAAACAAAAAGAAAAGCCCAATATATAAATTACAAATTGGAGATACCAACAATTTATATATCTGGGAAGTGTTTTAACAGATCATGGAAAGCGCAACACTGAAATCCGAAGACGCATTGGCATAGCGAAAGATGTCTTCCAAAAGCTAAGCAAAGTATTAAGAAGATTTCGTTAGAAAGAAAGAAAAGAGTACGGAAACGTTACGTAATATCAGTCCTCCTATACGACAGTAAACGCTGTACAATGTCCTCACAAATGATGAAGAGACTTGAAACAATAGAAATGTGGTTCTACGGAGGGATGTTGATAATAAAATGGACAAAACATTCGAGCAACGACGAAGTTTTAGAGAAAATGGAAACAAAAAGGAAATACCAGAAAAAGGCACTTAATGTGGCAACAGGGCTTGATACACGCAGTACAGACTCGAGGCAAGATGGACAGAGGAAAATAATGCATAACCTACCTGGCGAACTTGAGTAAATAGATGACAGCTTCGGAGATATAAAATAAAGATAAAATTCAGTATCTGTCTATATTTCTGAGATGAGGTATTATGTACATTATTTACATTATTCGGATTATTGTCCTCATCTTTGTCACCATATTTATCACAACGTTTCGGCCGTTGTACGCTCCGGCCTACTTCAGGTGGTTGGAATGTCGAACTTAACCCTTTATTTCGCTCACTGGGGTAGACTGTTCTAGTGCTACGTGCCATGATTAATGGATTTAATGGAAAAGATAAAATTTATTAACAGCTACAAAGGACAGTAAATTGGGGAAAGTCATAGTTGCGTCATAGTCGTCAACGCCTTGACGCGATACGGCACATAGAAGAAGAAGAATTAGGTTATTATATGTGAAATATATTCTATTCTTACGAACTTAGATTTGCAATATATCCGATGATTGCGTCATTAAATTTGCAATATATCTATATCTATAAAAGGCAGGATATGTGTGTGTGTGTGTGTGTGTGTGTGTGTGTGTGTGTGTGTGTGTGTGTGTGTGTGTGTGTGTGTAACGAATGCACGGCCGCAATTTTCAACGGATTTGCACCAAAATTTACATGCACATGCTCCAAGTTAGTGGGAAGGCCAAGACCGACTTTGCATTTCCCAACTCCTATCGATAGTGAAAATAATCTATTTTTTCTTGCTTCTACGGCAGTTTTCATGTAGTTTGCGGCCATTCTCTACTAGCCAGAGTGAGAGCCTATAGGTGGCTGCCACGAATAGGCAGGAAGATTCTATTGGCCTGCGTGAGAGCCAACAGCTGACTGACACGAATGTTAACTAGCATGCTAGCATGCAAAAAAAATCAATAGCTGCATTCGTCAAAAGTGGGAAAAATTTAAATCTGCATGGCACTTTAC
This sequence comes from Acanthosepion pharaonis, assembly GCA_903632075.3. Lineage (NCBI taxonomy): Eukaryota > Metazoa > Mollusca > Cephalopoda > Sepiida > Sepiidae > Acanthosepion > Acanthosepion pharaonis. Next base: position 1,509,811 of record CAHIKZ030001768.1, on the reverse strand, counting down.
TCCAGTTGGCTGATTCGCTTACTTAAACTCAACGTTGATTCTGATTCCGTAGAACTGGGTTGGGTGTGAAAAAGTATTTGTTGTTAACATTCTTTTTTCATTCGGTTTTTCCAGTTACGAGTCCTTTTTTAAAGCTGATCGTTTTGTGTTCATTTTGTTTAGTTCTTTTTTCGTAACAGATTTAATGTTTAGTATAGAGCTTAGAAAAAATTCGCAGTGTGAGATAGACAAGAAGTAAAGCATGTAGCAACATCAGCACGGAAAAGGGCACTCCTTTAAAGGCAAGGAAGGGCAAAAATATTTTAAGTCAAGTGAAAGCGATTGCTGTATGAGTCGTACGATTTTTGAATCAAGCACGGGCAACGCCGAGCCATGCTGCTAGTTCTATTCATACGTCGTTCATGATCCCGAGTTTCGTAACCCATTCAGGTCTTAGGAGTAACACATATACTGCAATCGAAAAAGCAGTGGGTACTTCTAGGGCAAGAACGGAACTGATTACTTTTCAAACTGGCTTTTTATTTCAGACGTATTCTACCAAACTGGTTAGCCTTCCAGGGTTTTTAGGCTGTTTGAATTCAAAGTTTTTTGGGTTTTTTTATTATTTTACTAGACTGGCAGCCATTCAGACAAAATTTGCCAAATCAACTCTGCTATTTAATCCATAGATAGAGGAAGATAGATTCACGCCTTCTCTACGGGCGAAGTGAACGGAACAGACTCGTTTCAGAATTTTAAAAACAATTACACTACCTGCATGTGCACTGAATCTGCAATAAATTCTATCTTTGCGGATTTGTTTTAATGAAGTCACCAGCCTAATTAATAAAATCGACCCCAAGAACATAACAAATATATAATTAGAATTTTCCCCTATAGCTGTAGACGAAGCAATGAAATTGATTTCAGATTTAAGAATATTAGATATATATATAAGGTCCTTGCTAAGAACAACATGCTTCATTCACTCGATAGCATTTTTAACCATTGATCTGAGAAAGCGAACGTATACAGATGATAGTTCAGGTATTCATGAATGAGTTCGACGTCATGGGTGACATCTGTATGAAAATCTCGATCTGATGACTCTTTTTAAGAACATGGTTTAAAAATGTTTTTTCATATTCCGCAAGTGATGACAGTTAAAATCTTTCCGCTTACTTTGTCGTAAATTTAACATTTGGTATAAAAACAGAAAAGATATGGTTGTTTGTGCGTGTTAGATAAACTGCCTGGAACTTGATTCGAACCAAGGAAAATAAGAAATAAATTCCCTTAGCAGTTAAGTTACGACAACCAGCAGAAAAAAAAAACACATTAATTACCTTGTTTATTATTATTATCTTTATTATTATTATCTTCCTTTCCAAACGCCATTATCATCAATAATTATCCTTCTTAATCATCGACATTATCTTGAACAGTGTATTCGTAAGATATCGTAGTTTGGAGTTATTTTTCTGGAAATATTCGAAAGTAAAGCATTCTTTAATGCGTGTATATATTTCCTCTAATTAGCCTTTCTATTTGAAAAGGCCTACCTAATGCTTCAATTTTGACGCTAGGCTCCACAAGAATCAACTTTTGGATATATAACATAATGAGCTTTATTTCAGTTTCGTGACAGCCGAGCCATGCCCGCTTTTTATAGCAACCATTATATTCTATTCACTGAAATGTTCGCTTGCATAACATACAATTTGGAAAAGTTCCAAAATTCGGTTTCTCAATGATATTTTTATATGTCATTCGAAAGAAATCAGATTTCTCCCTCTCCCCCTCTCCCCCTCTCTCCCACTCACTCTCCCTATCCCTCATCATATCTCTCTATCTCTATCCCCCTCTCCCTCTCATTTTGATAATATTTTTTAGGCACCCCATTCGAAATCACAGATACGATGACCTTTTACTGATTTGAATAACGATTTTTTTTTTCTTTAGGTCTGAAATATCACACTGGGTGCCATATTCATTTCTAATATTGCAAGTCAAGGATGGAAGATGAACAACATAAGTTGTTAACCCCGACATACAATATATATATATATATATATATATATATATATATATATGTGTGTGTGTGTGTGTGTGTGTGTGTGTGTATTTGTATATATATATTTATTTCAATATATATATATATATATATATATATATATATATATATATATATATATATATATATATATATATACATATCTATAGATAATGGATATGTATGCTTGCATATCAGTTATTCATATATATTTCATGCATGCATGCGTAAAATAATGTATATATATATATATATATATATATATATATATATATATATTAAATAAATAAAAATAAATATAATATATATATATATATATATATATATATATATATATATACACACATATGTATAGACCAAACGACTGAGAATTGAAACGGATAACATTATAAATGGAATACCATTAAATAAGAATCGTAATAAATACATTCCATGCTGTATAATACATTAAATGAGTCATTGAAATCTTAAATAAATCCTAATTTTTTGTATCTCTTGCCATCTTAGGTGGATTTTTTCTAACCAATTAAAATCCCTTTGATCTTTTGCAATTCATAACTGTTTATATTTATCAACTTTATACTTTGCCATAAAATCAAATAAAAAGAGAGAATAGTTTCTCGCACTACTCCCCAAAGTGGGGAGGACATACCTTCTTTGAAAATCAGCATTCCAAATCTTCGTTCTTGATTTCGTTTGAACACCGTTTCCTGAAGCTACCCACCCACAAAAAACAACAATCTTTACGCCTTATAGAATAACTATGTGGCTATAAATATAATTTGAATTTGCAGGGATGACTGTGTTCTAAAGTCTACAGCAGCCTCTTGAGAAATGTGATGTAAGTTTGCGTTTTGCCGGAAGATTATTGTGTATATCTGATCTGCATTGCTGACAAATGACCTTAAAATGGCCTTCCAAATTCAATAAAAAAGCAACTAAAATTAAGATAGCAGAAATATTAGTCAAAAAGTAGTAGTTGAGAAAATCATCTAGATAATGCAAACGGTCCTTTCCTTTGCATAATATGCTTTTCACCAGTGCTACATACAGTTTTGAATTGAGAATTTTCCTCCTACTATATCCGGTTGCCACCCAAGTATACAGAATATTTCTCCTACTATTTACCTATAAGCGTGTGGTGGGGAGTACAGTTGAATTAATTGAACTCGACTGGAATTCAAACTCGGCTCTCCTGTTTCTCAATCCCAGACGCAATCCATTACGCTACCCTCCCTCTTAATAATAAGACATGATATTACTACTAATTTACTTACTTTTTTTTTAAGCATTACGCCCCGAGCAAGGTGGGAAGCCACTAGGATGCAGGAGGTTGCAGAAGATTTGGAGCAAGAGCAGAAAGGATGAGGAGAAGGATAGTGGGTAGATCAAGGTAACTGGAGATGTCGATTGACAAACATTTGAATAGTTGGAGATTATAGCTCCCAGGGAAACAGTAATAGGGAAGGGTGTTCCACAGGCGAGAGGTGCGAGGTATGAAGCTATTAGAGTAGAAGAGACGGCTACATTTAAAAGTTTCTACAGTGAAAGGGTGAGAGCGGGATGCCAGCCTCGTAGGGCGCTTGAATTCATGAAGTCTGGGAACCAGTGAAAGCAGCTCATCGGAGCAATTACCATGAAAGTATTTGTAGAAAAGACAGAGAGAGGCGACGGCGCGTCTGTGAGAGAGTGACTGTAGACGACACGCCAGATCAGGGCCACTTATATTACATATCCGTCTCTGGATCTTGTCAAGAACTCCGAGGTAAACTTCTTAATTAGTATTTTTTCTTCTAGTTTTGACGTTCTTTTTCTCGTTATTTTCGATTATTCTACGAATTCCTTTTGTAGATTTTAAGTCCAAAACCTACACGAAATAAATTCTATACACATAGTTGAATAAAAGAAAGCTACCCTTATTTACAAGCGTGTGTACATATTTAATATTAAATTACTAAAATATGAAATAAATTAAGTGTAAGTATATTAAAAATGAGTATTAAAATATTAAAAAGAAAATTTAATGAATGTATCATCTAAACTTATCTTTTCTATTCATTTCCAAAATCAGAAAATGTATTCTATGCACATTATTGCTAATTCTTTTATATCGGCATGATAGTGTTAGACAACTATATCGTCACATGATGACATACATGTGAAATTCTTCCCTAACCTAATGTAGCTATCATTTGTTAATACAATCAAATTCCCAGTATTTAAACTAGAGAACATCAAATACTTATGCTAGGCATACAACTACCACCTTATTCTGTAGATTTATTTGCTATCTGACTCTATATATATGATGTCATGAAAACAGTGATCAAGTATGAAAAAATGTCACCATTCGTTGTTGATCGCTGTGTCTAAACTGTTTATATTTGCAGACCCTCTTTCCCGGATAATGAGTATTTTTACCCATAAATATAACATATATTAAAACTATATTTCATCATAGATAGATAGATAGATAGATAGATAGATAGATACCAGTGAATTAGGTACCACCACAAAAAAACACGCTATACCTAAGCTATAAAGTGAATTTTAAAAATTGAAACAAATTTTATTCCCGCCATTATTTTAGTTTTAATTACAATCTAATAGATTACATTTAATATTTCCAATAAACAAAATACTTTACTGTATTTCAAAACTAATATAAATTGACTGGAAAAAGTTTTCGTATTGAAATTGCTGAAATTGCGCCATTCTTAGCTGCATTTTATCATAATATAATTCTCTTTATTAAAAAAATATTCAAAAAAGATAGATAGATAGATAGATAGATAGATAGATAGATAGATAGATAGATGGAATTGTGTTACTTTTCTTTATTTAATGTTCATGTGTTTACGCATACCGACAAAATAAGATTAGCAGGTAATTTTGCAATTTTATTTTTTGTTTTCAGCAATGAGCGATATACGATTTTATAAGCATGCCAAATTTCCTGAGCGATGAATGATTTTGGCTACGATTCGAATATAGAATTTAAGTATAAAGTAAAATAATCATTAAATATGCGCCGTGGACGAGGGAAGAATCTGTCAATAAATTATAAATTACACTCTTATTAAATATGCTCTTCGCCAGTGCAACATACAGTTTTGAATTGAGTGTTTTCCTTCTACTATATCCAGTTGCTAGTGCACAAGCTCTGCTGAAATGTTGTCCTCTCAACTTAGAGTGGATTCCAAACAAAAAAGCGTCTACGCTACCTTGTGGGCGATGAATTATGCTCCCGTAAAATCCCTTTCCCACAGATGAAATTATTTTCTTTTAGCATGTCATCTCACCCTTTAAGTTCTGGTCCTTTTATATAGTACTTGTAATATAAGATCTGACCTACCCGGTATTTCGAGGATATAAAACCAACATTTTTAGAGATGTTTAAACATTTATTCCTTCAGATAAAACAGACAGAATCAAAACTGGAACTAAATAAATAAACATACCTATTTCTGTATCCCTGCATCAATTAAGGCAACTTCTAAAAAAAAAAGAATTTCCTGATATGACACTGAAGAAAGTTTCCACAGTACTCTTCTCAGTTTTGAAATGTTTGAGACAAAAAGGGCTCCACATGCTTATAAAAAAATATATATATGAATGAATTTAATTATTTTTAATGCCTTATTCTTTTCATCGCTCTCCAAAGACTCCTTTCTTTGTTAAGTGTGAATTACCATGACATCTTAGAGGAGATAGTGAAGGGTTTTCTTGTTGCCGTCTCTACGTTATTTTTCAAATTCAGAATAGTCATTTTCGTAGACTGGATGCCACTCAAAGTTAGAGAATCCAGTCTTTTTTGTGCTAATGTTCACACGTTACAAGCCCAAGAACCACTCATGGTAGATTGTTATTGTGCAGTGTTTTACGAGCGTAAGAAAAGGCAAGAAGTGAGGTTCGTGATGTTTTTCACCCTATACTTGAAAAGATCAAGATTTCGGGAAAACATCCTGCCGAGATTCTGTTCCATAAAACATCAGTTCTTTGTAAGAAGCTGTCCGAATGGAACGTACTTACTACAGGAATACTAATTGAATGGAGATTATTGACCTCTAATGCACGTAGCAGAGCGGGAACCAGTTGTAAAAGTCAAAAGTGGTGGCACAAAGGAATGTATCTCGAGATGGAAATAGCGATAGCGGAGCGAGAGGCTCGCGACATTTCGTCTCTGAGTAAGGGATTTTGGGGTGGAAAATAATTCATCACTCACAAGGCAGTGAAGATTCTTTTGAATTCTATCAAAAGATAGGCAAAGACTGAGCAGCTCTAGGCCAGATATGGCAACAATACTCCATTTTTGGTCTGATCTGAAGTTGGAGTTTTTCCTAATAGCAACTGGACGAAAGTGAACGCAAGATAATAGGCCGGAATTTGAACTCAGATCATCGATCTCAATTTCCGTTTTGATAACCGTTACGATATTCGTATTTACCGAACCCAGGTTACTCACAGAAATATTTTGTAAGCTAAAACCTTTCTTTTTATCATGGGCGGGAGAAATTTGCGAATATTTCCGACAAGGAATACAGACTTGACCGAACATATAGCCCACAACAATATGATAAAGATCTGAATTTACTTTTAATCGTAACTTCATTTCTACTTTAGTCTATACTAAATCAAATTTAATATGCAATTGAGGTGAATATAAGTATTTGGACATTTGCAAAAATATTTAATATATTTCCTATACTTAGATTTATACTTTTGTGATGTCCACGAACTCTCGTAGCCACTTTTGTGATGTCAACGAACTCTCGTTGCCACTTTTGTGATGTCCACGAACTCTCGTTGCCACTTTTGTGATGTCGACGAATACTTATTGTCACTTTCGTAATGTTCGTTGTAGTAGAAACTTTGTAATCACAGATTGCAATTACAGTACGTCGTTGAACAATGCCGGTGTCAGATGTCTTCGAATAGTACTCGCACTAATAGTACTTGCTCGAATAGTAATTCGTATGGTGGATAGAGTAAAATTACGATTCTTATAGTAATAGGGGATATATAAGAAATAGCGATAATATTTATTGTACTAATTGTACAAATAGGGCACGAGGCCAAAAGGGGGAAAGGATGGTCTTCTTCTGTCTTAACATTAAACTTAGCTAGCCACAAACACTGACCCAAACATACAAACAATATTCCTTTCACCAAAACAACACATTCTTACCATTCTTAACTCATACACCATAATGCCTCAGAAACTCCATAGTTCTAACTAGTCCCCATATATACAATTCATTGTCTGTGGGGAGGAGAGGAATAAAATAACAATTAAAAATCTAAAAAAAACAATGAGTATTTACTTCGGTCGGTTTATGCCCTGTGACTATAATTGGCATCTTCTGGCCCGCTACTTCCAGACAGTTGTGGATGGAGATGAAGGCTTTTCGGTCTATCATGATTTCGAAAATCCATCCCCGGTCAAATCGTCAGAGGAAGCCCTCAGTATCTGCCCAAATTGGGACAAATAAGTAACCAATTGGTCCCCCGACGATCTGAGGAGGAACCTCAAATACTGATACGTGGTCCTTCGCCTGCTTTCATATTCCGTACGCAAAGGTCTTTTGTAATTAGTTCTCGACTTGTGGCAGCTTCGCAGTCGGCAGTTGTGGGTAACAGTACATCCCACATAAAGGAACCCTTAACTTTGATCACCCTCTGGGGTTTGACCCCAAGTTAAATCAATGACTTAATAACGGTGTCTTTTGTGGAGCGACAAATTTTGCGTGACCGCTTGTCCACCACAAAGACTGACAATTCTTTTTTCAACTCTCTTTAATTCCTCGGGATTGGCCAAAGTTCATCTGTTGTCACCAAATGTGCATAACCTTTGGCTTTCTCGAGAATGTTGATCAAACACTTAAGTGGAGACGTCCAGCATGAGGGCGACTCTCCGCTCGCTACATTTTCGTCTTTAGATTTTTCATCTTTTTCTGAATTTGGTAAATTTTGACCATTACCGGCCTCCATCGTCGGATATGTCTGATTTTCAGTATTTTGTGCCTTTTCGGCTACCATACTCTTGCCGAAAGTCTCAGCAACAACTTCCTGCTTTTGACTGTTTTTCTCATCGGCCAATGTTTTCTTCATATCTTCATACTTTTATTTTCATGATCCTCTTTTTTTTCTCTTTTTTTTTTTTTTTTTTGGTAACGAAAAGATTTTTACGGACCATATTAACAAATTGACGGTGGGGGGAGGTCTTTTTTTTTTTTCTATATATGTAAAGGGAAGAAATAAACGAAAAATTAAATAATATATAATTAAGCTTTACAAAAAATATACAGTCTTAAACAAAACGAGACAACAAATATAACCAAACAAAAAGAATACACAAAACAATAGGACGTGTAAAATAAAACGAGAAAAAGTGAAAAATTAAAACTAAACTATAAAGACAAAGATAAAACAAGTAACAATCACAAAATAACTTTTAAAACGGAAAAAGAAAGGTTACAAGTGCAAAACAAAAACTTAATACAATAATACAGGCAAAAAAGAACGTTTAACAATAATAAAAAACGATAAGCTTAAAAAAGTACGAAACAACCAATTAAGAAATTTTCAATATGGCCCCTGTTAAAAACAAGTCTGACCAGAAAACGAATGAAACACAAGCAACAACAAAGACAGGTTAAACAACATAAATGTGAAAATTAACACAGAACGATAAGCGATAAAAAACACGAACTTAAACGATATTTAAAAAGGAAAACAATAAACAAATTAACACGTAATAAAGAGAAAATGAAAAAACTAAGACAAAATAAACACGTAGAAACAAAGAAAGAATTTGAATGGGGGTTACAGAAAATTAACAAAAGAATATAAAACCAAAATCATAATAAAAGAAAAGAAAAAATGGATAAAGTAAAATGAAGGGGAATGTAAAAAATCAAAAAAAATCAAACTTTTTTCTAAGAACAGTCGGTAATGAAAGCGTAACCAAAAATAAAAAGAAACTCATCGTAATAAAAGAGTTCAAAACATACAATCATTTAGGCTGATAGAAATTTGTGCTAAAAGAAAAGAATTACCGGTCGTAAACGGTCGGTGAAAAAGGAACACTACTTCCGAGGAGAAATATATTTATTTTGTAAAAAATACAAAATTGTGGCATAATGCCGAAGGGCAAGTGGGGAAAGGTTCGTTTTTCACTAGCTATCCTATTCCTAGTTAACCACAGTCATGACCCATTCATTCATTACAATTATACATTTACCACAAGAACGTATCACCTTTCAATACTGCACACACCACAATATCACATATACACAAGTGTCCTACAAAACACCCTACAAATAGAAATTTTTAATGTTCGTATATATATGTATATAAATAAAAATCCTATAAAACATGAAATGATGGGGAGGGGATATGAACCCCGACAAGAAACTCAAAATGTCAACCAAAGACAAAACGAATACAAAACAATGTTAGTAGGAACTGTCCACCCCTCAAAATAATAAGATGGCCGCTGTATTCTATCAATCGACAGAATCAAGAAGCACACTCACTAATGGAATGGGGAGGGAAAATAAATGAGGAATGGGAAAATCAAAAGCTGACTCAGCCGAGATGAAAAAGGGGGACAAAAACAAACTGGGGGTATTGAGAATCTCGACATGGATCGTAACAGATGAAAAAGCCAGGAACAAGCCGGGAACAAAATTATTCACATTAACTAGGAACACAAAATAATTTCTAACTTAACCAGGGTGGGGTCAACAGGAAACTGACCCGTTGCGTTAAGAAAATCAAGGCAAGCCTCGTCCACACGAATCAGGCTCGACTCAGTCACCCATCATTCAATGAAATCTGTCGAAATCAAACGCTTTCGATCAGATCTGATTCTCACCTTAAGCTGATGCTTAAAGAAAAGAAACAGATCCTGATACGAATAACGTTCATTTCGCAATATTCTCTCCTTTCGCGACATCCACACGACCATTCTTGCTACGGCTAGCAACGCAAAAAAAAAAAAACATCCGTTTTACCCCGGAGAATTTAGGGCGACACATTGTCACACGCGTACGTGAGATCGATGGACACGAGCTGATCGGGAGCGATACGAGCCGTCAACGCGCCGACATAATCCCAGAAATGGCGCACCTGAGGACAATGGTAGAAGGCGTGCGAAGCCGTTTCCTCTAAACCAAGGTCACACAGATGACAATCTGGAAAATCTGCCATGCCCCATCTGAAGAGTACGTCATTGAGAGGTAGCACGTTCCGAATCAATCGCCAGCTAGCGAAAAATCAGGGTTGCTGGGATAATCCGTCGCTGGCGCCCAAGACCAAAAAGAGCGCAACTCTGATGCTGACAAGACGAGCCGGTCACACAGAGTAATCTTCGCAACCCCCTCTATTAATTCATGATACAATAGTCTCCGATGCCGAGAAAGGTCACTGGACCGAGGAATGACCTTCAAGGCCGACCGACACTCTGAAAAAACACGATAACCCTCAACGACCACGGCGGCGCTTACCCCAAGAAATGGGGGGAGTGATAGTAAGGCTAGGGAAGGCGTCCCTAACATTCGGTGCCAAAATCGAGTCCTCCGTCAAAACGCAGCGTAGGAAAGCCAACCTTGAGGAATGGCGATGACTCGCTAGGTGTGACAATCCCAGCCTCCATGACTCGGACGCAGGTAACAGGCTTCTTTACGGACCCAATGCTTGCGACCACACCACAAGAGGGAGATTAACAAAGGCTCGATCGCCTCCATACGTTTCCAGTAAAGAGGAAGTAGAGTCAAGCGGTAAGGATTTAGGTGCAAGACGTAAGTGACACACGCCTCAGCCCTAGCCTTTAAGGACAACCCCCTTCGAAGGCAAGTCCGAACCGACGCTTCTGACCAATTTTTCTTCAGCCGGAGTCCGGGCCCGAACCACACCCCAAGGATGTGGACGGGTCCATCAGTCCAGCCGAATGGCCCTGGAAGCGCGACCCCCTTCCAGGTACCTAACCGCAAGCCGGAAGACTTGTTGCCATTAATCTTGACCCTCGTCACTTTCTCGTACAGTTCAAGCGCCTTCTGCACCACCTTAATGTCGCTGCGGCACGACACGAAGATGGATAAGTCATCGGCGTACGTAGAAATCCAAGCTCGAGCACTACCAGGGAAAACGGCTATTTCGCGTAGGGCCGGGCTGCACGCCCTGTCCTTTAGCTAGCGAAATGAGGGCTCCAACGCCAAAGTATAAAGTTAGGGCGACAGTGGGCACTCCTGTCGGACCGACCGAGCCAGCGCAAAAGCGCTCAACCGCCTTCTGTTCACCGGTGCCACAGCAATAGGGGAGCGATACAGGAGGCTAATCCACTTGCAGAAGTCGGGTTCGAGTCCGGCGGCTTGCAGGACAGCAGTCAGGTACTGATGGTCGACCCTGTCAAATGCCTTGGACTGATCCAAATTGATCAGCGCGGCTCGCTTGTCGTCGTTTACACCCTCTATGATCGTGCAGATCAGATGCAGGTTGCTTTGAATTATTCGTCTCCTCACAGCACAAGTCTGCTCAGGTCCCAACAAGCTTGCGACAACTGACTGCAAACGCTCCGTCAGAATCTTGGCCAAAATCTTTAACTCTGTGTTTAGCAAAGTTATGGGCCTGTAATCATCTAAATCCCGCCCAACACCCTTGCCCTTTTTCAACAGCATGATCACACCCCTAGAAATCCGGTTGGGGATGGGCCCCTACTGGAACCAGTTGTTGAAGAACACTGTCAAAATCGGGACAAAGATGTGCGACAGCCTCAAGTACATTTCGTAGGGCAGACCATCAAGTCCTGGAGACTTGCCTCTGCCGACCTTCTTCAATGCCAAGTAGACTTCGCTTTCCGTTATCTCACCCTCGCAGCTAGCTGCTTCAGTCGACGAGAGCCGAGCAAAATCAGCCAAATAGCTACGAAACTCGTCGCCACTGAGACCAGGTCCCTTGGTAAAAACGGCGCTCGAAATGCCGCCGAAACGCCTCGCACATGTCCTTGGTCGATCTCAGAGAGCGCCCATCCGAGGTAACGACTTCGCAAATGTATCGATCGGAACCTCAATGGATCTCTTCCTTGCGCAATTCTGCGCCTATGTTCACGGTTTTGTCAGGCATCTTGTTTAACCTATGTCTAACTACCTGACCCTGATAGCGCATGCTAGCCTCAGGCCTCAGGGACTGCCTAGCTACGGCTATCTCTAGGGAATCCCCCAGCCACCGCCCGGGACAAACTATCCTCTAGAGTCTTCAGCTTTTTAATCTTATCTAGAGCGAGTCGTTGTCTATATTCAGTGGTGAAGGACCTAATCCTATCCTTAAGTCTCTCCCACCACTTACTTCTAATAACCGCCCCCACTAAAACCCGCTGCACTAATCTAGTTAGCTGTTGCTGAAAGTCCCCCCTGTCCAGTAAGGACAGATTGAAATTGCAGTGTCCAGCTATTCTAGGCCTAGTACCTAACACCATCCAGGCACAGACGACTCTATCTGAATAGTCCACCTGGTGGAACGTGGAATAATCTAGTAAATCTAGATTGACTCTTCTCACTAACATTCTGTCCAGGTAGCTAGAGACGGCCAACTACGAAACCACATCCACATCTCCTCTCTCGGATGATCGACCGGGTACCTATCGACGAGCCCAAAGTCACCGATCAGATCAACCTTCTACAATCGTCCGATGCCTTCCCGCTAGCTCCCCGCTCCTATCTATCTTGGGGTCCAGGACGGCATTCCAGCCCCCCATTAAGACTAAGCGCGACGAATCAACCAGGAAAGACCCCAACTGACGGAAAAAGTCGACACGCTCACTCTGGTCGTTGGGAGCATAAACCGCAAGGGCCCGAAACGACCCACTGCTCACGGCAATATCAGCCACGATCAACCTGCCCCCCGCCGCGCGCCAACATGAATAAGGTTCACCCTCGCATCCAGGGAACATTTAACTAACAAGAAACACCTCTGGCCAGCTGGTCCCCGTATGCTGAATAGACAACAAAGATGCTAGACAGCAAACGACCATCAGCCTCGCAAACAAAGTGTGTCTCCTGGATCGCAGCTACTTCCACTCCAAAGGACCTGAGATCACAAAGTAAGCGGGCAGCCTTACTCTCAGGCCCCTCACATTCAGGCTGGCTGGCTTGATTGACATAATTTAAGCTAGAGTCCTTTAAGCGCAGACTGGCCGGAAATATGCGGGTGTCAGGACCCCGACGGATTGTCCCAGGCTCCCTGTACCCAACTCCGTCGTCATCCGACCATCTGTGACAATCCCGCCGACGTCCATAGGATATGTCAATTTAACTGCCCTATATACCGAGGGATGGAGTAAAACGGGAACCGTCCCTGCACAGAATCTGGACAGATTTTTTTTTTTAAATTAGCTGAGCATAGCTCAAACACCCTAATATTTAGAAACACATCCCCACATTCAAACAAATGATTCCAAACTTTTAGATAGCTCCCCGTATCCCTGATAAAAGTAATGACCCCAGGAGACTCAGAGAAATTAAGGGAGTTCTCTACAGACTTATTGTCGACGGTGGATAATTTTAATAGTGGACCTAGAAGGGTTTTTTTTTTCTGTGCCGATAAACCCTTCTCTAGCTCCTTTCTATCTACTTTGCATATTAACTCTGGCCCAGAGAAATATTTCTTTTTTTTTCCTTTTCTCCTTCCCCTTAACTGGGTGGGGTGGAGAAGAGGTGGACGCGAGAGGGGGGTAGATATTGAACTGTGGGAGGTGGTGGGGGACGGAGCACGGGAAGGATAGGAAGAGAGGCTCCTTGATTTAGGGACTAAAACAGGACTTGCTTTTGGGTCCTGGTTTTTTCCATGTACCTATCCGCCCTATTTCGTCTGGCGTGTTCATGATCGGTCACATCTTCCTCCTCTGCATCGTCCCTACTCCTCTTCAATGCTGAGATAGGAGGTGGAGGCATTTCGTCCACCTCCGTTTCCGTGTCAGGTTGCTGCTGCTACTGATTTTGCTGTTGTTGTTGTTGTTGTTGCTGTACTTGTTTTGTGTTGATGCTGCCTTTGCTGCTCTTTTTAACTCGTTGTTGTTGTTGTTGTTGTTGCTGCTGCTGTTTTATGGGATGCCCCCCCCCAATCAATTGCTGCTCCTGTGCCTCTTTTAACCGCTCCTTGTGTTGTCGTTGTTTTGGGAGAGACAGCTCATCCCGTCCTGGAGAAGTGGGTACGTCTACAGCTCTCCGTCCCTTAACCTTCTTCCATTCCCTATCAGGGGCTTCCTCTGTTGCTGCTACTGTTGTTGTAGTTGCTGCTGTTGCTGAGTGGGGGGGGGCTGTGAGTTCTTTGCAAGGCACGACTTTGACATGTGGCCCGATGCCCCGCATGCCCAACAATACAGTTTGCGCCCCTCCACTACTACCAGCATTCGTCTCTCCCAGCACATTAATGTATTCGGGACATCTCCAAAGGCCTGCCGGGTGAGTGTTACGTATAGTACCATATCTCCGGTGGCAATTCCGGCCTTGCTCTTGATAGACGAGACTTCATCTACGGGTCCGTACTGCGAAAAGAACGCTCCTATTCTGTCTTCACAGATATCCACAGGTACGCCATGTGGACTTGCGTGTGTATTTATAGCTGGGTTACCTGAGCACTTCAGGAAGCTACTTTGCGCTCCCTCTCGAATGGATGCACTGGATGTCAATCAGATATTAGACCAGGCGAGAGTCATACTGAAGGATGATACACCGTCCGCGGAATTGACTATGGCAGCCGCAAAGACTGATCAACTGGGTACCAACGACTTCACCCACCGATACACAGAGCGAGATCGTCTGCTACGGATGTGGTGGTGCTAATCATTTGGTTAGATATTGTTTGAGTCGACGAAGTGGGCAAAGTGGGAGCCGGCGAGGACACAACGCCATACAGTGCTATCGCTGTAAAAAGCTGGGCCTTATATCACGGATATGTCTGGGAAACGGATCAGGGGAACGGACATCAGAACCAGTCTCATTTCTCGCTCAGATATAAATGCGGCGCTGTAGTCAAAGTATTGGTCGACAGGGAATGGTTTTCAGCTTTCAATTACTCTGGCTGCTCTCGATCGATCGTTAGTGCAAAACGATGCCGATTGCGGACCGGGAAATACGTAGATATAGAGACGATCGGTGACAGAATGCGGGTGTCTTGTGTTGTCGGGACTGTAAATCTCTGAACAGACAGTGGCAACTTAGCTAAGGTTGATGATCTCGTGGTGCTTTGATTTACTTGTCGGAATAGATGCGATAACTGCATTAGGTGGCATCCATATCACGCAGACTGGAACCGTACGGTTCTGTTGCAAAGAAACGCCAACATGTGCGGCGATCCATGTAGACTAATCTGATTTTTCTATGGAATTCAACCACAAAGGATCTGGACTACCGGCTCAGTTACGCAACAGGGTGCCGGAGTACCTCGTTTCAAAGGACTTTAGGGATGCCTATGAACAAAAATTCCAGAAATAGATCACCAACGCTATGGTAATATACTGCGAAAAGAAACTGTTTTAGTACCATTAATGGCTCTCGTGCAGCACATCAAAAGAAAGTTGCGCCCAGTGATAGACTATCGCGAGCTCAATGAACACGTTGATACGTTCACTGCAAATGCAGACGTTTGTTCGGCCAATCTGCGAGAATAGTGCCAGCAAAGGGTAAATGTGGCCATACTTGACTTGTGAAAAGCGTATCATGATTCTTCTACCTTCGTGATTTACTACTTCAATAGTCTCATTTTTTCGGTAATAGGTGCATCTGTGACTCGCTGATTTGTAGCCCAAAGTTAAATTTTCCTCTTGTGCAACCAAGGAACATTCTTCTGCAAATTATTAGGATCCTATAACTTCTCACGAGCGAATTTCATTCAAGTATACCAATATATCAATGTCATTTACCTACTAGCATTGTTTTGTTTGGATTTCGTGATTATAAACTATTCTTACGAAATTCAGGTCTAACTGTTCTTTCCGTAACAAATATTTCTGCGTCTCTTAAATCCTTTGGATGGCCTTCCGAGTTACCATTGAAGTCGTTTTTACTTTTCTTACAATTTTCCAATTGCAAATGAAAAACGTTTCTGTGGAGTGCCAATTTTAGAAAGGTTTTGTAATGGTGTCAAACATCTTTTTCTTTAGAATAATCGACCCTGGAATATTTAGCAACTTGGCA
Source organism: Acanthosepion pharaonis (assembly GCA_903632075.3). Lineage (NCBI taxonomy): Eukaryota > Metazoa > Mollusca > Cephalopoda > Sepiida > Sepiidae > Acanthosepion > Acanthosepion pharaonis. Next base: position 1,493,584 of record CAHIKZ030001768.1, on the reverse strand, counting down.
ATCGCCCTGTAGCCCAAACTTCCATTATGTAGCTTAATTCCGTAATTTTTATCTTTGGTTTACTTTATTTGAACCACGACATTGTCGTTGCAAAAAAGAAAAATAGTGAATGGCGACTGTAACTGCATTATACACTGGTAAAGTATTTGCTGGAGATTCACAAAATTCTACAGTTTTTTTTTTTCCCTGTCTCTTCAAGACGTAGGAGATCATAAATCTCCATAGATTCCTTTTATTTCTTATCTGTGAATTGCCACAAATCCTTGGAATTATAGTGGAGTGGTTTCCCGTTACTTCTTACTTACTCCCGCGATTTCCCTCTCCTAGACTAACCGTCATCCATTTATTTAACCTATTGCTGAGAAAGAGTAGAAGAAATTAGATTCATGCTTTTACCGACGAAATTAGTGTTAAAGTGAACGCAACAGATTAAGATGCAATCTAAAGTCAACTCGTCTATTTCACTTTCCATGCCAAAAATAGTTACACTAACTATACATCCTGAACTTTAATTGTAGCTTGTGATATGATCCATCTCCCCGCCATTAAAGGATGGATCCTGAATACTTATATTCAAGAGAACTTTGCTGATATGTAGAGTATCCCAAACCTTTTAGTTTGAGATATACTGCTTGTCGACTTTCAGACAAGAGGGATCCATATGAGTCTCTGCCCTTCGGCATAGCCTCGTCTGGGGAGACAGACTTCTATCCGATCCCGTGTATACACGGTCTACGGGAAATTTTTGTCCCATGTAAAAACAAACCAGCCTTGTGCCACATTCCGCTTGTGTGTGGGAGTGGGGGCGAGGGTAAATACCGAGTAAATCAAACATTTGAGTTTGAAATACACTTCTTGTCGACCTCTCAGCCTTCAGGCAGAGACTAGGCCAGACGGGAAGATAGACAGCTACGCGATCCCGTGTATAGGGGGTCTACAGGGATTTTTTCCCAAGCCTCGAGTAAATACTCTGGAGAGTATATCAAAGCTCAGCGAGAGTATATTAAAGCTTACTGGAATATATATATGGAAACCCGACCAGCATGTTGGTTATTTGTTGAATGCAGAATTTTTGAACGAAAGTAAGTGACGCTTTTTTTATGTTTTGGTGCAGTTTTTGGCATTGTTTCTGTTATCAACATTGTTTTTTAGCCTTTTGTGAACAGGGTTTGGTGTGAAGGCTCTGGAGGAGGAGTCGCCCCACAGCCCGGATAATACTCCGCCAGCTCCACCAATCACATGGACTGTAGATAAAGCAAAGAAGGAACCAGAATATTACAAGGCCCTAAAAGAAAAGTATAAAGAAGTTATTGTCAGAAATGAACTGCTGCCAATACCGTCTGTTCTGGAAGCGGTTGCAACACGAACAATCTCTCTGCTGACATCAGACGTCGTCTCGGAAACTAATCGGCGTCAGCCGGGAAATAATGGAGGAGGCTCAATATAATCTCAAAGATGCTGGCCAAGATGTCAAATGCTATGTGAGATATCACGCTTGCAACAGAGGGCGATGCCAAAAATCTCGCCCGAAAGTATTCTCACCATAAAGTCGATGAGGTTACAAACGGAATATTTGGTCATCCGGAAGACTAGAGTTATATTGCATGGGATGCCAATGGATATATCTGAGGATATTTGGGGACCGTTTTGCCCAATACGGACAGGTTGCCGAGGTCACACCGGTCAAAGGCAAGACAGGCATTTCGACTGGGGATATCATTGTACAAGTGACTCTAACTAGGGAAAGCTTTAACGGTATCCCCGATATCCTGACTTGTGGTGGAAGGAGAACTTTTGCAGTGGTACAGGGCCGTCGGCTCCATTGCTGGTCCTGTGTTGCCGCGGGGTATATGGCTAAAGAATGTCTTGGCAAGAATCCGGTGCCACCAATTCAACAACGGACAGCCAAACAAGCAGCAGTCCAACAACAGATAGCAGTAAGGAAGCAGTGTGTTAGCCCCAAGGATGCCAATGAGTGGCAGCACGTGATAAGGAGGGGACACGAGTCGAGAGCCTCCTCCTACCCAGTGAGAGCGAAAACAAGAGAGCCCTAAGTAGAAACTTTCACAGCAGCGACAACAATAAGAGCAGACACAGCAGCAACAACAACAGACACAGCAACAATAACAGTCACAGCAGCAGCAGCTGGAGCTACAACTAGATCGGGAGCAGCAACAATGTGAACAAGACTACAGCGACACGAACATGTTATCGGTATGGAGGTGCAGGTTATATGTCCGCCTAGATTTACTTCTTTAAAACTGAGAAGGCTGACGGGGACAATGTGTGCAGAAAAGAAAAAAAGTCTGGTCGTAGCAGGGCGAAAAGTGCTATAGAATATCGCAAGTTGCAATCAGCTCCCATCTCACCAAGCAGGAACGAAGACCTTGACGCAAGTAAGCCTAAGAGGTACCCCACCCGCTTCTTCTACTAAAGATTCGCCATCTCCACCCCCCCCCCCATAGCAGCCCCCTCACCAGTCTTCAAACACCCACCAAGAAAAAGAAATTTTTCCACAGGGGGAAGGCTGTCAGATGGACAGAAATGCCCTTGTAAGGGACCTGTCGTCACAGAAGAAGACTCTCTAAGGCTTTTGTTTAAATGCACTTCCGTGGACGGTAAGTCTACGGAGGATCCCAGAAACTTCTCCAAGGCACATGGTGTAACTATCCTAGTCAGGAATACGGAGTGGGGAACCCCGAAAGTGTGGAACCACTTATCTGAGGCCAGGGACGCATTCCCCAACATAAAACTGACACGACGCATTCCCCAACATAAAACTGATCCTGTCTCAGATGTGTATGGTAAGGATCCCAGTTATTTTCCATCCTTGCTTATATAGGGCCGTAAAACTAACTTACCCTACGGACGTCAGTGGGATTGTCTTAGAAGGACGAATTACGTCCGATATCAGTACAGGGAGCCTAGGAAAATTCGTCGGGGTCCCGACCGCAGCAGATTTCCGTCCAGTATGAGAATAAGGGAATAATATTGTTTTTAAAATTTAAAAAATGTCTATCAAACTAGCCAGTTTAAATGTGAAGGGCTTGAGAGATCAGAGTAAGGCGGTCCGCCTGCTTTGTGATTTCTTGTCATTCAGCGTAGATGTGGCAGCGATTCAGGAGACACTTTGTTGGTCGTGTGCTGTCTAGCGAATTTGTTGTCTATTCAGCATACGGCTAAAGGTGTTTCCTTGCTGGTAAAACGTATCTTGGGGACGAGGGTGAACCTTGTCCATGTCGATGCAAAGGGCTGGTTGATAGTGACCGATTGCGTCGTGAATAGTTGTGGTTTATGCGCCAAACGATCAGGAGAAGCCTGTCTCATTCTTCCTGATGGATTTGTCGCGCTTGGTCTTAATGGGGGACTTGAATGCCGTCATGGACCCCAAATTAGACAGGGGTCGGGAAGCTATCGAGAGGTCAGGTTATCATAGCATGGTCGATCTGATTGGCTAGCTTGGTCTCATCGATAGGCCCCGGAATCAGTTAAGTTTCATCGAAGAGTGTCGGACACCCTTGGGCGTCATTCCTCAGGCCACATACCTTTCACAGTCTGGGAGACTATTGTATCGAGAATTAGTAAATGGGTTCACGGAGCAGGTACCTCAGCAACCCGGAGTTTTCACTTACCTGGCGACTGATTCGGAACGGACTATCTGTCAATGATATAGCCTTTAGATGGGGCGGGTGTATTTACCCGACTCTCATCGGTGTGGTCTTGGTCTAGAGGAAAATTCTTTGCACACCTTCTACCATTATTCTCGGGTGCGCTCGTTCTGGGACTATGCTGACGAGTTGATAGCGCGTATTGATCCCAAATTTTCATGTCTATCGATCTCGCAACGTTTGTGATAATGTGTCGTCCCCGTTCTCTGGGATGAAATGAATTGTGTTTCTCAGGTGGCTAGCCGTGGCAAGAATGGTGACATGGAAGTCGCGAATGGAGTGAATCTTGCAATACGAACGCTATTATCATCAGGTTCTGGCCGGATTCTTTCGGTATCAGCTCAAGATGAACATCAGAACTGATAGAAAGCGTTTGTTATTGACAGATTTCAAAGAAAGGTTAGTAAAAGCGGCAAGTTTGCTGCAAGTAAATTGGGACAGCTTTGATTTTTTTTAAGTACCTTTTGACGCAACGTGTCGGTCTCCTGTGAAACTTCTCCTGGTTATGTTAGACACTGTTTACCTAGTTAATGTGAGCAAATGTACCTGGTCCGTTCCCGGCTCTCTCTCTCTCTCTCTCTCTCTCTCTCTCTCTCTCTCTCTCTCTCTCTCTCTTGTTATAGCCCACGACAATATTCCCAATGTCCCCATATTTTTGTCCCTTTTTTTAATCGCGACTGGGTCAGGCTTTGTGTTTTTTTCCACTCTGTAATTCATTCATGTTTTATCCTTCCCTCTCCGTTAGTGAATGTGTACTTGATTCTGTCCAAGGCAGAATACAGCAGATACTCTTATTATTTTTGTGGGGTGATTGGGTCCTATTAACATCGGTTATGTTTAGTTTGAACGTTTTGTTATACTTTAGTTTCGTTTTCAGTGTACATCCCTTCCCCTTATTTCATGCGCATATATTTTTATACATTTGGAAAAAAATGGAAAAATACATCTGAACTATTTGTACATATTGAAATTTTATTCCATGGGTTTTTTAGCTTCCCTATGAATTTGTGGTATTGTGGTATATGTAGTTTTGAATGACGAGGGATGAGTTTTTGTTGTGAATAAGCAAATTGTAATGAATGAATGTGTCGTGAATCTGATTAGCTAGGTCTAGAATAAAGAGTGTCGATCAGCCTTAACCCATTTCCCCTTTGTCCTTGTACCATAATTGTTTTAATTAAAAGCAATAAATTAATGTTCATTAAACCACTGAGTTTGCCAATAAGCTGCTTGTCGATCTCTCTGTCTACGGGCAGAGTCTCGTCTACAGAGGCAGAGAACCACCCAACTCAGTATATGCGAGAACTACTGGGAATTTTTACTCAAGCGTACGCGATCGGAAAGTCCCATGTTAAATTGGCTTTGTGCCATATCTCGCCTTGTGGAGAAGACTTGGGTAAATAACGACTTTATCAAAGTTCTGAGTAAGCCAAAACTCTGCTTGTCGAACTCTCTGCCTTCGGGCGGAGAGGAACTCAGACAAGACTTTGCCTATGGACAGAGTCTCGTCTGAGGATGTAGCCACTCGACCCAGTGTATGCGATGTGTGCGGAGAAATTTTGCCCGAACGTACGCCCTTGGGAAGTCCCACGTTAGACTGGCTCTGTACCACATCACGCTCCGTGGGGGCTCAGGTAAATATGGAGTTTATAAAAGCTCGTTAGAGTCAAGCGGTTTGCAGTCTGGCTCCGATTGTCGCTCTTTCTTTCTTCAGGCAAAGGAAGACTCAGTCGGATCTCTGTCTAGCGACAGTAACACGACTGAAAAAACAGTCAGGAATTTTGTCCCGATTCCCTGAATAAGGGGGCTGGTAATTTTTATCATTAGCCTGGGTGGAAACATTCTGGTCCCCTACATAAATCTCAACCTTCTGTCACATCTCATTTCATTTGTGGGACTGGTTAAATAACGAGCTTATCAAAGCTCGTCAGAGTCAGGCGGCCTGGCTCCGATGGTCATGGCTTTCTCTCTTCGGACAGAGGGAAACTCAGTCGGGTCTCTATATACGGATGGAAACTCGGCTCAGAAAAACAAACAAGAAATGTACCCGAGCCCGTGCTTGTGGGGCTCGGCAAAATTTGTCAATTGGTCCCAATGAAAACGGCCGTGTTCCCCACAGTAATGGCAATCTTATGGGAAGATTGAGTAAATACCGAGTTTATTAAGGGTTACTGATAAGCAATACATATTGACTCGAACTATTCTAGTGCACATCTAGAACTTTCTTGACTTGGAATCGATTTTAAATAAGAATTTTATAAATTTTTAATAGTATCATAATATAAGTATCTACTATTACTTTTTGTATTAATCTTTTCTCTTTTTTTTTCGTCGTATACTAGTATAAGTATTTTAAGTATTTTTTTTTTATTTCACAACGAATTACTTCAGCTGTGCAAATTTAAAGTAGACGTAAATACCGGAAGTATACAAAACAAATTTCAAGTGTCTAAATAATTCTTTCCGCATTACCGCCATACACTATACTTTTTTAGAAATATTTTTGCGCTTACATGAAATGATTAACTATTGAACAGAATTTGTCCTAGAAAGCTATTAATTTTTGACTGGATATAGAATCGTTGTATTTAAAATATGAATCCAATTAAAAATGTATTCTGTCAGTATAAAAATAAACAAAAAAAAAAATTCTAGGACCAAGAAAATAAAAATTTATCTTTCTTTTTTTTTGATTTTTGCTCTCTATCACGCGCGTTTTTGTTTTGAAAAATTTTCAAATGAAAATATTTTGCTCGTGGAAAAATTAAGCGATTATATTTCGTTATTAAATTTAAATTCATGGAAATCCAACATAGCGTACATAATAGGATGTGAGCGTTACGCAAATTACAAACTAAGTATTTTGAATTTTATTGTTTGATTAAAATCCAAGCACAGTTGAAATGTTTAAGAGAGACAAGTGACACTAATTAAGGTATTGTGCCGAGGCTGGCGCCGGGCAGTTTTGTAGTCTGCATGTCTTGAGCTCTGGCGGATAATAAAACATCTCGTTTGACACTACGAAATTCTTTGAAATTGGAATAATTAGAAATAAAATTAAAAAAAAAAAAACAATTACAAAGTGAGAAACATAACGAGTAGTTGAAAAAATACTATAAATAAAAAACAAAATGAAACGGAAAACAAAAAAAAGGGAGATAAATCAAGAAAGAAAAAAAAGTACAAAGCAAACACTCACTTTTATTTATTTATTTATTTTTATTGCCGTTGGGGGAGGAGTACAGGCGAATGAATAACGTTAAATAATGGCACTCCGCCTGACATTTGTGGCACTTCCACAGCAGACAAAAGGAATTTCCTCGTTTCGTGTCAGTTTTTCTTCCTTTATTTTCATCGCGATTGCAAATAGCAACACGTGTGACACGATCGAATTGCATTTGCTTATGAATACACCGGATACAATTCTATAGATTTCGCTAAATATACTTGTGGGGGTGGGGGTAGTGAGAGAGGAGATTGAAGACAAGGAAGAATCGGGATCGGATTAGAAAGATGAAATGTTAATTTCAGGTATTGTACATAGAAAATGATATTCTTATTAACTATACAATGCATCGTTTCCCAAATAAGGAAAACACATTTACTTCCCAGAATTTGAGACTTGTCTCTGTTATTATAGCTTTACATATATAATAAAAAGCACATTCCACACGCAAATGTAATTCATATATACACGTGTGTGTGTGTGTGTGTACGTTTGTGGGGTGGCGGCGAGTGTGTTGGTAGAATATAAAAACCCGAACAAGACTTTTGATAAATCAGACAAAATGGAAAACGGTTTTAAAGATTACGAGTATTGACTTCGTCAGATAGGCTTCTTCAGCAATTAAAGAATTCTGTGTATCTGTGTGTGTGTGTGTGTGTGTGTGTGTGTGTGTGTGTGTGTGTGTGTGTGTGTGTCTGTGTATGTGAAAGTGTGTATATGTGTGAGCGTGTGAGAGAGAGAGTGTGTGAGTATGTTTGTTCTCATATTAAATCGGTAATATCTATTTGCTAGGCTGGAGGCTTTCGGTCGGAAAGGAACACGAAAGCTGTAACTTTTGTACTAAAGCACTTAATACATATTTGTTATACATCTTTCGGTCGGAATGAAAGAAGAAAGGAGTTATTTTTTGACTAAAGCCGAAAATAGATGTTCGTTAAACTGGTGTATTTCCGTCGAAGAGAAAGATGAAAACGTGTCATTTTTGTACAATAGCCATTAATGTAGGTACCTCCACTTTTTCGCGGGAAAACAGTATAGTGTAAGTAAAAAGGCACAAACTTAACGAAAATAAAATTTTATCCTCAAAATATTTGTTATTATTGAGATGAAAGACCAAAGTATTTTCTATTATTTTTTGACATTTTTTAATCCTTTCTAAAGACGTTCGAAATTTTAGTTAAAATCTCGTTTTCTTTACGTCATCGGCGTGGCACAATAATAACATTGACTTTTTTGCACTTTTTTACATTGAAAACACATTGATCTGAAAATTAAATTTCGCAAAATCACCTTTCTATTTCCTGATTTTTTTTTTTATTCATTAAAAGTAGAACTCCTTGGAGAATCTAAGTCACGTCTTATTTTTCAAAGTTGCACTATTCTAACTGAAAATCTGCTCTGAATTGAAAAATAATGCATGCAATAAAACTGTCATAATTTAATTAGAAATGCCTCTAATTGCTTTTATAAATAAGTTACATTAAGGACATTATTGTCTGAAGAAATATTTTTTTCCGCTGAATAATGAATTTTTACAAGATTTTTTAAATTTTTTTAAAATTTTAATTATAATAATTTATAATAGTGTAAAATCGTTTTAAAATTCTGTATTGGGCTATTTCCTGGATGTGATATAGTATTAAGTGGAAACGAAATTTACGAATCCAAAATTGAAAAGATTAATAAACGTAGTTACACTATCCTATTTTTAAAGTATTTTTTATTTCTTATTCTTCACTTAATTTGTTCCTTATTTTCATCTACGAAAGGCTAAACGTGACATTATTATGAAAAGGTCAAGTGATCTAAGAGTTTTGACTCTTTACAGAGAAATTAATTTAAGAAAATTTTATGGTATTTTTAATTTTTTGCATAAAGAATCTTCGAAAGGTAAATAAAAGTCAATAAATTATCAGATAATTGCGGAAAATATGTTCATTTGTAAAAATTACTAGGTAGTTAACAAAAAAATGCATTCACTTAGATTTCATAAAATTATGCCATTTCGGGTCGGCCATAATAGCTGTCATCACTTCGTCACTCAACCAGCCATCCATTATCGCCTCAGATAAGCTCAGGACCAATCATTAAATAAGTGGTTGTATATTAATTTTATGCTATAAGTAAGTAATATTTATTTCAAATCAGGTTAATTTAAATTTAAGTTTTCTAATTTTACTCAATTAACGTGTCAGAAATATATATTTTGGGGGGCAGAGGGGGAGAATTTTAAAAACGATAAATTTGTTTTGTTTACAAATTTCTTAAAATTAAGAAAATGGCAGCTTTTAAGAAAATTTTAAGAAATCGAAATTAAATTTGACATTCCAATCTAAATAATTTCTATCTGAAATACACCAGAATATTTTACTTACTGCAAATAATAAATTTAATCATTTAGCTTTCAATTAAAGCTAAAATGAAATCTTCAAGAATGTTTTTTCATTAAAAAAATTCATTTTAAACTTTAGGTATCGAAAATTTATGCCGAAATAATGGAGGTACCTACGTTAATGTTTGTTTATTAGGAGTCTTTCAGTCGGATAAAAAGAAGAAAACTATGTGATTTTTGTACTAGGGAAATTAATACCTGTTTGTTAGTTGTCTCTCGGTCGGAATGAAAGAAGATAACAATGTGATTTATGTACTAAAACCGAAAATGCATGTTTGTTAGGCTGCAGATTTTCGGTCGGAAAGAAAAATGAAAACTATGTGATATTCGTACTACAGGTGTAATTGTATGACTATAAGGCGTCTTTCGGTCGTAAAGAAAAATGAAAACTGTGTGAGTTTTGTACTAAAACCGAAAATGCATGTTTGTTAGGCGTCATTCGGTTAGAAAGCTGAAAACTGTACAATTTTTGTACTAACGCCGTAATTGCATGATTGATATGCATCTTTCGTTCGAAAAGAAAAAAAGAAAATAGCTTGATTTTTGTACTAGAGATGTTAATACATGTTTGTTAGACGTCTTTATTTGGAAAAGAAAGAAGAAATCATTGTGATTTTTTTTTTAAATGAAGCCGTTAATTCCGTTAATGTATGTTAGTCGTCTATCGGTCGAAAATGGACGGAAACTGTGATTTATGTACTAAAAGCGAAAATACATGTTTGTGAGGCTGGAAACTTTCGGTCGGAAAAAAAGCTGAAAACTATGTGATTTTTGTACAAAAGCAGTAATTGCATGATAGTTAGGCGTCTTTCGGTCCATATAACATCAGGACAACCTTCAAAAGCTGGATAACACTTCACAGACATCTCTCCCGTGTAAGACCCCCTATAGAGAAGAACATGATTAAATACTGTGTGTACGCTATCCGGTGCAGCTGCAGAAAGAAATATAAAGGAGAGATAGGCCGCCCCCTTAAGATAAGGCTTCAAGAACACCAGAAATCAGTAACACGAGGGGAAGTGGAAAAATCAAGTGTGGATGACCACATATGGAGAGAAAAGGGAGATCACCGCCCTCAGAGGGATCAGGTTGAAATCATAGACAAAGAACGTTATTGGAAAATTAGTAAACTTAAGGAATCATCACATATGTTAGGCCACAAAAATCTCCTGAGCCGACCAAGCATAGAAATGAATACAATATGGGAACCAGTAATAAGGAGTGTCAGAGAAAAACAATAATAACAACGAAAATTGCAATATGAGCTCTGTTTAAAAAAATGCAATGATAACAGCAAAAATTGCAATATGAGCACTGGTAAAAATGGTTGCTGAAGACATTAGGTTTATAATACCCAGAAATTCATAATCAGATGTCATCAAGGACACATGGCACAGTGGATAAAAGCATTAGATCCAGTGAGAGGACCCAAAGATTGGGAGTTCAATACCTGGTTAAGGCAGTGGAGAACTTGGAGAGGGGAATTAACAGGAGATAACGGATAACTGACATCCATTAGACATGCCACATGGAACTAGAACAGTCTACCCCAGCGAGCGAAATAAAGGGTTCAGTTCGACCTTCCAACTACCTGAAGAAAACCGGAGAGTACAACGGCCGAAACGTTGTGATAAATATGGCAACAAAAATGAGGACAATAGGCCGAATAATATAAATACTGTGATTTTTGTACTAAAGTGGCTAATGCATGTATCTTAGATGTCTTTCGATCGGAAAGCAAGAAGAAGACAGTCGTTAGGCGTCTTTCGGTCGGACAGAATGAAGAGAACTGTGTGATTTTTATACTAAACACGTTAATGCATGTTTTTCAGGCGTCTTTCTGTCGAAAATGCCTGTTTGTTAGTAGTCTTTTGGTCGGGAAGAAAGAAGAAAATATTGTAATTTTCGTACTAGAAGCAATAAGAATTTCTTTTGTTAGGCGTCTTTCGTTCGTAAAGAAAGAAGAAAACAGTTTGATTTGTGTACTAAACCTGTTTATGCATGTTTGGTAGGCATCTTTCGATCGGAAAGAATAAAGAAAACACTGATTTTTGTACGAAAGCCATTAATGCATGTTTGTTAGACATCTTTCGTTAGGAAAGACAGAAGAAAACAATGTGACTTTTTCAAAGAGCCGTTGATGCATATTTGGTGTCTTCCGTTCGGAAAAAAATAAGTAAACATTGCGATTTTTCTACTTAAGTCTTTAATGCATGTTTGCATGGTATCTTTTGGTCGAAAATAAAGCAGAAATCATTGATTTTTGTACTAGAGCTGTCAATACTTGCTTGTTAGTCGTCTTTCAGTCGGAATGAAAAAAGAAAACTGTTTTTTGTACAAAATGTTTGTTAAGCATTTTTTGGTGGGAATGAAAGAAGAAATATGTGTGAATTTTGTACAAAATCCGTTAGTGTATGCTTGTTAGGCGTCTTTTGGTTGGAAAGAAAGGAAACTGATTTTTATACTAAATCCGTTAGTGCATGTTTGTTAATCGTCTTTCGTTCGGAATGAAAGATGGAAGAAAAAGTGTTTTTGTATTAAAGCTGTTAATGCATGTTTCTTAGGCATCTTTCGGTCGGAATGAAAGTCGAAAAGAACGTGATGCTTTTTTATTTATTTTTTGTATTTAATTTGCTAATCTCTGCTTGTTTTGAAATTATCCCACTTCCAGTAGACTTCGTTTCACTCTCCTCCAATTATAGATATTCTCGTGCGCTCGTGACGTTAAAAATATTGGTAATTCTTAGAAAAATTTCATAGTGAAATGTAAGGAATACATTCTTGAATCAATGTATTGAGTTTCAATAAAGCGTAAATAAATAATTCGCAAGTAAAATAAAGAACAATAAACTGTTTAATTCATCTTTTACCTTTATATTTTTTAGAAATTCAATAATATTTATGATTTATTGATTACTCCTGGTATTATATGAATCGCTTTTTACTCAATATTTTTCATGTTAAAATGGTTCTGTATTTAATATAACAGTGAAATGGAAATATTTCTTGGAAGATCAGCAACAGGGTGACAAAGGCGCCGACGACAAAGCTTATTTCAAAATCAAGCAATATGATCACTTAATAAACAGATTTATCTCAGTGCCTCACATGAAAGTCCGTTTTTATAGATATTTTACAGCGCCACCTAACGGCGTCTTGGCGAAACAGGCAAAATTCATAATGAATAAAATTACGTGTTCGCTTATCCTATCTCTATTCTGATGTTTGCGATATGATATTTCAATCACCATGTAATTTATTTAAAGAAATCCTATAAATAAAATCCCGTTAAGGATTTCTTTATATAATAGTTATTAATATATATTTAATATTATATTTACTGATATTTCTTGTTTAATTTCAGCGATATAAACATCGTCATGGTTCGTAAGAAATATATTACCTCAAAAAGGAAACAAGATATTGTAAATTTATTGAGTAATGGGAACAGAACTCAGGAAATTACGAAGAACTTAAACAGAATTAACGAAACGACCAAAAACGAAAACAGTGGCAAAATAAGAACAACAAAAAAAAGGTTTTCAGCAAAAAATTCATAGCTGAAGAGAAAACTTAACGCAGCAGAAATGTGGTTGTACAGAAGGCTGCTGATGGAACATGTAAGCAATAGGGAAGTTTGAAGAAAAACGGTAATAAAAAAAGATATTTGTACCTAGAATCAGAAAGAGACAGTTGGAATGTCTGGGATACATGAAGAGGAAAGTGTATTTGGATATATATATATATATATATATATATATATATATATATATATATATATATATATATATATATATATATATAGGTAAATGAATAGAAAAACAGCAACAATCAGAAGAAAAATGACATCTAAAAGTGAATTTAATAAACAATATAGATGCCCAAGTTTTATATTTTGGCTGTCGCCAATGTGAATTAACTCATTAATATCCATCCTAAACTCCGTAAATGATAATAAATATTAAATTAAAAATTCGGCATTAATTATAGATTTCTAAAAACTCTAGTTTTATTATTAAAAATAAGTAGGAAAATGATATAATTTTTTTTCTTATAGATAAATGTATATCAAAAAGCCAACATTCAATATGAAAATAAAGGTTATAATAAATTCAGTAGGTATCCTAACCTTACATTTCACCCACCACCAAATCAGAGGGTATTAAACAATTGATATCCACTGTAAAATCCGATAGTACATTTAAATCCATGATTGATTGATTCGTTTTATACGGCTTATCAATTCTTTGCCGGTTATTTGAAACCAGTAAATATCTTAGAGTGTAATAATTTATTCTTGAAATAGCAATGATTTAATGATACAAGTTTTATCAATTAAGCCATAGCCGCGGGGGAGGAGGTTGATTCATATATTCACAAGGGAATTTCCATATAAGTGAATATAACGAACCCAACTGGAATTGGAACTCGGATCTCCGATTAAAAATTCCGAAGCATTATCCATTACACCACCCGCACATCCAAGCTTACAGCACCTGGTATTACCAAGCGGTCACCAATCTAGGTACTGACAAGGCTCGGCGGGACTTAACTTTGGTGATCGTACGGGAACCGTTGTTTCAATCAACTTAGAAATAGTTTATTCAGCAAACTCGCTCGAAGTCGGCCTCTTTCCAAGCGACTATATGCTCAGATCAGGTACTTCATGTTCATGTTGCACATCAAGTCCACAATGGCGACTTCGACGAGTCCTCGGTATTATGGGCTCGTTTGTTGGTCTCACTCTTGACCACACCTCATATTACGTCCGAAAAGCTGATTATCACTTGAATCCAAGCTGAACTATTGGCCACAATTAGGAAGCAGAAGATTTGCCTGTCCTGAATGTAAGCTGTATGTTCTTTGAGCCGCTCAGTCTTAACATTCCACTCTCGAGAGAATCCAAAAACTTCTCCGTGTCATTGTAGACGACGAGTTATTTTACACTCTGTAACCCCTCTTTTACAGACGAAACGTCGCAAGCCTTTCACTGCTCTATCTCTAGTGTTCAAATGAACTACACACCCTAGTTCCACCAGTCATAACCTTTACGGCTAGGACCCTCCATGCTACGCAGATTATAGTGAACCACCGTCATTCCCTTTATATTCCCCTGGTGAGATGTAAGTTCCACTCAAGCAGCTTCTTCCCACGAACCACAGCCTTATGGAACAGACTCCCGAGAAGCTGTTTTTCTGATCACTACAATCTTAACCTGTTCAAGTCTAGAGTTAACCGTTACCTTTCACACATAACCGCATAAGCTGTACCTCTTGCTCTATAACACTTTACTCCGAGTAGCCCCTGGTCCTTATACAGGGTGAATACTACTGTGAAAAAAAATGATATTCCCAATCAGTCATGCTTCTAGTTAATGACTGGGCTCGACTTTGCTGACTCAAAAATAGGACGATAAGCATTAATGGATTGAAATATCAGATATTAAAATCTAATCTTATGTGAAAGCATTAGTAGGAGCACATGGTATTCCCAAAAGGTACTGACCAGGATCTGCATTGCTTAACTTCAGTGATCAGACGAGAATCCGTGTGTCAACTCTATATGGCCGCAAGCCAGATACTAAGTTGACTGATTTGTTTTCTACGGCTTATAAACCCTTTGTAGCCAGAAATTTTAGATTGTAAGAATTTTTTCGATAATTGTTTAATGATACATCTCTAACTAAATAACCTATAACTGGAGAGAAAAGAGTTGGATTCATACCCTTCCCAAGTATATTTGGGAGTTTCAATATAACGAACCCATCTGGAATTAGAACTCGGCTCTTCGATTAACAATTCCGAGGTATTATCCATTACACTATTCACATATCCAAGCTTACTGCATTTGGCCTTCCTAAGAGATTAACCATCTAGGTAGTGACCAGCCTCCACGTTACTTAACTTTGATGATTGTACGAGAACAAGTGTTTCAACATGATATGGCCGTATCCCCAGATACTAGAATACAGAGTGATAACTCAGCAAAGCACTTCTGACCCACTTACTGTACACCTACAATATCATGGTTTGAAGAAAAAGAAATTATAAATGTATTCTTTGGGCTCCTCGAGGCGGTGTAATTATTAGCAAGCTTGTCTCGCTAAAACAATTACGACTGAGTAGTAAGTTCGATCCTCACTGGGTGCCCCTACTTTCGGCCTTGTGCCACACCTAAGCCGCGTTTGAAAATCGCTATAAATGTAATCTTAAGATATTTTGATCAAATTATGTTCGAACCGAAAAAGAAAAAAAAAACAGTAAACTGAAACTCCTCGATGAAGAAAAACGAACGAATAACATAAGGTAGGACTGCAAGATTTGAAACATTAAAGATAGTTCGATAAACTAATCAAAGCAGAGAAAAATAAGCAAGGATATTTCTTCAGGCAGCTAAACGTTTGAATAAATAAAAATAAACACTGAATAGCTGTAAGAGAAAAGCGATAAAGAAAAAGATGATATAAAAGTTCACAGTTTTAGCGACGCCATTTTAATTGAGAAAGTAAAAAAAAAATTGTTCTTACATTTTATCGTCGGAAATGATAGCTTGGCGGCTGCCATTCTGAGTCTGTTATTGAAAGTCAAAGTAGAAATGACTTAATAAGTGTCAAGCTCTTTAGTGGGATTATCGAACGTTCACCTAACTCTTCAACCCTTGTTAACCTGTCAATTCCGTCTGCGACTTCAATTCATCAATTTCTACAACATTAATTCTTTCTCTCCTCTCTCTCTCTCTCTATATATATATATATCTATCTATCTATCTATATATATATATATATATATATATATATATATCCCCTTCTTTCATATTTCATTTATTGTTTTTATCGTTTTAATATATTGTTTTTTATCTTCCTGCTTTCCCTTATTCTTTGGTTTCAAACTCTTTTCTCTTTATCCTGTTTTTCCCCTTACTTTCATTTTTTGTTCTTTTTATCTCCTTACACACAAACACACACACAGGCATGTAAGCACACGCACGTAAATACATGCACGTACGCACGCACACATACCTTTGTTTCAACATTTCCCTTTCTTTCTCTTCTTACTTAGTCTTCGTTCATTTGCTTTTTAAAAACGCCGTTCTGCCTGCCTCGATCCACAAATAAAAAAAAAAAACATTCAGAGAAAATAGCAAAACGTGGTGGAGGTGCAATTGTTCCGGTCGAATTATGGCAAAAAAAAATGTTAAGGCACCAGAAACCAAGCAAAGAATGCAATAGACAGTAGATGCTGCTGCTCTGGCGTTGATTGCATTCCCTCGGTTCGTGGGTTACGTGGAGATTGATATCTTTTATTCAGTCATTGTAACAAGACGAAAAGAAGTGTCAAATTGTAGTTTAATATCAAGCAGCTACTTCATTTAATATTGATGTAAGTTTTTTTCTTTCTTTATTTATATAATTAAGTAATTAATAACCAGTAATGAGTAAAAAGTTAACAAATAACTGCATTCGGGTTATCAATAATTTCTATTGAATAGTCTCTAGAATAATTTGAAAGATAATCGTTACCACTTTAGCCAATAGGATAATAAAATAGTACTTACTATTCATAATGCACAATTAACCAGCATATATAAATAGCCGAGTTAACATACAACACACCTAGCCTGAAGTTTGCGTTGAAGCATAAAAAAGACTGTTGCCGCTATGTGTTGACGTATATGTTCACTTTATATATATATATATATATATATATATATATATATATATATATATATATATATATGTGTGTGTGTGTGTGTGTGTGTGTGTGTGTGTGTGTGTGTGTGTGTGTGTGTGGGGCTAGTGACTCGGAACAAGAAATCGGCTAGCCGAGTTTGTTACGTTCGCTTTCGGACGATACTCTTTCGACCGCTATGAATCCCTCTCTTCTTACTCCCTCAGTTATGGGTTAAATAACAAGACAAACCGAGCTTTCTAACTGAGGGTGACAACCAGTCAAGGGGGACAACTTTGGATTCAAAATCGTATTCAAACCTGTGTAATAGATATTAGTCAGGCCTCGATATGATCATTAAATTCACAATGACTCTATAACATCGACTGACAGTCAAAGAGACAAAGACAAGGACAGAAAGGGGTAATTGAGAAAACATTATTCATATAAGGAAAACAATAAATATTAAAGAAAACACAGTCGGTATATTAAAGAGAAATTGTATAGATAGTCAACTTAGAAATAGGTTATTCAGTTTCAGTAAAATCGCTTGAAAATGCTCAGCTCGAGTAGCTCACATTCATGTTGTATATCACGCGCACGGTGAAGACTTCGGCGTTTCCTTGGTATTATGGGCTCGCTCGTTGGTTTCGCTCTCGACCACACCCTAGACGCAATAGAAGATTCCAATCAGGAGAGTTACGAGTTCACGTGTTATGGGTGACATGATAGTGAAAATTCCCAGTCAACCACCCTTGTGTCGTGGTGACGATATGAGAATGAAATGATTCTTCTTGAAACACGCATTCGATCACGGAAATGGTGGATGTAGGTGATAATATTCTCTTTGATGCATTACGTAGCCCTTGTTGCTCACGAACCCAAGATCTATCAGAGGCAACATCAAGATGGTTACTTCCAGGGATTCCAAATAGTGGTACTTGTTCTTCCTCTTCGCCTGATCACTTTCAGTAAAACGGATATCGTAATCACCATTATACTCATCCAGCTCTTTCCGAATCCTCTGCACAGTTTGGCATCCAAACACTCTGAAATTTCCGTATTGGAACTTCTAGCGTGAATGCCAAGTAGTACAGCATGCCGTTTCCAAATGTCTGGCGAAGGGAATTGCGTTATGGTACCCTTTTTCTTACAGGCGATGCCCAGTTAGTCCTACTATACTGTGCAGTTGACAAAATCAAAAACAACGCACATGCGCGAAATTTAAAATAAAAAATGGTGACAATTTACATATTGCACCCTGTGTATATATGTATGTATTGTGTATGTGGGAAGCAATCCCTCTTTTATACAAGTTTCGTTAAAGATGACTAAAAGGCACTGCGATGGAGCTTTTTATTTAATTTTTTTCTTTTGTTCGTACAAGCGTTTACTTTTCTGAATACAAAATGTGTAAAACTGTCCAAAAGTTCTGCATATCCAAGCGCTTTCGGCTATTCTCTTAGTCATTATCAAGGACGATTTTTATTTTTAACTGAATGTGTGCTTTGTTATGTATCTAAAGTTATAGGAATGTTTTATTTTGCAAATACTGTCAGCTCGTTGTGGCAGTGTTCATAGTTAAAGTTACTGAGTATTGGCTTTTCCTTTTTTATTATTTATTCTTCCATTATTTTTACCCTTTTTTGCATGTGCAGAAGGCTTGTATACTTATAGAATTTTGGAACAAGAGGAGAGGTTTATCCCTTCTTTCCTGTATAAGATTAAGTTCCCGACTCCAAAATTTTTATTCACTTTCACTCAGAGTAACCGCTAGCATCTTAGTAGCATCATCGCCATGCTTTTGATTAAATGATAACAAAAAACAAGAAAATATATAACAGATTTAATGTTAGTAACACTTTCGGATCACTGACAATCCATTTTTTCTGATATTCATTATGTAATATACAGTCTTAACGATGAACGTTTATCAAGTAAAGATGGGAAGTAGTATGCACTGAGCGATAGGTGAAATTATCTACTCCTGTAATATTATTACTTTTTTTATGCTTAAGTTTAGCTTTGTGTGTGACAGCATGTATTAATCTCTACGCTTTATTTAAAACCATTGCGTTCTTTGGCTTTTTTTATTAGATTGAAGAAACTAGATATAAAATATTGTTTCTAGCGAGGCTCGAACAATCAGTCCATATATTTCTTTGTTATTTAAATAAACGAAATCAAATTTTTTAAAAAGAAGCAGAAAAACAAAAAAACAAAAGTACTTTCACAAACAAAGATGGCAATATTAATCCAGAGGTGATAATATTATAACAAGTTAATGAAATTATTTCATCTCCGATTCTCTGAAAATTTAGAGTAATTTTTCAAGAGATTTTTTCTCCGGCATTATTTCTTATTGCTATAAACGTTATTTCTCTCTCCATGCCTGTTGTTATTAATTTCAGTTTAAGAAAATAAAAAAAAAATAAAAACAGGAGGAGCAACTCATATACGTATACAGTAAAAAATAGCGTTTATGGCAATAAAAAAATAGAGTACAAGTGATAATTTACATATGATTATAACCTCTCTTAACTGCATATCTTTTAATTAACAGCTTCTAAAGTTGTATTGGTTAAAAGAGAGATTCCATTAATAAATCTGTCCCCAGAATCAGCATTCGATGATCAAATTAAGCTAAAGGCAAGACTTAGAAAATAACCTGTACATTACCAACTATTAAATCTTTTTTTATATGATGCGTTTCTTTAGAACATTGGCTATCATAGCTTCTTATAATTTGTTGCTCTTAGCTATGTGTGTTTCCTTAATATCCCTCCCACTCCCTGTTCCGCCATCCAGTTAAAAAAGCTCTTTAACGTACGTTACACGATTTTACTTTCTGGTCCTCTTGCCTCCAAGTAAGTATTAAATTCTTTAACCCCTTTTTCATCAGTATACCTCCCATTACAAGTGTCCTTTTTGTTTCTGTTTCACTTAAATCTTTCTCGTTGATATGTTTAGTCCACAGTATTCTCAGCCTACTTCTGTGAATGTTCATCTCTGTTGTCTCAAGTTTCTTCATCTCTGAGTATCAGATGTAGACTGATATTACATATTCAGTACTAATGACATCTTACTGTCTCCTGATACTTTCTTAAGCTTTTGGAAGCCATCTTTCAAAGACACCAATAAAATACAGTGGATTCTCAGAGGGTAGAGCAATTTCCAATTGACAAACCAAAAATGTTGTTTACTTTTCTTAATCAAATAGAAAATAATATTACAGAATATCTAGATACCTAGCGGTATCAACATTATTCTTTAAAAAGAACTAAACATTTGAAAAATATTTATCTGCAACTGACATAATTAAAAAAATAAATTGAAAGGAAAATTCTTTGATGTTCCTTTCTTTCGTCTTGAATTTAAAATTGAAACTTAGACATCAAAGTCACAACGTTCAAAGTATCTTTAGAGATCAACAATTGGTAAAATTGTTAATGATCATCCTTTGATGAGTCCCTTATTGCTACTTCGAGCAGGAAATATCTCCAAGACAAAATTTAAAAAAATAAGTATACAGGCAGGGTATGTTTACAAATAAATTACTTCGTCATAAAATAAAGAAAATGTTGACACACACATGCACACAAACACAGAGATATACAATTGTAAGTAAAAAAAAAAAATATCCCCACTTTCGCCATAACTTGTCTTTTGGTTTGTCACTCTGCCTTCTGCTCATCCGTGCCAATAATTGGTATCATTGTGGTCACATGATCGAAGTTTGATCTTGATCGCGCCAATTTTCTAGCTGTTGTTACAGTGCAAACATAGCCACAACGTTAGTAGTGTGCAACAAGGAGGAACAAAGACTGACCTGGGAAGCGCGGCTCACAAATAAGGAGCAGGACACCCGTCAATCTCCACCACTGATGAGAAGATTCGACAAGCAAGAGAGATGGTAAAAGCGAACCAGCAAGTTATCATATTTGAGATATAGCATATTCTCTGCAGATTCGGTTCACTGCTCTTTGTTCCTCCTTGGTACACGCTACTAGCACGAAAACTGGCGCGATCAAGCTCAAAGGTCGATCTCATGACCACAATACTACCAAATATAAGCACGCATGAGCAATAGGTAGTGTGACGAACCTAAAGTTATGTTATGGCTAACGTGCGGATAATTTTTTACTAACCCTAGTACACAGATAGGTGTAATACATTACAGAATATATTCACACACACACGCTCACAAATATATATAAAGATTTAAATTTAGATATAAACTGTTGTCACGTTTAAAAATCTTTAAAAAAATTTATATCCTGATTATTCCAAAGAAATGTGACTTTTAATTTTTACTACATTACGTTCGGATTTCATTTCTTTAATTTCGTCCAATACCACGAACTGAACATGTGAGCAACGACGAAGATTGGGATAAATTGGAAACAAAAATGATACTTATAGATTGCATCAGAAAAAGACAGTTGAAATTTCAAGGGCACATAATGAGGAAAGAGAGCTTAGAAAATATAACACTCATAGGACATACCGAAGACAATAAGAACGGAAGAAACGGCTTGTGTAAATGTTTGGCAAAACAGGAAACAGTAGAGATGACAAAAAAACTTCACTAAAAGCTACAAATGACAGGAAATTGTGATCGTCAACATTCTGAAGTGAGACTGCGCAGAGAAAAAGAAGAATTTCATCCAAGGTTTGTAAGAACCGGCGTATTAATTCTGTGTAAAGGCAATTTTAAATATCAGATTTTGTGGAGGCTCAGGCATCGAGCATTGTTAAAATAGTGTTGTAGCTTAAGTTCCGTCAATTATTATTTAAATTTCATTTATATATATATATATATATATATATATATATATATGTGTGTGTGTGTGTGTGTGTGTGTGTGTGTGTGTGTGTGTGTGTGTGTGTGAAAATATATAGAAAATAGGAAAGAACTCGTTAGGTAAATAATCCAGTGAGAACTCTTATGTAGTGATGGAATCATATTTTTAAATAAATAATTATAATTATATATATATATATATATATATATATATATATATATATATATATATATATATATATAGTTTGTGGCAGAAATACCTCTCACATATATCTCCCATATAATATTAAGATATTAGCTAGATGAAGACACCATTGTCACTAATATCTTACCATTATGTGGGAAGTATTTCTGGGAGGTCTATGTAGCAGATATTTCTGTCGCACCCTTTGCATATATATATATATATATATATATATATATATATATATATATACCCTTGGGAAAGGTTTGTATCCTCTTCTTCTCCCTCCAGCTATGGGTAAATAGCAGGATAGACTGGCTTCTATAGCCTTGGATAGCAACTGGTCTAGGAGAAGAACAACTCTGAATTCAAAACCTGCAAAAGGTCGTTTGCGGACCCTGTGGCACGTAGTGCACCAGGTCTCTGTATTCGGCCCTTCAAAAACAGTGGCTGGTCCTGCACGAAACCTTCACTACTATAATCAAATGTCATGTGCTGTTGTCGGGCTTTTGGTTTCCTAGGAACCGATATACTTGAACCTCATACGTCGAATTCGACGGGAGAGTCGAGAGTAGAGAGTATATATATATATATATATATATATATATATATATATATATATATATATATATATATAAAGGTTAGTTAATTCAAGTACAAACGAAAGGGTACCAATATAATCAGTACGATAAACATTTATTAAATATTAATTATTAACCATATGATAGACATGAAACACGGAGAGAAAGGTTTTAAGTTCGAAATTTTCGGACACGCCTGCGTCCTTCGTCAACGAGGAATAAACAGTCAAGTGGGAATTACTCGCCGGCAGATGTTTTCGTAGATGGTGTATTTTCTGGTGGAAATGTTATTGTTAGCAAAAACCCGATCTCTGTCTGATTCCACGATGAGCGAAACTATTTTTATGAAAATAAACTTAAATTTGAAATTTTGATGGATGTAAAAACGTTAGGCAGGTCTATCATTACTAGTGTGTATCGTGGGCGAAGTGAGACTGTAAACATAGATGAAGAGAGTTATAAGCTGGGGAGGCGTAAAGACGTCGTCTCGCGTGTAGCAAATTGTTGCAAAAATTGTTGGCCCAAGTTATCAAGTGTAGAAAGATGGGCTGTGGTTAGAAAATGAGGTGATGAAAAAAACGAGGAGGAAAAATGGAATACATAATAATAAAATGTTATTAAATAAAATGAAATGAAAAGAAAAAAGTGAAGGAAAAAATGGATAAAAATTTGGAGATCTATTATTAATAAAAAAAAATGGTGTACAGAAAATAGAATAAAATAAAAATAAAGGAGAAACTGAGAGGGAAAACTTATACATGTATAAATGCACATCCCTACATCAGTGCACATAACAGTGTGTAAATATATACAAGCCACCACATAAACTTATAAATCTCAATACACGTAAAGACATAAATAGATATACAAGTTTAATATGTATCTACACTAACCTCCCCCACTGCCTACATAAGCTTATATGTAAAACAGCCATAGTGACAGAATCAATGATGGTATAAAAGAGGGTGACTGGAAAGTAGCCCTCAGTGTACAAAGCAATCTTCTATTACTGAATAGTGCGTCATGAGGGAAACCAAAGGTGGTAGAACATAAAAATATAGTTGGTAGTGTTCATGATGACGGTCGTCGTTGAGTATAGAATCCAGAGGTTAGCAGTGAATATTTCGAAGACAGTAGGAAAGCGTTGTTCAGGTTAGCAGTGGATATTTTGGTAAAAGTAGCAGAGCGTAGTTCGTCCTTCTGTTTCTCTTCGCCTGACAAGCTGGGACTGGACATTCGGGTAGAGTAGACAAAATGGCCGCCTTTATACACGACGGATTGAATATTGTACGTCTTCTGATTGGTTTACCTTCTATTGGTGAACTATAAAGTGAGTCAAGTCATTTGGGCTAGCTCACTAGTTACATAACATACACAAAAAAACTGCAACAGGTAAGTGATGGCTGTTAAAATTTAGAGTTAAAATGTGGGTAGAGGGCTTACTCATCCGAGGAGTGGTGTTGCTGTTAATGGGTTTCCTTGTAAAAATTGTAAACTCTGAGTAAACCCAAATCCCTGTTTAATCCCTCTATGCGGGTATTTACTTTTAGGATATACTTCAACTCCGATCTGCGTCTATCCTCCCGGCTACCGAAGCAAGATGCTAAAAGCACGCATCCGACATCGTTGGTGCTATGACCAAGTTGCTTGAATTGTACAGAGATCAGTAAATTGTTGTTGTTGGCCTTGATGTTTTTCTTGTGATTATTGAACTGTAAATGGAACACTGTTCCGTTTTTTCCCACATAATTCCCTTTTATCGCATTTGTAACAGAAAAGTAAATATATGAGATTGAAACTGTCACAGCTTAGAGCCAGCGGTTTTAATATCACCTTTTAAATGTTGTGAATGATGATGTGTTTGCAAATCAGACAAGGAGGTTCGTTGCAGGTAGCATTCCCTTGGTGAGGTGATATTTTGCAGATGTTTGATGATATTAAAAGTCTAAAGAGATTGGGGGTGGGGGAGAGTTGTCGCCTCGCCTGTAAGGGATTATCGCTAAATAATTTACTAATAGTATTGTCTAGTTTTAAATGTTGGACATCTTTAGTTAAGGTGTGGAAAAGTTTGTGGATGTTATAATTAAAATAAAAGACCACGGGGATTCTGGAATTATTCTTTTTAGTTACATAGTTCAGGAGAATGTTTCTGATATATTTGGATGCTTTGGCGATAGATTCTTTGATTATTTTGAGAGGGTAATTCCTATTAAGAAAGTGATTGCAAATTTGTCCTATGCGTATGATGCAAACTTCCTTGTGAGAACAGATGCGTATAACGCGCAAGCATTGGCTGTTGATTATAGATTTTTTAGGTTGCTGGGGTGGCAGCTATTGAAATTAAGATAGAAATGACCATCAGTAGGCTTGGTGCAGTGTAGAGGAGATTTGGTTATTATTGAGACGCACAAGTGTGTCCAGAAATGGAATGGAAGTGGTAGAATATTCCATATTGAATTTGATGGTGTGGTGGAAATTATTATGGTGTTTTTTAAGATCTAGGAGATTGTTCTCTCCATGTGTCCATATGAAGATGTCGTCTATGTACCTGTGGTAGTGTAGGGGTGCTACTAAACATATCTTGTTCAAGTGCATTCATGAAATTGTTAGCATAGCTGGAGGCCAATTTCGTTCCCACTGCTATGACTCTAATTGGAATAAAATGGTATTCGTTGAAATGGAATTTGTTGTGTGTGAGTATAAAATATATAATGTTCGAAACATTTACTATACAGTGCTCCTGGAAGCCTCTGGTGCTTAAAATTGCAGGCTCGTAAACCTTCCTCATGTGTGATCTTAGAATATAAGGATGACACCTTGGTCACAAAGAGTGCATTGTCAGGTAAACTATCTATATTACTCAGAATTCTTCGGAAATGAGTAGCGTCTTTAATATAACTGGGAATAGAGGGTAGTAGGGGTTTGAGGATTTGGCCAATGTAACCAGAAATGTGTCAGGGTTCCTATACCAGAAACTATAGGCCAGCCGAATAAATCTTAAGAGATTCGATCAGGTCATGCATCCTGCGTGGGTTTCTCTTGATGGAGAAGATGGTGGCTGTGCCTTTGATTATTTTAGGGAGTTTGCGTAATTTGGGAATTTCCGAGATTAAAGCCTTGATTACGCTGTGGTTTAGATGGCTAATTAGAGAGTGGAGTTCAGACGTAAAATATTTGGTGGGATCGAGGCAGAGTTTTTATAAAAACATGGATCATAGAGCTGGGATCCCGCGTCTGCGATATATTTACTCTTGTCCATAATGGTGATTGAACTGCCCTTGTCGGCTTGTTTGATAATTATTTCTTTATTAGCTTGGACGGATTTATGGCTACCCGTTCCTGTCTGGTGATGTTTTGCGGTGGTTTAGATGAAGGTTGCTTTGTATGAATTTGTCTAGGTCGTTCCTGGCACTTTTTGTATTCGAATCATTATGGTGGTTGCGTCCGTTGGGTGGTCTTCAGTGTGTAGACATATGTGATTTGGTGTACGTTGTGTCATAAATGGTAGAAGGTCTGTGGTTGTTGTAGGTGGTGGAAAAGTATTTCCTTAATTTGGTGTTATGGAGAAAAGTTTTCTAAGTCGTAACATAAATCCACGGAAACCAGATTTTTGGACGGCCCAAAAGATAATCCTTTGGATATACAGTTTGTAATCATACATATATATATATATATATATATATATATATATATTATAATTATTTTCTGTTTTAAAAATATGGTTCCATCGCTACATAGGAATTACTATGTTTGAAAACAGAAACTAAAATTTTAGATTTAATTATAAAATTAAATTTAAAATCACTAGCTCCGTTCCATTCTCAAGCGATTTTCGGAATAACGTATTTAAGAAGTTTACTTCATTTATGAGCAGAGAAAATCGTAATATTTTAAATTGTTAAGGTTACGGAAGATTCAATCATTTTGATAAGAGGTGGTTGGGTTTTAATTTCCCTAGACAACTTATGTATCATTTATAAGCTACATTCAGAATCAGGTTAAGTTAAGGTGGGATAGGGGTGCCTGCTCACAAAAAATAACATCCGTTTTTCGCATGTTGTCTGGTTTTTTCAATGATAAAATTTTTATTGGCATTTTTATTTGACCACTTAATTTATAATTTTATACACAAAGTTTTATTAAAAAGTTCGTCTGAATATGAGTAAGTCGTATTTTTAATATTTAAAATCTAATCCGACAAATTTAAAGTACTTTTCTGAGATTATATATTATTTTTTTACAAATAAATATATTAGAATTGCATTCGTATTTTTATTGTTCAAGTATTAATATGCATGTTTCATCTTTCATCTCTTTTTCAAAATTAAACATTATTTAAGGAACATATTTGACAGTATCTGCAAAAAAATCTATTTCATTTCTTTGATTGATAAATTTTTATTTTTCAGAAACTTATTAATGTATAATTTTTCATATATGGACAAAGGACATGGGTTTTTTAATGACATAAAAGCTCTAGTTCTTTTATTAATTTCCATTTTACTGTTGGTATTTTATTGTTTTCTTTTAAGTGTCAGAAATATTTAGATACAGATGTTTGATTTCTGTATTTATTGTTTTTAAAGGACATTTGATGTTGGTACCAACGTCTTTTGAAATCATATTTTGTGCATCCAACGTAGATTTTAAATATGTCTGAATCTTCAATAAATGAGATATTGCACTGATACACCAATGATTCCAAACAACGTTTATTATTGAGAGGGCAGTTTTGAGGATTTCTACAGTGACATAATTTTTCTGTATCTCATTTCTTTTTATTTTAGAATATTGATTTTTTTTTTTAAATTTTGGTCAAAGGGTTTACTCAAGATATTATCATTATGTTTCTTAATAATCATTTCTACGTTTTCGCTACAACAGTAACTTAATTTAAGGATATTTTTTATTTAAACTGTACTGAGGTTACTGTCTCTAGGAAAATGCAAGGAATTTTTGTCTTAATTTATTTTTTGCCATTTGGTTGTATGTGGGTATATACCAAATGATTTTTCTCTTTCGGTTTTTTCTATTGTGTACATTTTCATTTATTTTATGATTCAGTTTTGGGCATTTATAGCCACTATTCTTTAGAGCTTTATTATAGAAATTACTATAATCATAGAATATTTTCTCATTTGATTAATTTGTACTTATTCTTTTTCAATAGATAATGGTATATGCTTAATTATAGATGGAGGATGATTAGACTTATATATATATATACAAATATTAGTACTGGATTTTTTCGTAAATTATGTAGATATTCTTTTATAAATCTAATGTTATATCAAGCCATTTAACTTTTATCAATTTAGTACTTACTTATAATTTTGCATGTTCAATTTAAAATTTCCTGTATTAAACACTTCTAATTTTATGAATTTTAAACTTTGTAGAATTCTTTAAACTTAAGACCATCATCTCTGTTACTCCAATGTCATTAATACTTTTTCATGATATGCTGTAAGATTATATAATATAAAAGACCAGTAAGGTCAGAAGACTCTGCAGAGTCCAATGACCCCATTAATGACATGTCGAATGTGTGTCAATAGATAGATATATATATACAGACATATATATATATATATATATATACAAATATATTGATACTGTGCTGCACAAAAGTAAGTGAACCCTTAAGATATTAAAAAAATTGTCTCTTTTTTCTAGATAACCAAAAATCTTAATTAAACTATATATTCATTAAGAAAAACCTTTATTAAATGAATTACAACCATATTCAAAAAGTTTTATCAATCTAGAATAAAAATATTAATTAAAAATTAAGATGTGCAAAAGTAATTGAACCCTTTGTAATGTATTTTTGTTTTACATGGTTTCCAGTGCAAATGTTTTTTCTGCATGGGAAAAATCAAATGACATGCATTTATTTTTTTATTATTATAATGGGTATACTGCAGTCAACCAATATATTGCATTGTATATACAAAAAGATGCTGTTATAGACTAAATTAAAAAATGCCAAAGTTAAAAGAACTTTTGAAGCTTTAAAAAAACAGCATTAAACAACATTTACCTCTAATGTCCGAGAAATCTACAAAAAATTTTCGTCCTCCGATTTGGATTGCAAAATTATTTATAAATGGAACCTTTGGTATAATGGCATTGAATTAAAAAGTTCCATCTATGAAATAAAACTCTAAGAACAAATAAACATTTTCTTTTCAAGACCAGGTAAAATTTACTGTGCTTTTTATGGTTTTCAATCATCCCCTGGCCATTTAGAATCAAATATTTATATCTACAAAAATGAAATATGAATCATATCAATTTTCAGGGCATAATATTTATAAAAATATATATATATAAATTTATAAACAAGCTTGGCTCAACTATACCAAATATCATATTAATAAATATAAACATTCTGGCAAATTGTTTTATGGTGGATGAGAGCAAAAAAGACAATATCTTATAAACTCCTAATACTGCTTTTGAAGAGAATAATTTGATGCCAAAAATTAAACAACGCAGTGACAGCATTATGATTTGGGTATGCTTGAAATCTGGAACCATCAAAATAGTACAGATTGATACACAATGGACTCTAAAAGAACAAACTCAATTTTAATTTAAGAATGTTGAAAATTGAAAATTATCTTGATCTGGATTCTCTAAGACAATGATCCAAAGCATCTAAGCAAATCTATTAAAAGAATCTGTTTGAAAAAAAATTTCATGTCTTGGAATTTACTTAAAGAAGAAAAGACAGACAAAATAATATCAAAAAATTGTACAATTGCTAATCATTTTTGCTCCACAACGCCAAAAACTTTAAAATTATAGAAAAATATTGGTTCATGTCATGATATCAAAGGAGAAGTAACAAAACATTAAATGAAAATAGTTCATTATTCTGTACATCTTAATTTTAATTAATGTTTTTATTTGAGTTTGAAAAACTTAGAGGTTCACTTATTTTCTTAAAAGATTCAAAAATATAAACAGACAGATAGATAGATTTTATAAGAAATTTCTCAAACATTTACACACAATTTTATTATTAAGCAATATTTATATTTTGAAATATATTAAACATAACTGTTAACCCAATATACACACAAACACACACACACACACAAAAATGCACACACACACACAATATATACATAGCTCAAAAAACAACTTACTATAGGAGTAATATTTTTTTTACATAAGGCAATAAACTGTAACTTTAATTTATTATTTTATAAATCTGCTAATCCTCCTATCTATCTAATATATGAAGGTAATGTTTATTATGTTGTTTGTGTCTGCCATTGTGTATTATTTTAAGATATATATATCTATATGTGTATGTGAATTTTTATAAATATATATATATTAATATATGTGTACATATGTGTCCCAAGCAAACGTACATGTATGTGTTTAAGAAAATAGTTGAATATGTCAATGTGTGTGTATATATACATGTATGTGGATGTGTGCATGTGTGTTTACATGTATGTAATTTTATATAAATATATTTGAATATAGTTATATGTTTGTGTATATATATATTTTGTATTGATGGTTGTTATTGTATATTACTTTCTTGTGTAATGCATGTACATTTGTGTGTTGCGTAAAAATATATATGTGTGTGAATGTGTGTCTAATATCTATGTATATATATCTGTATACGTTATATCTTAGTGTTATTGAATGAATTATCTATATAAATATTGTTATATATATTTATATATATTATTTATTTTATTTTTATTTTTATGTTACTGATATATTGACATATTTATTTTATGTGTTTGTATATATGCATATATGTATATGTATATATGTGTATATATATGTGTATGTATGTATATGTGTATATATTATATATATATATATATATATATATATATGTGTGTATGTATGTGTGTATGTATATTTATGCATGTTTCTATCTGTTGTGATGAATGTGTGTACACATACATATGCCTTTATTTATATTTATATATATTGTTTGTATATTTACTCATACTCGTGTATATATATATATATATATATATATATATATATATATTTATATATATTTGTGTGTTTATGTGTTTTCATTTTTATATATTAGCTGGTTTTATTTTATTTTAAATGTTGCATTTTACCTGGACATTTGAATTTGATGTTTTTTATATGTGTGTATTGTTATATATTTATTTTTCTATCCATTTCTATATATTTTAGTGTCATTTTTTTTTTGTATTGTTTTTAATGAATATTTGTTTTTTCTATTTTACCCCTATTAAATTTTATCTATTGAACTATTTTTTCTATATATCTTTGCCCATGTAAGTTATATTTTAATAGTCTGTTTTAATTCGTTTACTAACACTTTCAAATTTGAATATTTGCTAGTGTGTATATGTGTGTGTCGTTTATTAATGTATGTGTGTATGATTATATTTCATTGTCATTATATTTTTTTTTTTTAAAAGGTCATGGACATCTATTTCCTGTTCAGTTTTGTTCATGTTTTTGTGTGTTTATATATATAAAAATATGTCTACATGTTTGTGTATTATAATCTGATTGTGTATGTATTGTCTTTTTGCAAGATTTCATCCTCCCCTGCCCATATCACCACTTCAAATGTATCTAAGTTTAACAAAGCTTTTACATTTTAACATTTATTCTGTTTTTTTTCGCCTTTCAATTAAAACAAAATAAATAATAAAAAATATATATTTTTCCTCAGTTTCTTTTTAAATAATTTTAATATTTTAAACTTAATACAAATTAAATTTAAAATTTAAAATTGGTAATTTTTAATTTTCAATTTTATAGTAAAATTTAATATTAATTAGAATGATTTCTATTTTAGTCTAACCCTTTAAAGAATTAATTATTATAAGCATTGTCTTTACTTGTCAAGTTTTTTGAATTCTTATATATGTGTATTTTGATTTGAACCTTCTAAAACATTCATTCAACAGCATCTTTACCCTACATTATGTAACAGCATTTTTCGAATAAATTATATTTGGTCTACTAGCGAACACACTTTTTAAGAATAGTCTTTTTTTGATTCAAATCTTTTAAAACCCTTTATTCTGCATATATGCATATATATATATAAGATATATATATATATATATATTGAAACAAATGGATATAGATTTTTCGTCTTTTCAGTGATTTTATGTTCAATATTTATTTTATAAAATTTTGGAATAAAACGTCCGACGTTGATGTGATTAAAAACTCACCGAAGTAAAACCGTAACTCAACAACGGCGGTGGTGGGGGGGTTATGTTTTATTCAATAACGGAACAAAAAAAAAGAAAGAAAACTATTCTAATAACCAGCGTTTCCTATGTCTACCCCTACTCAGGATTTCAGATTTTAAATTTAATAAATTATTAGTTCTTTTTACATAGAAATAGGTAACTTTTCCTCTGTGCATAGGGGACAAAATTTATCACCTGTTTTATATCTGTGATATTTTTTTTAATATTTTCCATTTCAAAATGGGGTCTTTTTTATCCTCTTGTTTTTACTTTAGATACGTAAGTGGATAAAGTGGTGTTATGTTTGTATGTTTCGTTATTAAAACTAATATATATATATATATATATATATATATATATATATATATATATATATATATATATATATATATTTTCTAAGGAAGTAATGGATTTTTATCTATTAATCCGACATATTTTATCACATTAAACATTATTTT
Source organism: Acanthosepion pharaonis (assembly GCA_903632075.3). Taxonomy (NCBI): domain Eukaryota; kingdom Metazoa; phylum Mollusca; class Cephalopoda; order Sepiida; family Sepiidae; genus Acanthosepion; species Acanthosepion pharaonis. The sequence goes on along the minus strand of CAHIKZ030001768.1, from coordinate 1,461,368 downwards.
TTAATGCATATTCATGTTTGAATAGACGCCACATTTATCTATTAAACAACATATTTATTTATTTTCGTCTACCGTCCTGAATATTCGAGAAATCTTATTAAGAAAACATGCGCATAATTTTCTTAATAAGATTTATCGAATATATCACTCCATTAGACGAACATAAATAAATAAATATACTGTTTGATAAATAGAGTGTCTACTCAAATGTGAGTATCCATAAAAGTAAATTTCACAGTGATAATATATATATATATATATATATATATATATATATATATATATATATATATATATATATATATATATATATATATATATATATGAATCAAGAGATGGTTATACTTATCAAATCTCTTATTTTTAAACAATTTTACTCTTTGATTAAAGGCTTTTAGGACAAAGAATTAATAATACTGAATATAAATGATCCAATGATATCATTAACTGTAATCAGCTGGTTATTGTTATCTTAAAAGAAAAATGATAACAATAAGCGGCTACTTTTTGTACATCTGCTTCGTAGATGACTTCATTGCTTAATTACCATCGACATCAGTAAATAATATTCGAACCCTGCTAAAATTCTGGATAAATAATAGTAGTTTTTTCACTACTGTAGGAAATGCAGGTGAAAATCTTCTAAACCAGCAATAATGAATTCTATGTCTATATCTATAAACACTCTATCTCCAATATTGAACGTCCCCCTATAAATTTAAACTATATATATATATATATATATATATATATATATATATATATATATATATATGGTACCTCAACTGATTCGCTAAACAATTAGCATACATGACGAATGCCCCAAATTTAATAAAAAGAAAGTTTAGTTGTCAAATAATGACCAAAGAGGAAAGACCAAATGATTTTGGGATTATTAAATTATATTTTTTTTACAACGTTCGAAATTTTGGTTAAGAATTTTGTTTTTCTTGAGTCAGTGAGGCTGAGGTGCAAATATTAGTATAGGAAATGTTAACGTCTTTCTTGCTGTAAAAAACAAGTTGTTTTGGAAATTCTTGCAAAAATCAAATAATTGTCAGATTTTAATGAGACTTTCAAGGCTTATTCATAAATGAATGACATTATTTTTTTAAATGTTTCTTTTTTAGAAAATATTAATAAAATATTTTTTTTTACATCTGTTACCCAGCACTTATTTAATTTTTATAAAATTTCGAGAAATTAATGTTTAAAAGCAGATCACCTTAGAGGATTTAAATTATCAAATTCTTCTTATAAACATTCAAAAAGATTCAGTTTAACCGTTGTAAATGACGTCACCTTAAAGGGATTTGAAATCGATTCCAGCAACCGAGGAAACGTTAGAATTAGCCAAAACACAGTTTT
>CAHIKZ030001768.1:1315000-1445000 GCA_903632075.3 Acanthosepion pharaonis | reverse complement strand
TAATATTATATCTACATATATTTATGTGCTTTTTTTTCTCCTTGTGTTTCAGGTGACATTAGTTATTAGCCTTTTCAGAAAATATTTCGCCGTCACTAGCCATGAAAACATCAAGAGTGAATCATGTTCGGGGTGTTGTTTTTATTGTTTGTTTTTGTTTTGTTTTTGTTTTTTTGGGGGTTGTTGTTTTTGGGATTTTTTTTTTTTTTTTTTTTTTTCTGCATTTTTTAATCATGAAATTGGTCTTCAGGTCATTATTTCATGTTTTCAAATCCTATAAAACCATCACCTCAAAAATTTAGCTCAAATGTAAATAGCTCTCCCTGAAATATAAACATTCACTGAAAGCGTATAGTGCAAAACATACAAAAAATAAATGGAAAACTTAGCCCCAATGAAATTTTAAAATTTATTCCTTGGTTTATTAATTAGACATCCTCTATATAAACTCATTTTTTTCTACTATTTATGTTGTCCTATCTTACTACTGGCATTTCAAAAATTCCCCGTTGTATTCTTTCTTTTTTAAAATATATATAAAATTCTATAAATTTAAAATAAAATCTGGGAAATTTCGATCAAAAAGAATCGAAGAAATTCTGGTGACCAATTAAGACATCAATCGACGTTGCTATCAAATTAATGAGGGGAAAAAGGTCTAGATTGGGAGGGGAAAAGGACGATGTCAGATCATCGTCGATGGATTAACCATGTCTAGAAACAGGTTTAATCAAGTTGAAAGTGTTTCGTAGCAACAGTGATTTGATTTTCGTCTCAAAATGATTCCCTCTCTATCCAGTTTGGATTGCGACTAACTTTGTAGTCAGATAAAATAAAAAAAATAAAATAAAAAGTTATTCAATTAAAGAAACGGTCTCCTCGACTTTCTTCATATTTATTTCGCTTGGTTTTATTTTCAATCCCGAAAAGATGTTTGTCAAGTTTAATGAAAAAGAAATTAGATAAACAGCAGAAACTGTTAAAAGTGGAATTGCTATTTTAAAATATCAACTGAACTCTCTCTACCTGTCGCTTTCTAAAATCAATCTTGCTATTTTAAGAATTTCTTTCAATTTCGATCTGTAGATTTCCTAGACAGACAAATAACTACATACATACTGACTAAATATATATATATATATATATATATATATATATATATATATATATATATATATTTATATATATATATATATATATATATATATATATATATATATATATATATATATATATATATATATATATATATATATATATATATATATATATGCACCGATGTTGAATTCTATACTGAAATTTTCCATGAGTTTGTTAACATTTTGATGACTAATAAAATGTATTAAATTAGGAATATTCTCTCTTATATATATAAATATATGTGTGTGTATATTTATTCATACGTATATATATATATATATATATATATATATATATATATATATATATATATATATATTAGAAAGTGCATCTTTTATAGTATATCAGAAAGTAATTTATACAAAGAATTAATTACCAAAGTTAATCAGATTAATGGCGAATTCACTTCGCTAACAAGACCGGCCTTAGACATTAACTTACTTTCAATTCCTTGAATAATACGATCGTTATATTTGAGTTATTGTATATTTGAGATGTTGTCAGATGGGACGGTCCCTATTACTTTCGACAATTTCAAATTGTCATCTTCAGGGCGCAATTTAACTGAAAAACATATATAACAACAAAATTCTGTGGATTTATCACATTACAGAATTCAAACAAAATTCTGACTTTATTGATTTGAACAAGAATCGCACACTCCAAAATAATATAACTGCCAATGAATAGCATAATTTAAAAAATATCTTTCAGTCTACTCTACACATATTTTGTTATGGTGTTTTGCCTGTAACTTGGTAAAAAATGCATCCTGGGGATACTAGGCTCGGCAATGCCATCTGACAACAACTCAAATATACAACATCCTTAATATAAGGATCGTATTATTTTATGAAGTCTTATTAGTAAAAGTCTTCGCCCTTAATCTCATTAAATTGCTAATTAATTAATATATATATATATATATATATATATATATATATATATATATATTAAGGATGTTGTATAAAAATCTATTAAACAATAGACATGAGTTAACGGTTTTTTGCCGACATCATCAAATTTATGCACTGAATAATTAGCTAAAAACAAGCATACAATATAATAACTTTTATAATCTATAGCCCAAATAAATAGTTTAAATACCCTATAAAAAAGATAACCCTTTATGAGGTCGTCAAAATACAAATGTTACGGCAGTTTTTATATGCACAAATCCCTTTCATAATGAAATAAAATAAAAAAATAAATAAATCTCCATAGACACGAAAACCAGACTAGGCGAAAACATCTTCCGTTTAAAATTTAGACACCCCCACCTTACCCTGACTTGACATCTATGAAAGTAACTCTATACTGATACTTATTATTAACACCCAACACACGCCTACCCAATTTAAACAACTCGCCCTAGCTGTTACCACGGAAATTTTGATTTCAGTTATTAAAACACGTAAATTTCAGAAATACGCTATTCCAAAAAAAAATTTCGCTTGAAGATGGAACAGAGCTTAGTTTAATTCAATTTAATTCAAATAATTATATTGAAGTTTTCGGCTCTTGTTTTGAAACATGAGACCTCTTATGTCGCGAGTTGGAATCATATTTTTAAATAAATAATTATATTTATGCTCTACTTTTGTATCGAGCACTATTTTTTAAAAAATAATAACAAAAATACTAAGGAACTTTTGGATTATTTACCTAACCAGTTCTTTTCCTATTTTCTATATATTTTCACACACACACACACACACACACACACACACACACACACACACACACACACACACACACACACATATATATATATATATATAGCATGTATGTGTGTGTATCAAACCCTATACTCAAAACTTTCCTTAGTTTGTTAACATTTTGACTGGCTAATAAAATCTATTAAACTAAGAATGTCTCTCTCTTTATATATCGCACATATAGTGCAGTTGTTAATGAAAAATGAATCTTCACAATGGTAAATATTTACACACACACATATATATATACGTGTGTGTGTGTAAAACTCGCTTTCACGACGCTTGACACTACATTTGAATGAAAAGGCATTTAAAACAACATGCCTGGCCGCACACACAATTCCGTAAAATCCTTGTCGAAAACACAATTATACTTAAAAATGAAAACAATAAACAAAAACTAAAAATCCTTGAAGCTATATGCATCAAACAGCTGAAACCTAACCTAAACAAAATCAACTATGGAATCTCTACAAATATCCTTAAATGTCTATAACTGGAAACAGAAGCTATTGGTTTATGCCAACGGCTTCCCATACTTAATACTTCTCGAATTCACTCTCGTGTGGTCATGTGTGACGTCATGAGCTGCGGGGCGTTTTTCGCTTCTAGCGTCTTATATGCACGTGTTTATAGTTGCTTGGAAATCATCCATGTAAAGAATAACAGACTATCATCACTGTCTTGTCCGTATATTACTTAATATATTGTACATTAACTGACATCTTTGATAATGGCTTATGTAAGACGAAAGCTTAGATTGGATTAAAAAATATGGATCAATATTGTGGTTTTCACTTTTATTAAAACTTTATTTTCAGAGACTGAAATATGGAGAAAAATATATCTGTATTTGATACTACCAACGAATAGATAGATAGATAGATAGATAGATAGATAGATAGATAGATAGATAGATAGATAGATAGAGGTAATGTGAACATGAGAATTAACACTGCCTGTTCTCAGATTCAAGCTTCAATCTGATAATCATCGATATATATATATGTACATATATATATATATGTGTGTGTGTGTGTGTGTGGATGGGGTGTACTTTATAAATAAAATTCATAAATTAACCTACTAGTGTTGAGAAAGGGACATAAAAGAGAAAAGGTAACTCAATAAAAGAAAAAAAATCCTCAGATGTTCCTGACTTTCCGCGATCTCAAGTTTCACGTAGACACCTACATTGTAATATGGCTGTCTCAAAATCTTCAGGCGACTCAAGGGACGAGATAATCAATTCTATGTGTATGTGTGTGTGTGTATATATCTGTGTGTGTGTATGTGTGTGTATTCGCTGCTACCGACAGATAGATAGATAGGTAAACAGATAGATAGATTAAAATTCATGAAATTCGTTTACAGACCTAGTACTGATGACGTAGTTTTGACTGTCTCCTTTGAAAAGATTATTTACAAGTGGACCGTGGAATACAGGTTTAGGATAATTTGCAAATTATAGTCACTTTCGCGGTTTCCAGTGAATCACTTTCCCCACCCAGTCATGCATATTATTGTAATCATTCTAGATCACCTTATTACATTTGCTGGTTCACGATATCAGCAGTTTTTCTCTATCATCATCATCATCATCATCATCATCATCATCTTCATTATTATTATTATTATTATTATTATTATTGTTTCATACATTCACATTTTCGCAACCAATACCTGGTGGCTGTCCCTTGGAGCCCTTGTGTCCAGTTTTCTTAAGTTTTCAAGAACTACCATGATCAGTAAAATCTTAATGCTTACACGAACTTCCAATTCTTCCAATTTCGACGGTCTCAAATACTCTATAAATGGGTATGATTCGGACACGTTCTCTTTTTCTTTCTTACAACAATCAAATCCGACATTTTTACTGAAATCAAATAGCTGCGCTTGGACTCTTAATCCTAGTACTGTAGTTAAATTATTATTATTATTATTATTATTATTATTATTATTATTATTATTATTCCTTTGATTTCTGGTGTGTACATATTTCTTTCCGGGTCCCGCCCAGAGGCCTAAGTCAGAAATGGCATTATGTTATTTTCCACTGACCAATCTATGTAAAATATGTCTTTTTTTTTAATTGGTCAGTGGAAAATAACAAAGCCCTTTGTAAGGTGTGGGATGTACTTGTGAGAACAATTTTTGTATCTCGTTAAGGAATGGGCTTCCAGGAATCCCTTCAATGTGTCTACTGGAATCTTTTACAACTAATCCGAGGGCTTCAATTACAAAAGTGGGTGTTGATATTCCCATGTGCCACATTATTATTATTATTATTATTATTATTATTTGTAAGAGCTTAAAAACGGATATTTTCAAAGTATATATAAAAATATACAAAAATACAAAATAATTTGGAAGGAGCAAGGTTAAGAGAAAAATGATTACTCACTAGATCAAAAAGTATAACAATATGAAAGAATCAACAAAAAGGGCTAACCAGTTATCGCCCTTTAGAGCCAATCGAATGGAAAATATATAAATAATATCGCTAATTTGTTATGTTTTTGATCCATCACTTTACAGTGTGTAATATATTTTTATATATACTTTTAACATGTCGGTTTTAATATCCTATTAAATCCTGTACCTACACAGTTCATATATTTATTTTGGCTTGCTGCTTTATACAATCATTAACTAGGGCTTTCACCTTAGATTTCAGATAAATGAACTATTTTCTTAGGAAGTTATTAAAAGTTTTTTTTTTCTTTAATTTTCATTAATGATCTTCCCGATGTCATCAGCCCTCAACTTGGTATCTACGCTGATGACACAACCATTTTCTCCTGTATTGATAAGTAAGTCTGATCAGTTCGAAAAGATCAAATTGGCAGCTGATGTCCAAAACGATTTTCAGTCTGTTGTTAACTGAGGCAAAGGATGACTTATTAATTTTAACGACTCTAGAACTAATCTGTTAATCACCTGAGAGACATCTCTCTACCTTCCATCACGGCTGATGCTAACCTCCGGGAAAGTGATCCGTTGCGTCTTCTCGGTCTCACGTTCTCGGCTGACATGAAGTTGAAAGGCTATATTGAATCCATTACTAGGCCAGCTGCTAAGAAAGTTGGTTCTCTGTGTCCTATGAAGCAATTTTTCTCTCCAGAATATACCTTACATATCTATAAGTCTTCCATTCGTCCATGCTTAGAATATCGCTGTATTTATATGGGCCTATGCTCCTGCTATTTATCTTGAACGCCATAACAAAATCCAAAGAAGAATCTGAAATATTATTGAGCCTGACTTAGCATCATGGATTCGGTCACTTTCCCACTGCCATAAGGTTGCTTCCCTGTGACTTTTCTAGAAATACTTTCATGGTAATTGTTTGGATAAGTTCTTCGCTATGGTGCCTAGCCTTTTTGAATTTAAGCGCAGTACTGGACTGGCGGGGAGGTCTCATCAATTTACAGTTGACTTGGCTAGATGTAGCCATAATTTCTATGCTAACAGTTTCTTTTCTCGCACTTCTCGCGTCTGGAACTCCTTTCTGACTCCATTATTTCCAGCAAACTTTAATCTTCAAAAATTTAAATGCAGCGTCAATTGCTAGCTCCTCTCCTCATGATTACTTTTCTTTTGTTCTCACTCCACAGTATCTTTTCTGTTTCTAATTATTCAACACCGGTAACCCCTTCTGTTTTTACTGTCTTACTTGGGGTACGCTGGATTTAAAAAATAGATTATGCGAACAGAACTTAGAAACATTTTATTTACGGTAATATGCTGGGGCAACTTCATTCTAAATATTTTCTATCGTCTGTATCATTTTTTTTTTCTTTTGGTTTTTAAGATCATTTTCCGACAGTGTCCATTCTCATTATTTGGATGAAACCTACCAGTAGTATATTTTTCAACCCTATGCAGGATTCGCGCTTGAGATCACCACACTTGATAAACTGAGCGACAATGTGAGACACGGTTTAAACTTCTTCTTCTCTTTTGTGTCGTCACTTCAGGGCGCTGGCGATCATGGCTCTCCATAATTTCCAGTCCTCTTTAACTCTTAATAAATTTTGTCTCTCACAAACCTTGCTGCTACATCCATTTACGCAAGATCACTAGATAGTTTATGCGTTGTTTTCCTCTGTCCTGCTTGCCTTCAAAGTATCAAATTTTCCATGCTCAAATATGTGACATGGAAATTTCAGCTGTCTTTTCCTAATGTAAAATAGAAGTGCCCTTTTTCTTGTCACTTACTTGAAAACTTCATTGATCACATGATCGGTCTATGGTATTCTCAGTATCCTTCTGTAGAACCACATTTCTGTTGCTCTCTTCTTCATCTGCGAGGAGATTGTTCAGGATTCTCTGCCATATAGGACGGCTGATATTATATGACTTCAGTACACTTTTCTTTGTTTGTAACGAAATTTTTCCGTTACTTAATAAAAATTAAAAATTAAATTGTAATGTTATTTATTTATTTTATCAAGAAAGAGTTGTTTGGATGACGTAACCACATCTTTTTCAAAATGAAAGATAATACATATATTATAATTAACAGACTACTATTTAACAGCTTGTAATACTAATGCATATATTATTAACGTATATTTTAAATTTTAAAGTGATTATATTCAAAATGATATACATATATATATATAGATAGATAGATAGATAGATAGATAGATAGATAGATAGATAGATAGATAGATAACGAGTCTTGATAGAGTTCAAAAGCTCCTCCGAGTGTTTCATGGAGAATAATCATTTTCTACCCTCCAATCTCTCATTCACAGACGAAATGCGGAGAGTCTTTCACTACTTTATCGCTACTTCCATAGAAAGTGCTCGGACGAACTACATTCTTTGGTTCCGCCAGGTATAACTTTCACGTCTAAGACTCGCCATGTTATTTACATATTCTCAAACTACCCACATATTCCATCAGCGTGAAGTAAGTTTCACTCAAACGGCTTTTCTTCCAGCGAGCCACTTCCCTGTGGAACAGACTCCGAAGAGAATGTTTCCCTGATCATTGCAATCATAAAATGTTCAAGTTTACAATTAACCGCTATCTTCCCCTCAAATCTATATAAGCTACCCTTAACGTTACCCTCAATCAATTACACAACTATATATATATATATATATATATATATATATATATATATATATATTTTTTGTGTATATATATATATATATATATATATATATATATATATATATATATATATATATATTAAACTGTACTATTTATTTTTATTATAATAAATATGATATATAAATTATATATATATATATATATTAAACTGTATTTTTTATATATATATATATATATATATATATATATATATATATATATATATGTGTGTGTGTGTGTGTGTGTGTGTGTATTAAAAGTGTATATAAATATAAATAAATATATATATATATAATTATTTATATATATATATATTAAATGTATTTTATATATATATATAAATATATATATCAGAGATATATACTAACATATTTGGTTGGATAGATGTGAGTTTGTGACCCTGGGTTTCACGCTTTAGCGATCGTAAGACAAACTGATTAATCTTTTAAAAAAATAAAAATATTCATATATATATATATATATATATATATATATATATATATATATATATATATATATATATATATATAAAAAAGAAAAAGAAAAAAGGGGAAACCCAAACGTTTTTGGTTGTAATGTGTATTTTGTTAAAAATATTATGCTTTATTTGCTATAATTTTGCTACACGTGTTTTCCGTCTCGCGACCATCATCAGGCAAAGGGTGGAGATTTCCACATATTATTAAAAATAATTAATTTTTTCTTAATGTTTTTCGAGGTTAAATATCCTCGATATGAGACATTCCCTTTTTTTGTATTACTGATCCTAACATCTTTCTTGAACTATATATATATATATATATATATATATATCTATATATTCTTAAACTATATATATATATATATATATATATACTGTTCTTATAAGAACGAAATATTTCTTTTTTATCAATATATGAATTTCTGAGATGAACTAATGCAATGTTACTACTGTTCAAGCCATTTTTGGGAAGAGAATTTTCTGTTGTTTTTGTCGCGTGCGCAAATTTTTAGGCCGTCTTCTTATAAAAAGTACATGTAGAAACTTTACTTCAAGAATGCAGTTTTACTTTTTGTTATTTTTTGCAATTATCTATGTACTGTTATTGTAGACACTTTTCATGTAAGAAGACAACGTTAAAAAAAAACTTTCTGCATATTTATCTATTTTTTTTTATGTAATCTCGTAGGGTTAATGGTTTGTTTTTACTCTGTCGTGTACAGAGTCATTGATGTTACTTTTTACACCGACGTCGCTATTCAAATCTGGCCCTAGACCTTCTTAATCATATTTCCTCGTCATTCTATACTCGCCTGCATACATACGCCTCTCTCTCTCTCTTTCTCTCTCTCTCTCTCTCTCTCTCTCTCTCTTTTCGTAGCTAGTATGTTTCATGCACACTAGTACTACCAAACAAACGTGTAAATAAGAAGAATATATATATATATATATATATATATATATATATATATATATATATATATATAAAAAAGCATGACTGTTGTTGAAGTGAAATGTCCCATCACGGACATAAGAACCAAAAAAAAAAGCAAGTCCCAAATGCGTGAGCGGAAAATTCTAGAGAGAAAAGAGATAAAGATAGAGACGAGAAGGAACCAGAAAGTTTCTGGTGAAACTTGCAAGAATAAACAAAAATAAACAGAGTATAGTCATCATTTTCTGATAATGCCACTTTCTTTTGTATGACTTATATAAGGCTTTTACGAAACTTAGCCTTGCATCATGGCAGATTTCGAAAACCCTATCCATCGATCTTCAGGATTATTCCAATAATGGATTTCCACAGATTCTGTTTCTATATTATCCGGGAATTGCTATTACTTCTTGGGAAAGCTAGTGGAGTCGTTTTCAGTTGCCTTCTCTATAGTTTTGAACTTCTACCATTGTTTCCATCCAAGGTTTGAGAGTTCAATCTATTCTGTTATTTCTCTCCGCACTATAACTGAGGGGGGTGGGGAAGCATAATTTTCGATAATTAATTCTAAACTGAAAATCAAAGTTCGTGAGTTATTATTTATTAATTTTAATGCTATTTTACCTTTATTCCTATCTCGATTTTTAAAAATTTATTTGTTATATTACTTGAATTATTTTTCTCTTTAATAACGCTTTATGCTAAAAAAAAATAATACAAAAGTTTAAAATGTAGTATTTAATAGTATTCTAATTCATATTGGAAAGTAAAATTTGGTTAAGTGTAATTAATATGACAATATAAAGATTTAAAATCGGTTTAGTATTCTAATCTATATTAGAAAGTCCGTTTCATTAAAATACTGTAGTACTCTTTTACATTCCATGAATAATTATCTCCGAGCACAGGAAGTTTTTGTCATAGAAACATTAACCTAACCCCGCTATGTCAGCGTTAAAATTCGAATTCTGTGATTCGACGGGATACCATTGGTTGAATTTGTCGCTTCTTTTCTTTTCTTTTTTTTTTCTCAGGTTTTATTTACTTTTCTAGGCCTTTTCTGTTATTTCTCTTCTCTTTCTCGCTGTTACTAATTACTTAGCTTCCTTTCTTTCCCCAAATGTAAATTTATTTTTACCATTTATGGGAAATTTCCCAATGACGGAAGTGGAAGATCTGCTTCGTTAACTGCATTTCGTGATAAAATATTTTAGTAGCATCGTGATTTCCCACCTGATGAAATGTTAAAAAAAAAATTAACGTTGAAACAAAATGTACAGTTTTGTAGTGGGTACATGCATGTTCTAATGTAGCACTGCATAATAAATAAATATTTATTGCTCTACTTTTGTATTAAGCACTGTTTCAAATTAATGTCTTGAACGCTGAAATCTTACTCTTCGTTCTGTTACATTTGGATATATATATATATATATATATATATATATATAGAAAGAGAGAGAGAGAGAATTATGGGTGTATGCCTTTAAATGTGCCCATTTCGATGGCAGTATCATTTTGCATGAATACATCGTGTTATGCAAGAGAACATCGCATTGTATAAATATACATTGTATCTGTGTTTATTTACAAGAGGCCAACTGATATTATAGGTGTGTTTATTTTTTATGCGTGTCTCGATTTGTACTTAATTAGGGTAATTTGACCATGGCAAGGGAAGAAGCCGAGTTATCGACCAAATATATTTTTCTTTCTTTTTTTTTTAATCTACTCTTTTTTATTTTGCATATCTATGAGTTTAGGAGTGCAACTAAAAGAAAGAAAGAAAGAAAGAAAGAAAGAAAGAAAGAAAGAAAGAAAGATGAATGGATGAAAAGAATGGTTAACTGTTAAAGAAAGAAAGAAAGAAAGAAAAGAAAGAAAGAAAAAGAAAGAAAAGAAAAGATGAAAAGAATGGTTAACTGTTAAAGAAAAAAAAGAAAGAAAAAGAAAGAAAGAAAGAAAAAAGAAAGAAAAACAAATGGATGAAAAGAAAACTGTTAAAGAAAGAAAGAAAGAAAGAAAGAAAGAAAGAAAAAAGAAAGAAAAAAGAAAAAAGAAAGAAAAACATGAATGGATGAAAAGAATGGTTAACTGTTAAAGAAAAAAGAAAGAAAAAAGAAAGGAAGAAAGAAAGAAACATGAATGGATGAAAAGAATGGTTAACTGTTAAAAGAAAGAAAGAAAGAAAGAAAGAAAGAAAGAAAGAAAGAAAGAAAGAAAGAAAGAAAACATGAATGGATGAAAAGAATGGTTAACTGTTAAAGAAAGAAAGAAAGAAAGAAAGAAAGAAAGAAAGAAAGAAAGAAAGAAAGAAAGAAAAGATGAATGGATGAAAAGAATGGTTAACTGTTAAAGAAAGAAAGAAAGAAAGAAAGAAAGAAAGAAAAGAAAGAAAGAAAGAAAGAAAACATGAATGGATGAAAAGAATGGTTAACTGTTAAAGAAAGAAAGAAAGAAAGAAAGAAAGAAAGAAAGAAAGAAAGAAAGAAAGAAAGAAAGAAAGAAAGAAAAAACGCGTATGTTTATACCGAGTGCAGAGTGTTTGAATTTATGACGGATTGAATTGTGTTCACATCAAATGACACTACACTAGGCCTTTTCACACCGGCAATGCCAACGGCCATTCCTTCAATCACAGCTATCACTACCGCCACTTCCACGGCATCATCTTCGCTACCCACCAAAATAATAACCCTACATCCCAAAAGATTTTGTTTTTGTTTTTGACTTCTCCAAATGTAAGAGAATTTTTTTTCTTTCTATTTTTTTTCTATTTTTAAGACGTTTCTCTTTTCTTGCTCGGGATTTTTTATTCACCACTTTTCTCTCTGTCCAATGGTCGAGAAGAAGAGTTGACTAATAAGGGCAATGGTCACGTGATATCAGACCCACAATTAAGCGGGATTTAGTATGTTTTGGTCCCATTTCACTCTCCAAACACCAGCACGCCCCCTCCGCCTCTTTTCTTCCCCATCCCAATCGTTCTCTCTATTTTTCCCACCCCTGTGGTGTGTCCTCCTCATGGCCGGGGAACAAGCGTCTCCATTTACCGGTGTTATGATGCCCCCCTCACTCTTACACAATTCCATTTTACTCTTCCAACATATATATATATATATATATATATATATATATATATATATATGTGTGTGTGTGTGTGTGTGTGTGTGTGTGTGTGTGTGTGTGTGTGTGTGTGTGACACCCACAACCAGTTCTTACTTTCGATTTGCCTCCCTCAACATAGTCGGTAGAGCTAGTGAAGGCAATGAACATTACTGGTAGGAGCGGGTGGGGTCAGTGAATGGAAGTGGAGTGGCAGTGAGACCAGCATGACGTGACCTCCGGCCTTTCAACACGACTTCCGCCTGCTTCACTAACATGCAAGAGTGAACACGCCACTCTCCAAGCCACGGTCCGGCCTATGTCGTGGTGTTCAATGACCACTCCACCACGGAGATAAGAACAATATGGTCAAATTGGTTGAAGTGACCGAATACGTTTTGCGCCAACGGCACACGCACACACAGACACACACACACATACACACGACACACACACACACGAACAGACATTTATGCAACGCCCCCTCCCCGTAAATGCATGTATGCACTTCAATTATACACCTCACTTTTTCTTGATCTCTTTTTCTCATGCATTTTGAAACCATCTTCCTCTCTTCTCTTCGTAGCCTCTCCAGCCCTCGCTCTTGTTTTACCTCTTTCTACTCCCATTATTCTTTCTCTAACCCCCTCTCTTTCTTTGTTATTCCATCCTTTTTCTCCTTCTTTTTTCCACTTTTCTTTTTCTTTATGTCTTCTTCTCGTTGTTTTTTTCATTCGATTACTTTTATTTTACCTTTTTCTTTTTTCTCTTCCACTCCATCTTTATTAATCTATATATCTCTTTTCTTTTCTTTGATTTCTTTCAATCTCTCTCTCTTTTGGTACTTTTCTTTGTCTCTCTCCTTCTCTCTCCCTCTCCCTCTTCAGTATCTATCTATTTATTTATCTACCTATCTTAACCTATCTATCTATGGTCTTTACCTTTATTTTTCTTTACTCTTTCTACTTTTTAACTTTTGTCTTTCCGCTTCCCTTTTCCTTTCAATAGGTTTATGTTTTCTCTTTACATCTCCTCTTTGCTTCGATGTGTCGAAATCTTTTCTTTTTCGTTATTTCCCTACATCACTTTCACTTTCACTTTCACATTCTTCTTACTAACTCTTAATTCTGATCTCATCACGAAATACAACATACCGAATCAAAATGCTGCCCGCTTCTTCATTCTTCTTACTTTTACTTAATTTTTGCGTGTTTTTTCTTCTTCCGTATACCGTTCTCTTTTTCTCTCTTTTTTATATACGTGCATGTGTGTGTGCGATCACAAGCGCACACATTGTCCTTTTCGTGTTGCTTCCCTATATATATATATATATATATATATATATATATATATATATATATATATATATATATATTATATATTTTTTAACTCTAAGGGAGGGGATTTTTTTTTTTTCTCGTAGGTCACAATAATCACTCCGCTTTGTAAAAAAGATCTTTGGTGTCTTTCACCAACTTTTCTTCTCTTCTGTTTTCATTCAGAGATGTTTTTGTCAGATATGATGCGACGGCCATTCTATGCTAAAGGGGATTGAAGG
Source organism: Acanthosepion pharaonis (assembly GCA_903632075.3). Lineage (NCBI taxonomy): Eukaryota > Metazoa > Mollusca > Cephalopoda > Sepiida > Sepiidae > Acanthosepion > Acanthosepion pharaonis. The sequence continues at coordinate 1,430,957 of CAHIKZ030001768.1, read as the reverse complement.
TAAGAGCTTTTTGTATGAAAAATAAGAAAAGAGGGAACCTTCCACACGGATGAGGTAGACTTTCGCCTAGCTCTCGGCTTTGTTACTTTCCTTTCTCTATTGCCCATGGTACGGTGTCTTTTATTCTGATGTTTTGGGCTGAGGCCTAGACACACACACACACACACACATATATATATATATATATATATATATATATATATATATATACATATATATATGTATGTATGGGGGAGGTGCGCGTGCGTGCGCATCTGTGAGTCTTTATCTATTTTATCTTTGTTATTCGTATTTTTACTCTCCTTGTATGCCTTTTGATATTTTTTCAGCTGAATCTAACGTCCATTCAAGACATAAGGTTTTCGGTTGTCCGCTTTCTACATCTCACAATGACAAAAGATTCGACCTGGTACACCACTCCCCTGCCTCCTCTTTTGTCTATTTCTCTTCCTTCATCTCTCTTTATAGTTTATATCGCTTACAAATCTGTCTATATTTCTATTTATTTCTGTGGCAACATCTTTGTTTTATTTTATTCGCAATGTCCCGCAGGTCAATTTAATTACCTGCATTTGTGATTGATTATGGCAACAAACAGTCATTAAATGATTGATGTCATAAAAAAAAAGTTTCCCAGTAAATATCTATTGGTGAAAATTATCTGAAGCAGTTATGGTTGAATCTGGAAGATCTTTCTTTCTTTTTTAGATAATTTTTGCAATTTACAAGTCAGTAGTGAAAAAGCAACAGCCTGTGCTCTGAACGCAAATCTCAAATTATTATAAGGCTCGTAAATTCGTGATATCGACGTTTCGAAACAACAATTTAAATTGATATTATAGATAATACATAGATATAATTTTAAAGATTCTTTAAAAGTGAACAAAGATTGTGTAGACCCAAGTTATTTTTTTCTCCTAGACTGAGTTCCAATCTTCATATAATTCAAAATCTTAATTTAACGATTCAGATAGAGTTATCTTTGCGGTTTATCCGTCCATAAACCTTAGATTTTATTATAAAATATAAAATTATTAATAAAATTATTATTACATATTACGATGAAAAATATGGCAAAACTGCACACTGCGTGATAAAGACAAGAATTTTAGTAACATTAAGTAGATTTACACAATTTATAAAATTTCTAAGTACTGAGTTACCAGTTAGCAAAACAATTGTCAATTTATTTTAATCGTAAAATCGATTCCGGTATCTCCCAAGAGTAAAATCATTAGCAATGAATTTACATTATACATATAATCTCAGTTCTGTCAATGACACTTACATCCATTCTTCACCACTAACAATTTATTTCTACAGCAAAATCATCTACAATTTTTTTCCTGATCAAATGATTTAGATTTATATTATAAGACCATTGGAGGTGAATTTACATTATCATTGATCCATAGTTAAATTATTTCAGTAAAGTTTACTGACCACTGATAATTCCGTTCTTTCTAATTTTCAATACACAATATAGTGAGAACACTAAAATACTCCATCGCAAATTTTAGCTCAAAACTGTGTTTAATTCACAATTTTCCTCAGTAACCGCCAAAAATATTCTATTTGTTATTTCCATAATATGACTAAAACTAATTTTAAAGATGAGTGTGAATGGAAGTTTAAGCACATAGACGGTTTCTCCTACAAAGGAGGATAAAGGTTTGAATCCTGCCGAGAGGTGTAGTTTCTCTAAAAAGATTTCTGGAATGTTCAAACCGGTAGACGAAATAAAATATTATTTAAAAAATAAACTGAGTGTCTACTCAAATATGGGTATCCATTAAAACAACGTTTAAATTATTAAAATATATGCCGCATTAATAAAAATCTATTGCTTCATTAGAAATTGCTTTGTTTACGTTTCGAGTACAAAACTGGGCAAAGCCTCGTCCGAGTTCCTCTCTGCCGAGGCAGTGAGTTTGACAGTTGAACAATCTATGCGACTCTTATATTTAACAGTCCGCCACAAGGAATTATGTGGCACAAGGCCGAGTTTAATGTGGGTTTCTCCGAGCCCGTAGGCTCGGCCAAAAATATTTCCTTTGAACCCGCCTAGACGGGTTCAGGGCCTGTCTACCTCCCCGGACGAAACTATTATTTGAACGACGAATGGTGTGTTTAATGGGTAAAATTGAACCTCGTTTGATCCCAACGCTCTTCGTAGACGAGATGTCTAAAGCACGTCGTATGTAACGATGGTTTATCATGCAAAGGGGGACGCAGGTTCGAATCCGGCCAGTGCGCGCACTTTTTCTTTAATGGCTATCTGGAATGCTTAGGCCAGTAGACGAAATAAAATAGTGTTTAAAAAATAAACGGAGTAACTACTTAAATATGAGCATCCACTAAAAATGAAATAACGTTTAAAGATATATATATATATATATATATATATATATAACTTGTTTAAAAACGTAGTAATTGAAATCCTAGCTTTACCAGAAATGGAACAGTATGTTCAAAATGGAAAATATACAAGAAACTCACTCACACTCTCAGAAAGTTCACAATCATTCGATTCTTGATATCTCGTCCACAAATGCATTATAAATCGGATATAGGTTGACCTGTGTTCGTGTGTCTTATGGTTCAACAAAGTGGGGAAAAAGTAAATGTCATACGTTTGTCATATAGTGCGAAAGAAATAGGCCTTGCTAACAGTTCTCCAAGGTTAAGTCGTGTAGTCTTTGCCATCAATTCGATGTCTCGTCTACGCAAGGATGCTTTTCAGATTATACTGTAAGCCAAGCGAGTTTAATTCCGAATATCTTAATGATCATCAGATACGTGTAGAAAAAGGTTAATACGAAAGACTACACACATCGTCAGCAGCAAGATAAGAAATGGAAATGACAAATATTACCTTTAGGTAATATTAGCTGTTTCCTTATAAGAAAGCATGCATCAGTCATTGACCGAGCAACCAGCACTATGTTCGAGTGATATTTAAAAAAAATATTAAAAAATTTTCAGGAAAATAGCTTTTTCAAGTACAGTATCTGTTATCGATCTTCCCAGTATTGATGGGGATTTCCTCCCTAACCTTTTGTTTTAAGTACAATGGAAGATCAGCATCTTGATTATGTCATTATTTTCTCTTCGAATTACGTTTCCTCCATTTTTCTTGTTTCTGTTGTTGAAAGTCATTAAGGGATATGGTTTCTGTTATTAAATATAGTTCTTGGTGGTTCTGCAGCTCCAGTATGCAATGTTCGAAGAAAGATGATACTCGATAAAACTTACAGGTTTCATTCCCCGGGAGCCATTTTAAACATTGATCTGAGAAAACGGTTGTGTACAGCTGACAGTTAAGATATTTCTGAACGAGATTGGTGCTATGCATGGCGTGCGTATGATTTTTTTCATTTCACGAGGCTATTTGAGAATATGACTTATATTTTTACGATTTTGTAGCAATTAGTGGTGTTAGGCGTAACTATCCTTATCACATCCTCTTATATGTTTAATGTCCTTTTCCCCGATATTTAATTTGTGATAACTGATCTATAGAACAAGGTATCTGAAATATTTTAAACTTACTAATTCCACATCCTAAATGTACCATAACTGTTTTCATTCAAATTTCAGAAACATACATTCTGGGGTTTTCATGCTCGATTTTTCTTCAGCTGTTAGTTGTTAATCAGAAATTAAATAAATCAGATTCCTTATGCCGGAAACATTTAGATGAGAAATCATCATTGTTATTATTTGTTGTGACCAAGTAAATGGTTAAAGAAATAACAAAACAAGTTTTACAGAAATATATCATATATTAAATAGTAAGTACAACAGAAGAGTATTACACGACTAGTGAGCGTGTGTCGGTTGACCTAGCGTTCAATCTATGCAACTGTTATATTTAACAGTCCCCAAAGATGTATGTGTCACAAGGCCGAGATTAACGTTGGTTTCTTCGAGCCCATAGGCTCGGCCAAAAATATTCCCGTTGAACCCGTCTAGACGGGTTCAGGGACTGTCTACCTCCCCGGACGAAACCCCGCCCATCGGCAAAGCTTCGTCCGAGTTCCTCTCTGCCGAGGCAGAGAGTTTGACAGTTGAACAATCTATGCGACTCTTATATTTAACAGTCCCCCCACAAGGAATTATGTGGCACAAGGCCGAGTTTAATGTGGGTTTCTCCGAGCCCGTAGGCTCGGTCAAAAATATTCCCTTTGAACCCGCCTAGACGGGTTGAGGGCCTGTCTAACTCCCCGGACGAAACTTTGTCCGAGTTCCTCTCTGCCGAGGTAGAGAGTTGGACAGCTGAACAATCTATGTGACTGTTCCCCCAAGGCCTTCTCTCCTACTAATCTTATAGTAGGCGGAAGAGTGCAACATAGACTCTTTAGAAGGAGGCACCACAACACCCGCCTTTTAAGCCTGACTCGGTATGGAGTCTTTTTTTTTATTACCACAAAATACTTTTTTATTCAACCAAATAAACCCTTTTTCACAAAATAATCAGAAACAACCACTTTGAAAAAGCTATATACAGAAATTACGTTCACAGTTTGTTTTTTAATTTTATGACAATCATTTTATGTGTTAACAGCAGTCCCTTTTTATTAAGGTCTCTAGTCATTATTCCTAAATAATGAAAAATTGGATAAATTTAATGGTAAATTATAATGTCAGTAATTTCCAATAATCCAATGTGTATTGTGCTTTTCTGGTAATTCAAAGTTTATAACTGAGAAAATGTTTGTTTTTTTACTCATTCTTTTCCTTTTCCTGTAGACATGGCATGAAATGAAAGATGTTCAATAACTTTCTATTTTCAAGTTAATTTCTAAAGGTTCCGTAAATTTCCTTTTTCTTTTGGGCCTTCCGAGCTCTGGCACTGATTACGGTATAGGAAGCTGAAACGTGTCATAGACGACGTTCACAGTGTCATCTTCTATGGGATCCCTGTCGACTACGCTTTCATACTGTTTTCTAATTTGGTTTACATGACGTTTGTGTATAAACTTCAGTCCCTGAACCATGTAAATCATGTTACCAATTTGTTTGTCTATTGTTCCTATCTCCCAGTGAGCTTTATTATTGCAAAATGCACGAAAAAACCTTTTCACCGATCTTAAAGCGTTGTTTAAACACTATTCTTATTTCCCGCTTTCGTTTTACTCGGAAGGAATTTGTCAAATGCCGGTTTTATTTTCCTGGCAAATATGACCTCTGCTAGCGTCTTGGAAGATGGAGCACTGCTATTAGGGGTTACACGATAGACCTGCAAAAACTGCTGTATATCCGTGTAGGTGGGAATATCTCTCGCCTTCCTCAGTGTTCTCTTGAAAGTGTCAACAAATCTCTCTGCCTTTCTATTATTTCTTGGGTGATATGGCGCCGTGGTAATATGTTCGATCAGGAATGACTGACAAAAATCGTTAAATTCACAGGATGTGAACTGTGTGGCATTCTCTGTTACGATACAGTCAACAACTCCGAAACGGGAAAATAGCTCGTGCAAAAAGTTTACTGTGATCTCCGCGGTTGGCCTCTTACATTTCAATATTTCTGGCCACTTGGAATAAATGTCAACTACTACAAGGTAATAAAAACCATCAAGTGGGCCAGCAAAATCAATGTGTATCCGCGACCACGGACGGTTGCTCTTAGACCAGGGATTAAATTTTATCGGTGGTGCTTTAGCAGCCAAAACACATCCTTTGCACGATCTTACAGTTTTTTCAGTATCGTTGTCCATGTTGGTTCAGTAGACGTAACTCCTCATCAGACTCTTCATTCTTGAAGTTCCCGGATGGCTAAAATGGAATTCCCTTAATGTTCTTTTCTGTAGTGTAGATGGGATTACTACTCTGTCTCTGTACATTAGTATGTCGTTACAGAGTCAGTAAACTTCTGAGATATTCTGGTCTTTAATATTTAGTTTTTCCTTTACTTCCTTTATGAACTAATAATCGGACGCTTTGTTTATTATCTCGTCACTTGTTATAGGAAGCTCCCTGACAGTATTGCACAAGGTACTTTTTATTTGGACCTCTGTTCTTATAGCAGTAATGACTGTGTCTTCCAGGAGTTCAACATACTTAGGTATTAATCTAAACAACCCGTCTGCATGACAGATGTTAGTGGATGGGAGAAACTCCATTTTGTAGTTATAATTGAAGAGAATGGTTCCCCATCTTTGCAGTCTATTAGCAGTATGTGTTGGCAGACCTTTTTTCGATCCAAAGATAGTAAGGGTGGACGATGGTCTGTCTGCAACAAATAGTACCTTCCATGAATAAATCTATGAAATTTAGTCAACGTAAAAATTATTGCTTAGGTTCCTTTTCTGTTTGCGAGGAAACCTTTCAGCTGGTAATAGCGTTATAGATGCATTGGTGATTGGCTTTACCGATCCATCCTTTAACTTGTGTAAAATGCACGCCCCGATGCCGTAGGAGCTAGCATCGCTGGCTACAATGATATCAAGTTTTGGATCGTAATGTGTCAGGAACAGATCTGATGTAAGGACCTCTTTTATTTTCTCAAATGTTTCCTGGCATTTGGTTGTCCATTGCCACTCTTGATCTTTCTCATTGTCGAGCTCTCAAACTGTGCATTCTTGTGAAAAAAACGTTGTAATGATTGCCAGGACCTAAAAAAAAACTTTGAAGAGCCGACACATTTTTTGGTTCTGGCATATTCTTTATTGCCGCCACCCTATCTGGATCGGGACGTCTTCCGTCTTTGTCAATTATTTGCCTTAAGTACTCACACTTCCCGTCTTTTAATTTGAACCAGTAATCCTGGATTCACATGAACACCTTCCAGACGTGCGATTTGTGTTACCCGATGCTCTCGCTTTTCATTAGAACGTCATTGAGATAGGCCACTACAAAAGACAGACCATTTAACATCGTGTCCATGAAATGTTGAAAAATGGAAGGGGCGAAGTCTTAAAAATTTGTATAAACCCTTGTTGGTGTTTATGCAATGGAGCTTCGAGCATTCCTCGTCCACGGGTATTTGTAGACATGCGTCGCTTAAGTCAATCCTAGAAAAATATTTTCCTCCACTGAGCTTAGCGAATATCTCCTCTGGACTTGGAATGTGATAATGGTGATCCTTTAGGGTGCTCTTCAGCCCCGTAGAGAAGTCAGCACATACACGAATTTCTTTGCTCTTTTTTTTTTAATATAAACTGTGGGAGATGCCTCTTCAATATTCAACCTTTGCCAGAACTCCCATTTCCTCAAGTCGATTCAATTCTTCGTCAATTTGATTTAACGGGGCAAATGGAACGTTACGTTTTTTCTTAAAAACTGGGTTTACGTCTGGCTTTAACTCAAACTTTTTTGAAATTTTTGTGCATTTCCTAGTCCTCCACTGAAAACGTCTGATTTTTTTTTTAATTCACATTTCAACTTTTCTGCTTCGTCAGTCAAATTTTTTACTTTTTGACATATTGAGTTAATAGGCATATCCCAAAGTTGAAACTGTCCAAACCAATCAGTCCCGAACAAATTACCCGTATTCTTCATAATAAACGCCGTTAGTATTAAAATTTTATCTTTGAATGACACGTCTGTTAAAAGTTCTCTCATAAACTTAATAGTGTCACCAGTTACTCCTTTAGCTATTTGGTTCGTTCTTAACAAAGTCGGCTTACCCAGTTTTTTTCAATGTTTCATAATTAATTATGGATAAGTCTGAATCCGAATCAAGCAATAGCCTGATATTTTTGTTAAATATTTGCACTTCGATATATTTCATGATGTCACAACTTTCTGGTTCAACAGACTTGGCAATTTTTACAAAACTTATTTTTGTCTTGTTCTTAATCCTGCAGTGGGAACTTTCGCGTCCCACTTTATCGCAATTAAAACATTTTTTTATCTTTAAAAGTACAATCTCTATACCAATGTAATTGACCACACCTGAAACATTGTCTTGACGGCAAAGTAACTTTATTATTTTTTGGTTGACCCTTTTTAATTTTTCTTCGGTGTGTTTTTTTAATGTGAGCCGCGCCACTCTGTTCGATGTTTTTCGAATCCTCTCTGATGCTCACGAAACGCTGGCAATCTTCGGCAACTTGCTGTAAAGTAACGTCGGGCTCGTTTTCAAGCTTGTTGAGTACCCTACGACGTATTTTGGCGTCTTTCGCTGAAATCAAACCCTGGACGAAAATCAGGCATTTAAAATTATTGGCGCTTAATTTTGCCAATTTGAAGTCATCTCAGTGTTTATTGACTACACTCGCGAAAGTAGTATAAGTCTTTGCGGATGAGATTCATGCATTTTCAGCGCTTGTGGAACAATGATGTTTTTCGACTGAAGAGTTCTGTTAATGATTGAACCACCTCCTTAAATTTCAAGTCGCTGGTTTCTTAGGCAAAATATAGTTAACAAACTTAGTATATTCTGCTGTGCCAAATTTCCTGAAGAATAGGCGAACATTTTATGGTCAGCCCAACGTGCACAATCCGTATTGTATAAGTCCTCGTAACGTTTAATGTACGAAGCGAATGTAATTTTTTCTTTAAGTGCAAACGTGATGTTTTCAATAGCACTCCACATAGCGTTTTCGCGTTTTCGCTGTCCTCATTTTGGCTTTTGATGGACATGTACAAGTGCCTTTGCACATTCTGCGTTTGAAGGAGCTTTTCTTTCAGTTTTTGTTGTCTAACCTGAATTTCTAGGTGCAATTCGTCAAATTTATTCTGGTATTCTGCTTGTTCTCGTTTGAATTCCTCTTGTCTTTCTTGATATTTCTGCTCCAATAGCAAATGTTCTTCCTGTTGGTGTTTCATCAACTCTAGTATTGAACTTTTAAATACGTCTATTTTACTGCGGTAGTAGGTAAAATTAAAAAATGAGAGGGAGGAAGTTTTTTTTTCTCTTTACCCTCTTAACCAACAATAACTCTGTTTGACGTGTACGATTCCTTTACTGAAAAAATTAAAAGGGGAAGAGTGGGTAAATTTTTACTTTATCCTGGCGAAAATAATAAGTCTGTTTGACTTGTTAGAATGGAAAAAATAACAAGTTTCACCAACCTTCTTCCCACCAACTGAATTGAACTTGTAGAAATCCTGTTGTTTTGAAGAGATTCTTTTTTTCGCTGTCAGTGTTGTAATTAACACTAGATACCATTTTGTCGTAGAGTTTAATTAGAATTCTTTTCTTCACCACTGTTGTAGACACTGGGATGTTTTGTTTTTTTTTTTTATGATTTAACGTGAAGTCCGTTTCTTCGAATCCTTCGTCACCAAGATGATGTGACCAAATAAATGGTTAAAGAAATAACAAAACAAGTGTTACAAGTGTTATATATCAAACAGTAAGTACAACAGAAGAGTATTACACTACGAATGAGTGTATGTAGGTTGAGCCAGCGTTCACTCTATTCGACTGTTAATATTTAACAGCCCACCTACCACGAGGGATGTATGTGGCACAAGGTCGTGCTTACCGTGGGTTCTCCGAGCCCGTAGGCTCGGCCAAAAATATTTCATTAGAACCCGCATAGACAGATTCAGGGCCTGTCTACCTCCACGGAAGAAACTTTGCCACTCGGCAAAGCGTCGTCCGGATTGCACTCTGCTCAATGCGGAGAGTTCGACAGTAAACGAACAATCTATGCATCTGTTATATTTAACACTACCCCCACGAGGGATGTATGTGAAACAAGGTCGAGTTCAGCGTGATTTCTCCGAGCCAGTAGGCTCGGCAAAAACTTTTACCTTAGAAGTCGTATAAATGGGTTCGGGGCCTGTCTACCTCCCCGGTCGTGACTTTGCCCTTCGGCAAAGCCTCGTCCATGTTCCTCTGCTCGAGACACGAGTTCGCTAGTTGAACAATCTGGTTGATTGGTAATATTTAACAGCCCCCGAAGAGGGATGTATGTGGCACAAGGCCGAGTTTATCGTGGGTTCCCCGAGACCAAATGCTTTGACAAAAATATTCTTTAGAACCCGTATAAAGGAGTGCAGGGACTGTCTACCTTCCCGGACGAAACTTTGCCCTGCGGCAAAGACTCGTCCGGGTTCCTCCTTGCTCAAGGCACAGAGTTCGACAGTACGAACAGTCTGGCCGACTGTTAATATTTAACACCGCCCCCACAAGAGATGTATGTGGTACAAGGCCGAGTTTACAGGGACTTCTCCCAGTCCGTAAGCTCGGCCAAAAATATTCCCTTTAAACGGGTTCAGGGACTGTCTAGCGCTCCGGACGAAACTTTGCCCTGCATCAAAGCCTCGCTTAAGTTCCACTCTGCCGAGGCAGAGAGTTCGACAGTTTTGAACAGTCTGGTCGACTGTTAACATTTAACAGCCACCCCCACGAGGGGTGTATTTGGCACGAACCAAGTTTCTGTGGGTTCTCCGAGATCGTAGGCTCAGCCAAAAGTATTCCTTTAGAAGCCGCATAAACGGGTTCAGGGCCTGTCTACTTCTCCGGGCGAAACTTTGCCCTGCGGCAAAGTCTCGTCCGGGATCCTCTCTTCTCGAGGCGAAGAGTTTGACTTCGACTGTTGATATTTAACAGCTTCCCCCCGCCCACGAGGGATGTATGTTGCACAAGGCTTAGTTCATAGTGGGTTCTCCGAGCCCGTAGGCTAGGTCAAAAATATTCCCTTAGAAACCGCATAAATGGTTTCAGGGACTGTCTACATCACCGGACGAAACTTTGCCCCCTTCCCCCCGGCAAAGCCTCTTCCCGGTTCCTCTCTGCCGAGGCAGAATGTTCGACAGTTACGAACAATCTGGCCGACTGTTTATAATTAACAGCCGAGGAATGTACGCAAAGCCTCGTCCGGGTTCCTCTCTACCGAGGTAGAGAGTTCGATAGTTATGAACAGTCTGGTCGACTGTTATTTTTAACGGCCTCCCCACGTGGATCGCATGTGGCACAAGGCCGAGTTTTTCTTGGGTTTGTTTGAAAAGTTGTACTATATTTTCCATTCAAATCTCAATGTTGTATGTATATTTCACTAAAATATTTAATTTTTCATGACATTAAAGAATAAAAATAATCCAGGTGTTTAGTCATTGAGTGTTTCTTCTTCTAATTTCCATTTCAACAGTCATTTTCTAATATTCAGGGAAAAGAACTTTGTTGTTACATTAGTATTATCAAACACAGAACTTGTATTTTCCCTTTATTATTTTTTTTACTCAATTTTGGTGAATTTCCTGTCTTTGGGACAAAAGACGTGCAATTACGCTGATTCCCAAAGAACAAATATTGCCAAATCATATACCTTTAGTAAGCAATTGTTATCAACACCTACCAATTTGTATATTATCTATTGTGCTAAGTGAGTGTATTTGCAATGTTGCTGTTTAAAAAAAAAACTGTTTTTTATGCTGAGTAAAAATTTCTGAAAACGTGTACTTTACGACCTTCCCCTTTTTTCACTTTTAATTTTCCTTTGAAATTTCTCGTGTTATACACAGGAAAATACGTTACCTCGTAGAATGAATAAAGAAAGAATGTTTATACTCAGAATAGGGAAGAACCAACTAGAATTACTTGAATATTATGAAGAAGGAAGGCTTGGAAAGCATAACGCTCACAGGGCATATTGAGAGCAAAAGAGATAGGGGAAGATAGCGAGCCATTTACCTGACGAGCATGGGGATGACGGGAGAAGAGATGGGAGCCTTAGCAAAGGAAGAAAAAACTGCTAAGAGTCACAAAGGATAGGATGTTGTGGAGAGTCATGATCGCCTATGTCCAGAAGGGATGCGGCACATAGAACAAGACCTGAAACAAAAAGCAACGATTTACGATATGAATCTCCGTTGCCAAAAGTTGGAGAGTGATGTTTTCTCTTACCTGTATCTATCGGATGTTCGCAGATCAGGAAATGCAACAAGACAGCAGTAGCCACAGTAAAGATTTGCTGATTGCATTAATATACTTTTAATGTGTGAAAATATTTAAAGGTTCGTTTTTGATATTTTCCTGAAGACATCTAGCCACTGTGAAGTCATATATTTCAGTAAGTCTCTGTCATCACTAAAGAAACGTTTAATCTGACCGAAGGTGTTGAAAGTTTCATCTTTTGAAGGCATTGTGCAGTATTTCCTTACTATATAAAATGTATTTTGTTTTCATCAAATGAAATATCTAACCTAAATATCTATCTTAAAACTCTAAATTATAGATGGTATATTTATGCAAAAGGTAGTTGAGATCATACAGAAAATACAAGAAGTATTTGTTTGAGTAATCTTTTTTTTATTTCGTGTTTAATTTTTTAATCACTTTTCACGTTCTTTTTTTAAAATTAATGTTCACCTAATATAAATCCCAAGAGCCGCTCAATGTAGAGTTTTACTGAATGATGTATGAGAGTAAGAGTAGGGGGTAAGAATTTCATTTTATAATGTTACTAGCAGTAGAGCCTGGCGTTGCCCGGGGATATAACAGTAAGAGATAGATCAAGTATCCACCATCATAAAGACTGAAAAATACAATTGACAGAGATTATTGTTTAAGGTTGACGGACACGCATGTCTTAATTATTTTTTTTTTTTTTTTTACGAATTAGTCAAACTCAAACAAAAACATTGTTTTCAATCGTTATGAGTCTACTGATTGAATAGAATTTTATTATAAACAATTGTCTTGTAAATGCAATTTTTAAAGCATTCTGAATGTAAAAATAAAGAAAAAAGTGTGCAAGACAATAAGAAACACTACATGCCAAAAAAAAATGAAGTTTTGTTGAAATCGGTTGAAAATGTAGGTAGCCTTTCTGTAATCTTTTAGTTTTACAATTTATGATTTTTACTTATTGAATACAGTAAAAAAAATGCATATTTTGCTTGTGGTGATTCATAATTAGAATTCTGATTTGAATATATTTTTCACTCGTTGTTTCTAATACAAAAAATATTAACTTTATTTGGGTTTATTAATTATGATCTAACAAATCTTATTCATTTAGTAGCCTTCTCTGTAATATATAATAACCTTTTACAATTTATGATTTTTACTTATTGAATACAGTAAAAAAGGTGTCTCTTAATCGTGTTTTCAAATTGATTTTGTGCAAAAACAATTATATTTTTCCCATTTTCGGTGCTGTTAGAACCACCACAAGGTAATTTTATGTAGTCCTGTGAAGTTTTGTTGAAATCGGTTGAAAAATGTAGGAAATCCGATCCAATATATAAATGTTACACACACACACACACACACACACAATCTGCGTTTTATAATAAGTAAGATGTAGGAAAGGTAATGGTTAACCCAAGAATTGAAGCGGTTAAAAGTACAGTGTTCGGAGAAACATTCTGCAGGGAGTCTGTTCCACAAAGCAGCGGTTCTTGAGAAGACGCTGTCTGAGTGGAACTTACTCCTTACAAATGGAACACAAAAATAATAAGGAAGATTCTTCCTAGTGTACGTAGTATGGCGGGTCTTAGCTTTGAAGATGAGAACTGATGGGAACTAAAGAATCTAATTCGTCAGAACATTTACCATGGTAATAGCGATAGAGTAGCAAGTGACTTGCAAAGTTTCGTTTGTGTAAAGGAGTTGAAGGGTGGGAAATGGTACATCATTCACAAGGACGTATAGATGCTTCTAAAACTGAAAAGAGAAGATTGGGCAGCCCCAGCCCAGATACGATATCATTACTCCATTTTGGGTCTGGTCTGGCTCTTGTAAACATTGAACGTACTAGGAGTCAGATATCTACTGGAGTGGTACAAGGAAACGACTATTTTTTCTGAATCTATAACTTGATAGAATATTAAGGAATTTGCATCTTGTCTTTTTTTTATATCTTTCTTTAACGTTATTTCTTTCGCATGATCTCTCTCTCTCTCTCTCTCTCTCTCTCTTTCTTCTTTTGTTCTAGTTTCTCTCTCTCTCTTCTCAATCTTTCATTGCTTCTTTTTTACTACTTTTTTCTTTCTCTTTCACCATTCTCCATTCTTTTGTCTTTCTTTCTATATATTCTTTTTTATGCTTTTCTTTTTTATTCTGCTTTTCTTTTGAGATTTCTTTCTTACCCTTTTTCTTTCATTGTATTTTCTCTTTCATTTTCTGTTTTTATTTCTCTTTTTCCTGAACTGTCTCTTTTTTTATCTTATTATTTCTCTTCTTCTATTACCTTCCTTTCATTTCCTCTCTTTCTAAATTTGCGAGGCATGGCTGACAAAAGAAATAAAAGAGAATAGGAAAATTGTGTTTCGTCAGTTAAAAAAAAAGCAAGAATTTCTGTTTACCTGATAGCCTTAAAATAAGGATTCGAGATTCTGATTTTACTTGAGCTGAAGCACCGACAACTGGCGCTTACGAAACAAATAAGCAGATTCTTTCTTTCTTTCTTTCAACTCTTTTTGCAGCATTATTTTTCTATCTTTATTTTAACATATTTATAGGATATTTTATAACTTTCTTTCGTCCTTACAATCTTTTTTTGGAATTCTTTTTCGGTCTTTCATTTTTACTGTTTTTAAGATCTTTGTTTACGTTCTTTTTTTCTCTGAACCCAATTTACCATTATTTTTCTCTCTTTCTTTAATTCTCTTTTTAGGACCTTTTTTTTTACTGTTTCATTCTTTCTTCTTTTCTTAAAACCTTTTTAGTATGCTTTTTATTTATCTTTTATTGTCATTTTATCTTTTTTCACTTTCATTCTTTCAACGATTTTTAGAATTATTTTTCTATTTTATTTTATTCTCATTTTACGAGCTTTATTCTTTCTTTCCCTTTTTACCATTCTTCTTTTCTGTTGTATTTTATTCTCATTGTTTATGACTGTTCCTATTTCTTTAAAGTTTTTCAGCATTCATTTCTGCATTTATTTTATTCTCATTTTTACCAATATTCTTTCTTTCTTTCAATTTGTAGCATTTTTTTCTTTCTTTATTCTCCTTCTACGGCCTTTTTTTATTTTTTGCATTACATTCCTTTTCTCTCAATTTCTTCTCACACTTCAGCGTTTCTTTGGCTTTTTTTCATATTTCTTCCTTTTTTTTATCAGTTCTGCTTTATTTTCAACTGCAGATTCTTAATTCGCCTCCGCGTTGAACTTCCGAATAACACACTGGCAGCTTTATGATAAAGTCCCCATCTTCATTGCTAACAGAGAGAGAGTTTCTGTATATCGATTCTCGTAGTTTAGACAAACATCGTGTGCATGAAACCGAGCGAGTTGCCGCCCCTCACCCAGGCACTGGACAACGAGGATGACCGGAAATTGACCAAATAGATCGACGAGTGAAAAAGTTTCCTGAACAATGACCACCTGACATCATAGCAAATACACTGTCCATTTTCTCCAAACATATTTGTCTGAGAACGCTCTTTTTCAAACAGACACACACTCTCTCTCACCCCTCTCTCTCTCTCTCTCTCTCTCTCTCTCTCTCTCTCTCTCTATTTATACTTTCATTTTTTCTTTTTCTCTTTATATATATATATATATATATATATATATATATGAATGGACATTGAAAGTCAACAGAGAGGCGACAGTTTGTTTTAGGCCTGATGATTGCATTTAACATGAAACAGACTGTCGCCATTTGGTGTTGACTTCAATGTTCATTTTATATTTACATACGCTCTTTCCCTCATATTGGGCACTTTAACCCATAAATATAGCATACCTTAAAACTATATTTTATCATATATATATATATATATATATATATATATATATATATATATATATATATATATATATATATATATATTAAAGTAAATAAGCTGGCTAACTAATATGGTGTAACTCATGTCTACGCCGAAATAACGGCGCTTCCGCAACATAATATGGAGTCTTCGAGTTGTTGGAGTTGTTACCTGGGTATACCTATACAAGCACGTTCTGTTAATAGATAAATGAGTTGTGTTTGTTGTGTGTAGCTGCAGGGAATTTAATAGGGTTTACAAAATTTCCTATATGTTCAATGAGGCTTAGATCTGTTGACCGCTAGGACCAATATAATACTTGAATCAGCTAAGTTCTCCTGGAACCAGTTTCGAATCACTTATATACGATGATCTGCTATGTAACAAGCCATCAAAAATGGTAAACACGAAAAACAGAATAAGTTGCAAATAGTCCTCAACAGGATTTGTGTACGTCTCACCTGTGAAAACTCCATTATATTTCTAGTTTTCGATTCGAACTCACCCAACACCATAAAAGCCCCACAGACCGCTTCTACAGTACCGTGGTTACATACTGGCTTTATTTTCTCAAGAATTCGACCGTCTAGACCAGGGATTCTCAACAAGGATGGAAATACCTCCCAGGGGGAATTTCATTGGGGAGAGAAAATTATTTTAATTTTTCATGTTTTTTAATTACAGAATTTTATTTCTTGAATTACAATACTTTGGCATTCTATTGAACTTTTTGTTTATTGAAGTATTTTTCAATTTATTTATTTAATCATTTGTTATGAATTAAAACAAATTACTTGACATGTATTGAAGTCTACAAATCCATGAACATTTTCTATTGCTAATAGATTCTAAAAAACTCCTCTATAAAAAAGACTTATGTACATGTATATGTCCTAATATGGAAAACAATGAAGATTTTCAGTAATACATGCATATTATTTGGAATGCACCTTTTGAGGCGGATAATCTTGGAAAGTGGGAAATGACATTATGACATGGTGAAACATGCATATTGGGCAAAAAAGGTTGGGAACCTCTTGTCTTGGAAGTGTTGGAAACGGCTTGTCTGACCAATCAGAATGCGGCCAGTCTCTTATGGGAAGATGGCAATATTCTCTGGCTTGTGAGACACAATAACCGGTCCTGTTAATGTCAATAATGGTAGCGCTTTTAGTCAACTAATATGAAACCCAATAGAAAGCAATATACCATAAACAGTATGTCAATTGATAGGTTGAAAGGCACCAATGCCGAATTAGAACATGGCTTGATGCAATATTATCCCTTCATCGAATGTCTACTATCCTAGTTAGTCCTCTTCTGGCATCACTAGTAGGTGTCCTTAATTTTCACATGCCGCTTACATCTGTTCAGAATACACATATTACTGATATACACTTGCTACTCTTGGACATATCCCTCTGGATTTTGAAATGAAAAGTTATCCTTATTTACCTTAATTACTGTTGTGGTAGGATCCACCTAATTTGCATAGTGGAGTACCGACCATATAATATGGTTGGTACCGGGAAGAGAGGGAGGAATCAAGAGATTCAACCAGAGACTCTGCCCGACTGCGACTCAGTCAATACATTCTCCAGGAACGGTCTTACCAGGAATATGCAAAAGTCAATATGTAAATATTTTGTGCACTTTCTTGTTTCAATACATTTTGTTCTAAGTACATTTTGTGTTGCATTATTATTCCATGCATTAGTCAAGTTTCAACAATTACAATCAAACTAATGTGGTTATTATCACAACATTTCGACCAATGCACCCATCCGGTGTTCTTCAGAGCAACGTTCAAGTAATTTAAAACTACATCCTTTACTTATTGTACGTGTGTAGACTGTTCTCGTTCCGCTGTCTATGTTTAAGTATACCGTATATTGCCTTGTTCTTAGTATTGCTCAGTTATTGCGAGTACTGTTTCCATTGAGAGTAGTGACTTAATTAACAATTACTGTCACCAGATTCACGAAACACCACTTTAATCAACAAGGTTATCGTTCTGTGACGCTAGAACTTGGGACCGTAAAACATGTAAAAATGTTATTATCGCTTACCTGCTGCAGTATACCTCTTAAGCTTGGGTCTCTTCTACATCGTTTCTTTTTGTATTAATGTATTCCATAAGTTTAGGAAATTGAACATAGAATAGACCGCTCAAGGGGTAGTTTAACATATCAATCTGCTACAAAACTAAACCATAACATAAAAAATCGATTAATATTCTTAAATAATCTCGTCAGATTGTAAGCCTTCATATGGATGTCATACATGAGAGAAAATTCGTTCAGAAACGTTTAAACTGTCAAATGCATACAGCCACCGTTTAAGTTTAATGATTAAAAGTCGCTTCGAGTGAACAAAGCTTGTAGTTCTTAGTAAGGACCATACTTCTTCGATATTTCTGTACTGTTGTTAACGAATTACACACAAAAAAAACTGTACCAAACACGAGAAACTACATCACTTGAGGACTTTCAAGAGTAGCAACAACTAAAATGGGTGTCAAATACAACGAGATAAGAAAATATTGACATAATAAAGATGTTGATGTGCCACACTATTTCGAAGGAAAGTTTAGAGAAGAACCCCACATAAATACTGGAAAAAGTGATAATAATGGCCTTGAGAAACCTATTTCACTGAAAAATTGTTTTAATGGATCTTATAAATTTCAACCGAAACCAGCACTGTCTGTTCGGTCAATAAATGCTGAATAATTCCACATAAGGAAAAGGATAATATTACCATTACCATGTGGTATTTATATCACTGCTACGCCCATTGAGGAGGCCCTCATAGCCTCGCATATGTATTGATTTCTTCAGTCGTTGGGTTCATCTGCGTTCTTACCTTTCTAGTATTTTTAGTTCATTTTTTTTATTCCCCAGGGGTTGCACATGATCAGCCATGAATGATTTCGATGTCACACCCCTAATTACGGCTTTTCAATGTTTCTTCAGTCTTACTTTTAGGGGTAGAATAAATAAAGGATTTGTTTAGAAGGTTACACGGAAAGAAGACACCTGAAATAAATACGGGGGTCGCAGCGGAGATAATGTTGCAATAATAATAACAAATATGAAATCATTTGTCCGACTGTAAATGATCTAAATAATTCTCTAGAGTAGTTAACACTTCACAGAAAGAATATCCCCTCTTTCTGGGTCCAACAACCGCGGGTAAATGGAGTTAAATCCTGTCCACGACCCAAGCGTAGCTGCTACAGTGACACTGTCACGGATACACTACTTCCTTAACTGTTAAGTCAGGTATCCAGTCTATTTTAGGATATTAAATAATTTTCCCACAACAATATAAACTTTTACTAATCTCCTCCAAAATCAAAAAAAAAAATTTGACATAACTTTCGCACGATCACAATAAAAATCTATTTAAACAACCCGCTTTCAATATGCTTTTTAACCCATAGGGGGGGATTTTCATTACTAAACTCGTAACTTAAATAATGTTTGTTTGATTTTTGTCATTGTTTCCGAAACGCATCACATTTAATATACGGCCATATCACGTTGAAACACCAGTTGTTGTACAATTACCGAAGTTAAGCAAAGTTGAGTCTGGCCAGTACCTACATAGGGGACCACTGTAAGCATTAATGTGCGGATGGTGTAACCAATATATTTAACAGAACGTATCAAAATACATTTACAAAATTTTGGATCGACTTTCTTACATCAAAACAAAGACAAAAGTCCACATAGACATATGTGCACAAGTCCTTCGTTTTTGAGTTAAGTTTAAAGAAATTTTGCAGCTGATGGCGCTGTAATGCCATGTAGATTAGGTTACATATGTCAATTGTCTACATTTGTAGTTAGTCTCTCTTCAACGTTTAACACGTTTAGTAATGAATTAACTGAGAAGTGTTCCGTTTAACAATGGCAGGATATTCATATCGTGAGCAGGCAGATATTATGTTTTATAAACGGCCGAGCGAATGGTAAAGGAGGCGAGGCTGCACGGCTGTATCAGATTACTTTTCGTCGCGTCGCTGAGACATTATCGTTATTCTTGTCTATAAAAATAACGTATAAACAGAAAATATATGGGGGAATAAATTTATTGAAACAAAACAAGTTCAGTTGACCACTGATGACACTTCCAGAACCACGTAACTATAAACAATTTTTTCTATCCTCTGCCAGCCTCAATGATGGAGAATGCGGTTAACGTTCGATCAAAGTTAATCAGTGTCGACCCCGGTCAGTGCTTCGACAGGGCTCTACTAGGGATCACCAGGTCCCGTAAGCAACTCTTTCTACAATCTGATATATATATATATATATATATATATATATTTAACTTTACCGACAAAGGGTTAAGTCATTCTGTCAGATTTTAGAAAGTTAAGCGACCTGAGAACCATTTATCCTCCCCATATATATATATATATATATATATATATATATATATAATGTGTGTGATAAAAATATACTTTTAAAGCATGTTCAATATCAGGGATAGAGCGTGAACAGTTTGTTTCAGGCCATCAGATATTTTGTAAATTACGTTTAAGCATGGAACAGTTTGTCGCCGCTGGGTATTAACCTTAATGTTCACTCTTATATATGTGCCCTCTGGGTGTCAGTAGCATGGAAAGATAATACATCACCCATCTGAATGATTTAAATGATAATGATATGGAATTGAAACCGGCCAAAACGTGTGATAGCGGCAGGAAATTCGACAGCCTGTGAGGTTTACGCATCCATAATGCACGCTGGTGCAAGCATTGCCATTCCCCTATTTGAGAATGTAAGTCGAATTATGAATCCTGATTAAACCCACAGTGTTCAGTACCGCATTGCTGAGCGTCAAGACGTCGGAGAAATTTCAAGCAAGCCATGAATCCAGTGACCCAAAGGCAATCAGAGAGCTACATTAAACTTTCATTAATACTTACCAACCGTCTAAAGGGCGTCATTAGCCAGCAAATAAGATCTGCAGTGCAAATAAGATCTGAGTTGTGCACGAGGTTTGTCTTGAATGGTTTGGTGTGAAACTGCAAGAAGGGATAGGCAAGAAGAGAAGTGACTAAATGGACGACAAATCCAGAAAGGGTAAACTAAGAGCAGAGCAAAGTGTTGTGAAGCACCGACACAAAGAAACTCCAATTTATGAGAGGGCAAGCCTTAAAGACCTTCTTAATGATATTAAAGAAAATATCTTAGTGATCTCTACAGCTGAGAACCAAAGAAAACGTCGGAAGAAAAAGCAACAGTCATGGAGATCATTTTATTATAATCCTTACGCTTTTGCTAAAAAAAACTGTTCAACCTGACTAAAAGCGGCAAAGTCGACGTATCGCAGGAGGAATTCGAGAGCCACTTGAGGATGACGTATTCTGATACTTGGAAAGTTTTTCCAACCCTTCTTATGAATGACCTTACTAGATCCCAAGATTTAGAAATCATGTTTAGTGACGGCAGACTAAACTGAGGTAAATTCAAGAATTTGTCCGCAAATCCCATGCTGGTAGTGCACCGGGAATAAATGAAATATCCTACAAGTTATATAAGAATTGTCCAAACGTCCTTAAGCAACTCACCGTCCTCCTCCAGCGGGCATGGAAACAAGGTATTGTACCACAAGAATGCTGTCTGGCGGATGGCATTTGTATACCTAAATAATAGAACACAAAAGGCTTGACAATTTCCACCCCATCTCATTCTTAAATGTAGAGGGGAAAATATTTTTTGTGGTTCCCCCCTGCTTGGTAACCATTAAATAATCACAGATATACAGAGGCCTGAGATACCTGGCTTCCCCTGCTGTCTGGAGCATTCACACGTGATTTGGAAATCAATCTTATCAGCCAAACAAAATAAAGCTGAGCTTCATGTAATTTGGCTTGATCGTACGAATGTGTATGGATCAGTTCCTCATGAGTTAATTCAAATGTCCCTCGACTTTTTCAATTTCTCTGGTAAGGTTGAGGAAATGATAATGAAATATTTCTGAGCAGTGTTTACGCATTTCACTATTGGTAACTACCCCACGAAATGGCAAGCCCTCAAGGTCGACATCATGATGGAGTGTGTGACTTCACCAGTTCTTTTCATTTTGTCCATGGAAGTCATATTACGGGGTGCAGCGGACACAGCAAAGGGAGTGATGATAAATGATCCTTCCTCCTTCCAGAGCGCTGATGGATGACTTCACCATTATTGCCCTGTCTAAGGTCAGTGCCGATGAACTGATGCAGCGCTAACATAAGTTTATTATTACGTGCGCGAAAATGAGGGAAGAAAAGCCAGAGCTTATCATTACTCAGGAAGATTCACTTTTGAATTGGGTGTAACATGATCTTGACAGTCAAATAGAAGCCAGTGAAGGACCCCCGAACAGCTGTATGAAATTTCATTGTTCGGCACGGAGGTAAAGAGGTTCAGAAAGTGGCACCAGGTGGACTCGAATCCATCAACAGAACTCATCTCTCTGGCAAACTGAAGGCTCGATGCTACCACTATGGTTTGCTTCCCCAGCTTCTGTGGCCGTTGCAGCTGTATGTGATATTACTTGCTTTCAGCAGACGTGGCAGTGTATCAAGACGTACCTGCGTTACGGCCAGATATCAAAATTGGCACCAAATGATCGGCAGTAGAAGCCACCCAATAATCCGAGTCCAGCTTGCGAACCAGAAATTGTAGCGTTGTCAGATTCAAAGAAATATGTTCTCTTAGTAGAATTAACGGTTCCATAGGAGGGGGACAGGGAGGAGGCTAACGACAGAAAGAAAAACCGCTGCGAACTGCATGGAAAAGAAATGTCATGTGCTACCTATTGAGGTCGAGTATCTAGGATTTCTTATAAAGTCAATCGTTTCCTTCCTTTTGAAGATGGGCATTAATGGTCAAAACCTTAAGCTTGTTTTACATCGTCTCCAGATCACAGCTCAACAGGCATTCAGTTGGATATGGTCAAGATCCAAAATAAATAAAATTAAATAAAGCCATACGCGCTACACAATGATACATCCGGTGTGGAACACATCTGCTTACCTTCCATTGTACGTCAATAATAACGGTCGCTGTGAACGCGTTGTGTATTTTAAGACAACGTTGAAAATTTCTGTTACAGCTGTAAAAAAAAATCACAAGAAATTGACACATATACAAAAACAATACCCTGTCCGGTGACAAACATACAGGTGGTACCGGGGTGGCAGTACCGCCTTAGCCACTGAAGCCGTGTTACCTCCCCAGGTTAGCGGCTGACGAGGACAGGGCATGGCGCGTGCTTTCACATATATATATATATATATATATGTTTGTTTGTACATTATTTTTATAGATATAATTTATTTAATTAAATGCCTTGTTATTATTTTTTTAATTAAACAGTATTAATTTCATTTACTGGCCTGAAAGTTCGAGAAATTTCAGAGAAATTATATACTACTCCAACAGGAATCGAACCTGTAACTCTAATGGGAACCATGATGTGATCTGGCGTGCTGTTAGCCATTCAGCCACAAAGAAATGGCTGGTTAGAAATGTCTGAATTACTGTTTATAAACACACACCTTCGACCGTTTTTCTCGATCGATCCTGTCTGCTCACAATTAGGCCTTAAAGTAAACAATGACAATATATGAAATGGATTTGATTCGACAATTATTTTTAAATTAATATATATATATATATATATATATATATATATATATATATATATATATATATATGGGGAGGATAAATGGTTCTCAGGTCGCTTAACTTTCTAAAATCTGACAGAATGACTTAACCCTTTGTCGGTAAAAAGTTAAATATATATATATATATATATATCAGATTGTAAAAGAGTTGCTTACGGGACCTGGTGATCCCTAGTAGAGCCCCTGTCGAAGCACTGACCGGGGTCGACACTGATTAACTTTGATCGAACGTTAACCGGCGTTTTAAACGTGATTTGACAGTAACAATCAAACATGTGATTGATTTGTTTTGGCATTTTTTTTTTAGTTGTTCATGTCAAGAGCTTTACAGCTTCCCCCGTTTACACACACACCCCGCATGCGCACACACACACACACACACACACACACACACACACACACACACACACACACACACACATATATATATATATATATATATATATATATATATATATATATATATGTTGTTTCCACACAGAGACGCGATGTAGTGCTGAAAAATTCTCGGGTCAGCCAATATTTCAAAATCTGGACAAATTAACAAAAATCAGATTCTTTCAGGAAGAAGAAAGGACAATAGACCAGGAAGACAGAAGATTGCGATTGACGTTAAATTTTGGAAGATTGTAATTGGCAGGGAAGCAAGAAACCGGAATAGTACTCCACAGCTAAGGTGTGCCAGAGAAGAAACTATTAGAATAGAACTTACGCTTACATCTAGCATACTCAACAGTAAAACTATGAGAATTAGTTACCAATCTATAGTATGTTTGAATTATCGCGGTCTAGGTACTAAGGTAGAAAGCTCATTCGAACAATTGTTATGAAAATATTTATAAAAAGGGCAGAGGGAAGCCATATCACGGAGATAGAAAATTGAGTGAAGTTGCGATGTCAGGACAGGGCTGATTTTATATATATATATATATATATATATATATATATATATATATATATATAATCATACCAAAAGATGCCTACATTTTATTTTAGGACAATAAACCGAACTTCGCTAGTAGTACACAATCTAGACTAATAAACCTAACTAAAACTGAACTAGATCTAATCTCAAAAATTATAATAAAAAATATGACCGATAAACTACTAATCACAACTGAAGCAAACCTTTCGTCAGACACTATCAAATGTTTCACCAATATAACTAATAAGGATAAAGCGACGTTCATTAAGTTTGATATAATAGATTTATATTTCTCTCTATCCAGGGACCTCCTAGTTTGTATTATTAACTTTACGAAAAACTATATGGAGAAAACGGATGATGAAACTAATATCATCTTAAATGGTAGAAAATCACTGCTAACACTTAATAATTCCACCTGTACTAAGTGCCACAATAACGCATTCGATGTTCCCATGGGAGCATATGATTCAGTCCAGGTTACTGATTTAGTATGTTTTTATATTTTAGATGTGCTTAGTAGAATCGTAAAACCGGAACTAGTAGGACTATATAGGGATGACGGACTCATCTTCATCCCCAATAGCAATGGCCAGTTAAAAACGAAATTTCAAAAGAAAAATCTTAGAGCCTTTACATTTCTAGGATTTAAGTTTGAGATTTTATCTGACCTTAAAATAGTTGACTACCTAGACATCATCCTTAATCTTAATGATAAAACTTTTAAACCTTACCATAAAGAGAACGAAACCCCTAACTACATTAATATTGGTTCGAATTACCCCAATGCAATCCTACGACAAATACGCACTACTGTTTACACCAGAATTAATAAATTATCGTCCAACGAAAAGACTTTAATAAAAACAAACAACCATATGAAAGGCTACCCAAAAAAGTGGTTTCAGAAATAATCTTTCTTACTTAACACCTAGAGGTAGTACCAAAACACTTAATGTAGGATGTAGATGTAGATATAGAAAAAGAAAAATCATTTGGTTCATCCCTAATTTCTGCAAACTGTCAAGTATTAATATCGGACAGTATTTTCTAAAACTAATAACTAAACACTTCCTTAAAAACAATCTAAAACTCTAAATAAGATATTCAAAAAGAAGTCGATAAAAATTAGTTATTCCTACACTAATATTATGTAGCAAATTATTAATTCCGATAATAATTGCATCTTAAGTAAATTCTATGGAAAAAAAAATAAATCTAGCATGAAATCGCGTAATTGTAGAAATCGACAGAATTGCAGGGAAAAAGTCTGAATCCTCAAATAAATTGGAAAATTTTAGGTTTTGCGAACATCCCTAATAGTTTTAGAGATGCAAGCTATGTTTAGAGGAGAAAATCAGAATAATAAAATACAATAATTAATGCAAACTATTAAATCAACGGAAAGAGCTGATTATGAAATGTAGACATAAGAGTAGGTTCAAACTTATATAAAAATAGATTTTACCTTATTATTTACTAACTCCACCCGGCCTCACAAAAAATACAATCCCCAAACTGAGGCAACGCCCTGTGATTAAATTTTAATTCAATACCTCCCTCTTACAGAATTCCGGATGCAGCTTAGTGTTCCTAATATTTTAACCGATCCTGAATGGTGTAATTAAATGGCATATATATATACATATATATATATATATATATATATATATATATATATATATAATGTGGGTATGCAAGTGTGTATGGGTACATATTTGTAGATGTATGTAAACGTACATGTGGGTGTGGGTATATGAATGTGTGTTGTACAGCATGATTTATTCCATTGGATGTTTCGGTGTTACTCACAGAATTATGAGTCTATCACTCAACTTATTTATCTCAATTTTAATTTGTTTTATATTTAAATTCCCCCATCACATATTAATAATATTAAACGCTTATTGTCTAAATACCACCTACTGTAAATTCTAGTAAAACAGACAGGTTGTTGGCATAGACTAGCATCACATAGCAAGATCTGAAACCCATTTACATACAACAAAAGGCTAGGATCATAAATAAACTCTGACCCCAGAATACTTCCCCTTAAAGATATAGCTTACGACCTCCCCTTGTCACGAATACAATCTTCTTATCAAAAACAAGATGTCCCTCTGAGTAGGGCTGCTATCTAACACAAATTCAAGACCACAAATTCCGACAGACATTCCAAAATGCATTCAGGGCCGATGAAGATTGGCATTGTTTTGCTGATCTGAAACAGACTATACCCACATGAGGTAATTTGGGATTTTTGCTGTACACACACACACACACACACACACACACACACACATATATATATATATATATATATATATATATATATATATGAGTAATGACCAAAGGAAAAATGATATGCCCTCTGCAGCCCCCCCTGCCCCCAAAAATTATTTAATATTCGCAGCATCCTCCGTTCGTGCACATGTGTAGTCGCTCGAACCTAATAAATTTTGGCCGTTAAGGTCCTAAAGGATGAAATAAGTCACACGAAAAACTTTTTCATACATTTTCCCTCAATACATATATATATATATATATATATATATATATATATATATATATATATATATATATATATATAGTCATCGACAGACTGTTTTGTTGTATCGCAGCTCATCACGGAGGTGGGAAATTGAGTGAAATCATGATGTCATGTCAGGACCGATTATATATATATATATATATATATATATATATATATATGTGTGTGTGTGTGTGTGTGTGTGTGTGTGTGTGTGTTTAGAGACAGACAGACAGACAGAGGGGGGCTGACACAGATATTAACACTGCATGGTGACTGTCATTGTTACACCTCACTGTTATCTTGCGATGAAAAAATTGGAAACTCTTTGGAAAATTTTATGTACACACTGTATATATCAATAAACATTTTATCTTCGACAATTGACACTTTTTCACTGTGCACATAACAAAATTTAAAAAATATACTTATATATATATATATATATATATATCCCTGTTTTTATGTTTCTGATGGCAGCAAATCGGAATTTCTGTTGGTTACCAAATTAATTACGTTTCAGCGTCCTGGTCGTAAAAATAAGGAGGAGAAACATTTGAGAGAAGAAAAACAGCCGTTTCTAGAGAAAAACAAATTCAGTTTTTCATTTTTGAATGGTCGTGCTTATGGTCGCTTCGGTATCGTAGTTTTCTCTCGCTCTCAACATTTGAATTGCTGTTATCTCAACCATTTGTTGAATGAAAAAAAGAACATCACCAAAATTTTACGTATTCTCTTCTCTTGTAAATGATATAAGGATAAAATATCCATTGCTAAAACAAACTGATTTTAGTCACAGTAAACTTCATGAACTGAACTACCTTCCGAAACAAACATTAAATTTACGTGTGGCGTCATCAATGGTGCGTAAAGAAAGATACCTAACGAGATATCTTTTCAGGATTCGATCCTGCATCCCTTATTCGGAAGACGTCATTAAATCTGACGTTCCTAACCTCTCGGCCACGAACTTCTTACGCAAAGTCCGAAATAGTGCTTTTGAACAAACACTCTGCCGATTCTCGAAACATCCATCTGCTCTGTTTTCATATTCTAATGTAAACAATGGACAATTTTATTCGAATATTCAGTTCGATAGATGTAGTTGGATATAAATACTGTTTAATTAAAAAAACAGAGCTTCTACTTGAATATGAGTATCCATCAAAATTAACGTTTAAACAAAATAAATTAAATATAAAAATATATTGGATTTAATTCATTTACTAAAATAAAACATATAAAAATACATACATACATACATATAGTATATACAGGCTGTCGACTTACAAAGCGAGTATGACCATCACTGACATGACCAGACCATCAGTTAAACCCCACCACCATCACACTGCATTCATTGGTTGTGTGAATGACAGTGGCTCATAAAGCCAGCCATCGATCTGCATTTCTTGTTAGGTATGTGGCATATCAAATCATCTCCGGGTGGTGGAAGTTGACTTTGATAATCATTACTTCCAATGTGTTTTTTTTTTATATGCCTTTTCAAGCACGACCTGGACTTTCACACTCTAGTGCAGGTCGGGCATTCAAAGATACCATTACGAAATCGTCATATGCTGTTGGTGTTGGTGTGATTTCTGGTGACTGAGCAGGCATGCACTGGACAAACATATCCGATTGCTTTGGGCACATGGCCTGGTTGACACGTCATGGCAATTCAGGGATCCCTTCCGAAACCCCTCTCTTCAGTTCTGCATATTTTTGTGATGCCTCATGGAAGATCTTGACGTCATCAGCAATACCAGCTCTCCAAGAGAATCGGTCTTCAGCTAGATTCTACCAGTTATCCAGACCAATATTGCACTTGTATAGTTACTCTTTAAGTTAATCTTTGTAACGAAGTTTTGGCTTGTGCTGCGGTCTTTTCCCCATTTCCAATTCTCTATAATTTAAACGTTTTGGCATTCTGTCATCTTCCATACGAATAACACGGTTTGTCCATCGCAATCTGTATTTGTGTATAGTTGCTTCCTTGGAGATTGAATTGGCCCTTTGTTGTGAGACATCCAGTGGATTTCAAGCACAGACCGAAGGCATCGTTGATGAAAAAAGTTCCAGTATTTTCAGATGTCTGCGATAGACTACCATGTCGCTCATGAATATAGCAGAGATGACATAACGCAAGCATTATATATTTTAAGGTTTGTCTGCGATTTTATTTGCCCGTCTGTCTCCTGACACGGAACTTGAGTGCTGCAAATTGCATCGGAGGCCTTCTTAATCCGTAACGCTATCTCATCATCAAGAGAGCAGTGGCTGTTGAGGGTGCTACCAAGGCATACAAATTCGTCTACTACTCCAAGTCGACTACCATCAACATAAATTGATGGCTCTATATAGTGAATTCTTCGGGCAGATTAATACATCACCACTGTCTTGAAAAGGCTGATGGACAGTCCAAAAGCCTTACATGATGACCCTGATAGTCGATCCGTGAACTCCTTTGCGTGCTGAATTGTATGTGCGAACAGGTTGCAGTCATCGGCATAGAGAAGATTGCGTACTAAACTAAAAAAAGACTTTTGTCTGTGCTGCAAACCTTCGTATGTTGAAAAGCTTGTCAGTTAACCTGCACTTATCGTAATACCATCATGGCAGCCCCAAAACGCATCAAGCAGTACAACTGAAAATTAGATAGAAAACAGTGTAGGAGCTAGAAGATCTCCCTGCTTGACTCCATTTTCAACCTTGATTGGCCCCGTAAGCATACAGCCAAAACTGACACAGGTTTCCATACTGTCATAGAATGATTTTAGAATTTTGAGAAAGTGGTGAGGACAGCATGACTTAAATGTGTTCCAACGAACGGAATATCTCAGCAGGAAGGCCGTCAACCCCAACAGCTCTGCCCATGTTGTGTTCCTCCATGCCACGCAGAGCCTCGATGGTTGACTGTCAAATTCTACCACTATGAGTCTTTGTGGTATTTTCTCAAGAACCTTGAGTTCCACATTTGAAGGCCTATTCAGTAGCCCATCAAAGTGTTTATTCGATTTCTTGGCCAATGCCATTCATTTCTGTGAGGAGATTATTGCCATCCTCTGTCCTGAGAGGAACAATTTTGGTGGTTCTGGAGCCAAATACTTCATCAAGTAGTACATCTACTTGGTATTATTTGAATTCGCTGCATTCTGGATTTCATCATCTAGCCCTGACCAGCATTTTTCCTGCATAGTTCAAAGAGCACATTTAATTCTGCTTTTGCAGCTTTAAACTCCTTGCACAGTTTACTGTGCTGTTCTTTTGACAGGCCTTTTTGCAACATCGAAATTTGTATCTGATTCTTTCTCGCGCAGAGATATCTAGATGGCTGTTGAACTCTCAAAGAGCTTCATCCTCCCTTTGACAGGTTTTGTTTTTGTACTGCAGGGATTCTAGCCTTCCTCCTCACCATACATACATACACACATCCACACAAACACATATATATGTGTGTGTGTTTGTGTGTGTTCGCTTGTACAGATCATCCGCCTAGTAGTGCTATGCAAACACTACCCTTGTGATTTAGCACGCCTGCTAAAGTGGTTCACAGGGTACTGCTCGTGGAGATTTAGGGATTGCCCGTCTACTTTAATAAGAAGGTGCAGCAGGCGAGAAACAAAGACCCACTGCCCCGACACACATAAAACATATATATTTTACATTGGATATCGGAGTAAACAGATCGTCATTAATGTGCCAGTATATTGCTATATATACTAAAGTATAAAATTATTATAAAGTATAAGAGAAGATTTTATTATTATTATACTTATAATTATTATTATTGTTGCTGTTGTTGTTGTTTAAAAGTACTTAAATAATAAAACAAATTTTCTAGTAGTAAAAAACGAAACAAAATAACGTTATAACTGAGAACGCTTCTCCAACAAAGTTGAAAGTACGTTACTTTACAATTAATAAATAATGTAAAGCAATAAGAAAATGTAAAGAAATAAAATTTATACCAAATATTATTAAAAGAATTTTTGAATATAGATAATAATAAATAAAGAAATCGTTGATAATGAGCCAATAGTCAAAGATTAACAAAATAAACATTATGACTCTACTTTCATCCAATTTCGAAAATTACGATCCCTTTAGTAAAGAAAACGAAAAAAAAAAACAGTAAAATGTTACGCTTAAATATAAATAGAAAAGAATTATTCATGCCACTATATAATTAATTTAATAAATACAATGCATTAAATGATCTCAATATATGTAACTCTTAGTGAGATATTCTTAATAAATGACACTTAAACAAAACCTATTTTTTTTAAAAGTCGTAGTATACCACGAAAAACAAATATGTAAAAACGATTATAAAATGTGTATATTAAATACTGTATTAATCTATAATAGCATAACGAATAATATAATAAACAAAAAAAAATAAGAATGGACGATTAATTTAAAAAACTTTTTTGAGCAATGAAAGAAAACACATCCGTTTACTCCGACATCAGCGCTCATATGTATACATACATATATACATCCATATATATATATATATGTGTGTGTGTGTGTGTGTGTGTGTGTGTGTGTGTGTGTGTGTGTGTGTGTGTGTGTGTGTGTGCACATGAACATACAATAACACATCTCCAATCGTTTCTGTAAGTGTTATGAGTGATAAATATACGTTTAATCAGATAAAATATAATACATCTTGACAATTATACGAATGAGAAAGTTATTAAAATCCTGATATCATACGAGACTTGAAACAGAAACTTCTGGGCGCAGTTGAAGATAATTTAATCCTTCAACACTTATGAAAAAGCTTTTTTTAAACAATCATTTCATAAAAATCAATTTTGGGTAATTATTCTTTCTTATATCCGTTTTTTCTTCAAAGTTTATTCATAAAATGTTTTATGTTTATTGGTAATCTAAAACTATATTCATTTGTTTTATTTTTTGCTTTATTTTTTCTCTTGATTCGTAATTGTTAAAATATTGCCTTACTCTGGTGTAGTTAGACCGCGTATACGACGACCGTAGTTAGTAAAGGGTTAATTCCAACAGACTGAAATTAGTTTTTATTATATCTCAAATATATCACAAATTAGATTTGCTTTTAAGTTTAACTGTCTATTTTGTACAGCATATTCCAACAATTGTAAAAAAAAAAATCAAATGACTAAAAGTTGCAAACTATGAAATCGCTTGCATGCGCCCCGACAAATCTATCTATTGGCAATCAAATAAAAAAAATCCATTTATATTTATATAACCTAGTATAAACTTGCCTCTGTTGGAAATAAATTAAACGTTATCTATCCAAATAAAAGAAAATCATTTGATTGGTCAAATACCTGCATCTCTCTGAACATCAGAAAAATAATTCTAAAATATTTATTGTCAAACAACAAGTGAAAATGAGTGATTACCCAGTACATAATACGGCGATAGTCTGTCAATCGAATGCCACAATCATGGGTTAGCAGTGGTGGCGTTTTCAATATTTTACAGCCTATCTGATTAAAGTAGCTACATTACTGGGCCTCATGTCATTTTTCTCCCGGTCTGTTTATGCGAAACGAAGGCAACGGCGAGATGTCTGAAAGTAGGGAAAAATAATCATTTTGTCAATTCGAAGAATTTACAAACAACATAATACAAATTAGAAATAAGAGAAACACTTAGAACGATATTTAGAAAAAAAATAGAGAATGAAATATCTTGTCAGCTTTAATAGAAAAAGAAAAAAGGTACAAGAATTTGAACCCCAATGTATAAAAGAGAAGCATGGAATAATTCTAACGCACTAAATCTCAGAGTTGGAGTCCTACATTAGAATTTGAAGAGAAATCATTTTTTATTTGATTGTTAACTGCAGTTTACAGTTGTTTATATGAAGTTTTTTCGTTATTATTTCTTTTTTTACCTGTGCCCATTTGTATAATTATTAGATAGATAGATAGATAGATAGATAGATAGATAGATAGATAGATAGATAGATAGATAGATAAGAACTGACTGTGCATAATAAAACACACGTAGACACACACACAAATATATATATATATATATATATATATATATATATATATATATATATATATAGAGAGAGAGAGAGAGAGAGAGAAAGAGATAGATAGATAGATAGATAGATAAGAACTGACTGTGCATAATAAACACACACGTAGACACACACACAAACATATATATATATATATATATATATATATATATATATACAGAGAGAGAGAGAGAGAGAGAGATAGATAGATAGATAGATAGATAGATAGATAGATAGATAGATAGATAGATAGATAGAACCGACTGTGCATAATACACACAAACATATATATATATATATATATATATATATATATATATAAATAGATAGATAGATAGATAGATAGATAAAGAGAGAGAGAGAAAGAGTTGGGAAAGTGAAATCATAAAAAGACAAAGGTCTGATAGAATAATAGATATTTGTTTCACTTCTCGTTATTTTTATCTACCGCTCTTCTTCTTCTTCTTCTTCTTCTACTTCTTCTTTTTCTTCTCTTATATCCCTCCTCCTTCTTCTCAATCTAATCTTCCCTATCCTCTCTCCTCTTTTTTCTCCATCATCCCCCCCTCTCTCTCTCTCTCTCTCTCATTCTTCCTTTTTCCTCAGTTTCTGATTACAAATCTCTCTCTTTCCTTACAGACTATCTAACACGTTTCCTTCTTCTGTTATCTTATCGCTACTTCATTCTTCCTTTTACGTTGCCTTTTTATACCTTTCTCCCCCCCCTTTAATTCGCCCTACTTCTTTCCTTCCCATCTTCATTATTTTTCTCTCTATTTCTCCCCGTTTCATTATTTCCACAATTTGTCAATTTTCTACTTCTCACTTTTCCTTCATACATTCATTTTCCTTATTTGTTTTCAGCCTCTTTATTTTTAAGAAAATCACTTATTTTATTCTCTCCGGTCCTATTTTCTCTTCTTCTTCTTTTTTTTTTTTTTCTTTTCACTGACTACAAAAAGGAGATAATGTCAGCATGTTGAATTTATCTGCGAAAGGCAAGCAACAGTGAAATAGGATTTAGTCTTGATCAATCATATGACAGAAGCGGGCTATGGCGGTGGATGTTACTTTACTCAGCAACAGCAAAAACAACCACAAGAACATAATAAATTGCAATCAAAAATCAACGAAACATCGAAAATGAAGCAGTGAAAAGGGACAAATTAACTTGGTGCGCGCTGACTGACCTTATAACGTTAAATTTCTTATGTGATAAGGTGTCATCGGCTCGCCCAACTGGGAAATGCGCCTTTTAACTGTCGAAATCAGTTAAAAGAAACGATAATACATCTACAGAGAAGCATTAAGCGACGATGACGATTGGCAAGCCGGGCGTAAAAACGCCTGAATTTAAGGATCACGTATATAAATTTTCGCTTCATTACAGACTAGATAATTCCATTCGCCTTCCCTACTGTCTTAAGCGTAGCACACATTTGCAATTTGTTCTGTATTTCCTGCAAAAGGAGTTGATGTGGTGGTGATGGGGGAGTAACCGTGTGTAAGTCTATCACGAAGAGAGTTGAAAACTTTATCTTTTTTATTTAGTTTTTTTTTATATATATGTATATATTTATTTTTAAGCGGTTTTAGCCTTTATGCCTTTTTTTACTGCGTAGTATTTTCTGGAATTTGTATTATTTAGAATCACTTTTTTTTACTCGTTTGCAATAGATTTCTTGAATACTTGTGTGTATATATGCAATATTTGAGTGTGCGCATGTATGTTTATGCATCTATTACAAGTATATGTTTGTGTGCATCTTCATGTGGGTACACGTCCATGCGGGTATATAGGGGCGTTGTGTGTGTGTTTGTGTATGTGTGTGCATGTGTGTGTGTGCGCGTGTGTGTGTATAAGGGTGACTATGGCATAGAAGTGTATATGTTCACGATTAATCGTGCGCGTTTATAATGGATAAATATGTCTATGTTTCATATATATAGGCAATTTATATACATGTATATTATTATATTTATTATTATTATTACTAAGTGAGAAAGCAGCATGCCAAAAAATGGGATCCAAATATTCGAAGCCTGTTATAATAATTTTGGGGCTATAATGGGTGCTTAAAGATTTTACAACGGCAGCCGTCTAAGGAGGGGCTGCTTCTCATGAAAATCGATATAATGGCTTTTTTCTGGTCTTTGAATTCCGACCCATGGCGCCATTGTGAAATATCAGACGGTCTTCACCGATACACAGGTTGAAATATTTTAATATAATATATTTTATTTTTTAATCCTTTTTCAGAAACTCCGAAATTTTGGTTATCTTGCTTTTCAACCTTCAACAGGTGACGACAAATTGAAGCGTTTTTGTTTTTGTCTTTGGATTTTTTTTTGTGGGGGTGGGCAGGTGAAAAAAACGTTAATTTGAAAATTCTTGTAAAATATCAGATTTATCATTTTAATGAAATTTTCAGGACTTATTCAGCAATGAATGAAATCATTTTTTAAACATTCTTTTTTTAGAACATTTCAGTATTTTTTTTTTTTACATCTGTTACTCCCACCCACCCAGACACGTTTAATTTTGCGAAATTTTTGAAAATTCTTTTTGGTACGGCTTAATTTCTTACATTAGTTATAAGAACAAGACCACGGAAAATTTAAATCATCCATTTTGAGGTCAAACGAAACCCTTAGTTATAGAAAATCTCTTCTATATTCTAAAATAAAAAATGCAGTATAGCTAAGATTGTTTAATTAGAAAAGCTTTTTAACTGCTTTTTGAATAAAGTATATTGTGGACACTATCGTCTTACGAAACAAATTTTTTTATAAATAATGAATTTTTACAAGAATTGTTTTCATCTTTTAAAATTTTAATTAGAATAATTTATAAAATTTACGTTTTTAAAATTCTATGCTAATTTGTAGCAGTCACGTGATTAAATAAAACTATATTTATTAATCATAAATGGAAAAGCTTAGAATAATCCACCGAGCCCAGTATTTTAAAAAGATATTTTTTTGTTTTGTGTATACAATCGTGTTCATTTTTGTAAATACAGGCGCCTATACATGACAATATCAGAAAATAATGGCGGTAACTATAGTAAATTTTCTAACATTTGTTCAGCAAGAGTCTTCGTAAGTAACATTATAAATCCAAAGTACATGTCATTCAATAAAATATTAGAATGTTTAAAATATTTTAATTTTTTTAGTATTACTGTGTAGTTAAATATATATATATATATATATATATATATATATATATAATAAATGGCGTTTACTTTGTATTCGTCATGAAATTTTATTACAATTATCTCCCCATTACATAAGCTAGCCTAACATCAGGCTAACGATAAATGTGTCGACACCTCATAAAAACACCCAACTCTGTGTTAAAAATAATATTTTTGGCGATATTTTAATCTAAAAGTAAGTAATATTTCTTTGAATTCAAATTAATTAAACTTTGAATCTGTTATTTTTTCTCACATAACGTTTCAGAAAAGTATATTTTATTTTTTAAAGTATTTAACGAAGAGAATTATGTTGCATTGACGGATTTGTCAATACAAATGATTTCATCGACATTACTGACAATCAGAAAAATCTGTTCAATCAATTTAAATTCCATTATACACCAAAATTATTGGAAATGTTAAATTTAATCTATTAGCATGAAATTAAAACTGAAATAAAATCTTCTAGAAAGATTTTTCATTTTTAAAATGCATTTTAAGCATTAGGTATCGATTTTCTTCGAGATATATATCTTACAGTCAAGTATTCTGATTTCTCTTTCTTAGTAATGAGATATTCCGTTTCTATAATAAAATGTAATTTCTTCTTTTTCTCAACTATTTAATACGCCTTTGTGTTTAATTGTTGCAAGCTGTGATGCAACGATTTTAAAAACTGTATCAAAATCAGTTTCTAATTCTGGTACTAATGTCCTTCAGAAAGGCATGAACCTGTCTCTCCTTACTTTCTGGCCAATCATCGTTTAATTCTCAACCTTGACAGAGTCCAATCTGCGTTAGCGTTTACGTATATGAAAAAATTGAACTACGAACTTTTTTCTGTGTGGGGATCGGAGTACGAATCACGATTTTTATTTGATTTTTTTTTTTTTTGCAGGACCTGTGTCAATATTGTCCATTAATTTCCTTTTATATTTGTCTCCATTAGGAAATTCTTTTATTTCTTGTAAAGCAACTCATTTGTTCTACGAAACGTATTACCTTTTAAATATCAGGGTTTGTTTTTTTTCCTTGTTTACTGTATCTATACATACATACATACATACAGATAGACAGGCATACGTACATACATACATATGTGTTGATAGGTTAGTTTTCTTTGTTTTGTTACTATGCTTGTATCATTTGTTTGAGTGATTATCAATTGATGTTGCATTTTAAAAGATCATGTACTTACATTTTCTTCGTTGTTTTCGCTGAATAAACATTATTTTTTGACAATCTAAATTCATAAAGACGGCAATACAAATAAAAGCAAAACAATGTAGGAATAGTAATTACATTTTACAACCACTGTGATTCTTCAATGACTAAAAATAATATACAGAAAATAATAAGGAAAAAAATCAGAATAAAACATTAAACTAAAGTCTACAGTAAGGAAAAAGAAAGAAAGAAAAATCCCAATAAAATGAGGCTGAAAATAAATTAACAGGCGACAAAATAGGAAATTATCGAAGTTACTAAGAAGGCATGATGTATTTTATTTTCATGAATTCCGTACTAAGAATCTTTCTTCGGTATCAACTTCGTATACTATTCAATTTTTGATATCTTAACATATTTCGGTAAGAAAATATTATCTTCAAAAACGACACTTCTAAGTATATTTTAAAACTTTACAGTCAAATTTGATCCGTTTCCTTTTACTCTTTATTTTATTCTTTTTCTTAGCTTTTCAACTCACACGCCAAAATGAAATCATTCAAAAAGTATGATTTTAAAAAAATACAATATAACAAAAACCTAATGAGATTTTATTTGGGTTGCTACATTTTTTCTTTTCGATCTATGTGTATAAATAGCCTAATATGACCTATGTAAACTAAATACTTTCTTTCAAAAGGATGTCATTAGTATTCATTACAATATTTGTACGTATGACCATAACGTAATAATATAAATAGGAGTAGATAGGTTCGACTATCGTCCGGTTCACATCCCTCCCCTGTCTTTTGAACAAGATTATAGCCTTATCTCTTGTTTCCTGTTTAGGATTGGGTTTCTGGTTCGTTCTAATGTGTACTTCAACTCGATACGTCTAACGTCTCCGCCTAAACACTGAAATGTTATTTACAATTTTTTTCCTCAATAGAAGAAGATAGATTTGACTATCGTCCAGTTCACACTCCTCCACGGTCTTTTGAACAGGAGTAGAAATTTATCCTTTTTTTCCTGTTTAGGATTGGTTTTCCGATTCCTTCTAAAATTCTCTTTCTCTCCCAATAGACCCATGCGTCTTAGTGCCATTATCGCCTTGCTTAGGATGAATAGATTAGAAGAAAAAGGACAAAATTTTAACAGCATGAGATACTCATATGACACCAGGCTTGGAGATGCCAAAACCAAACAAGTATAGACATATAAATACCTGGGAATTGTTTTAACAGATGACGGAAAACGTGGCACCGAAATCCGAAGGCGAACTGGAATAGTGAAAGATGCCTTCCAAAAGCTAAACAAAGTATTAATAAACAGGAAATATTTGCTAGAGTCAAAGGGAAAAAGAGATGAACTGATATGTATTATATATAGCAGTGAATGCCGGGTAATTTCCTCACAGATAAAGAATAGATTTGAGGCAGTAGAGATGCGATTCTGCAGAAGGTTCCTGAGAATATCATAGATGGAACAGCAACGAGGAATATTTAAAGGAAATGGAAACAGAAATAACAAATACATAGAAAGAGACAATGACATTTCTGGGGAAAATAATGAAAAAGGGGGTTGGAACATTTAAGACTCACAAGACATGCTGAAAACAAGGGAGGCAGAGGAATAAAAATAATATTAATGTTCTAATTTGTCTAAATAATGCTTTAAAAGAAGAATATGCATTTTATGACGTGTTTTCTGATTGATTATATACTTTGAAATGTTCATTGACGACGAACAGTAATATTATAATTTTGAATGTTCTTTCGTTCCTTAGTTAATTAGTTTGTTAGCGCGTACGTTACGTCCTGAAAATACCTAATAAATAAGCACGTTTTGATTGCGCAAAAATATTAGAGAAGCTGTTTGCTTTAAGTGAGAAAAAGAAAGAAATAAAGAAAGAAAGATACAAAGAAAGAAAGAAAGAAAGATATAAACAAAGAAAGAAAAAAAAAGAAAGAAAGAGAAACGTTCTGATATGTTTAACAACTGATTCGTTGAAATGGAAATTGTCAGTTTTAAATTCTTTCATTTTTACCGGCTTCTTTCTTTAATTAATGACCTGTATTCACATCATTGTTTTTGTAATATTTTGTTAAAGTTGTTAAGCTCAAATATTTAACGATGTAAGAGGGGAATCTCTATGAGTATTCTGTAGTCGTGGAACTCATAAGGAACTTACTCAAGCATTAATTCAAGAATTAAGATTTATCAGAAAATTCAAATAGGAAAACCGTGATATTTTCACGAGTATTCATACATAATTTCCTATTAATCTGCTATAAGGTTAGAGCAGTAGGGACCGAGTGATCTGGTTTCCAAAATCATCTTACAACCCATCGTCCTACAATAAAAAGCTTACTACACAATTTTGTTTATGAGGTAAATAAAACGTTTGAAAAAATTCGAAAGAAATCGAACTTCAATTATCAAGAATAAAAATACATAGACATTACTGGATGCTAACTATGCATTGTTTTTCACGTTTTATAATTCCTCTAAGAAAGAAATATCAGAATTACTAAAATATAAAGTAAATAAAACCAGAATCGGCAGGCGGGGAAATCAGTGCTGTTTGATATTAGTCTTCAACGCGGTTATCATTTTTAATGATATCATCTAAGGCATTCCAATGTTCAAGACTGGTTAAATGCTCGTTTTAAAGTGGCACAATGAAATTGTCTTTGTAGTTTATTGACTCAGGACAAAATTTCTGAAGGCAAAAATAAAAAAAATGTAGAAACCTTTGGTTGCATTTGCGCTTAAAGCCGTCCATACTTCGTGCTGAGTTGTGGATAATTAATCCTCTCCGTCTAAATAAAGGCACAGGATGAGAGAAGTTTCTTTCGATTGCCCGCTGGCGACCGGGCCATACATAAGCAGATTTGTTTGCAAGAATGGCAGACATCAATCATTACTTTTATGCTTTAAGTAATCAAATTAGTTTGTATTGTCAGAGAAGCAAAAGGAAACTCAAAGGCTTTATATAAAAAGCACAAAAAAGAGATTTCAGATTCCGAAATGATCTGCATATAACATTGGAATGCAAACATAGAAATATTTTTGCAACTGACGGATATTCTATAGAATGAGATTGTCCGCTGAAAAGTATTTAAAATTTGTTTTATTTAATTAATTTACTTTTTAACAACTGATGAAAAAAGAAATTCTTAAGGTGCTAAGCTGTTTGTGTTAGGAGGTTGTGGTAAAATATCCCAAAACATTTAAGCGGTTCTCAACCTTTTTTGCCAAATGCACCCTTTTTACCACATGTCAGAATGTCATTCTCCCACTCCCGACTCAAAAAGTGTATTCCAAATAATATGCATATATTATTGAAAACCTTAATTTTTTTTCCATATTAGGACATGATTTAGATGGGTTATTTTTATAGAGGAGTTTTATAAATCTATTAGCAATCGAAAATGTACATGGATTTTTAAACTTAAATACTTGTACTTAATTTTTTAATTTCATAACTAATTATTAAATAAGTAAACTGAAAAATACTTCAGTAAACAAAAAGTTCACTAGAATGCGAGATTATTGTAATTCTGTAAATAAAAAAAAACATGAAAAAGTGAAAGACCCCCCCCACCGCCCATGAAAGCCTGAAATCCTCTCGGGAACCCCCTAGTTAAAAACCTCTGAACTATTTGATAATCTCCTAATCTGGCTTTCTTTCCCCATTCTGAATAATGCTAATTTTTGTTGCTCGTAATTGTTTTTTTCTTCTCTCGTTCAAGATATTTGTCTTGAAGTTTTACTTATATCATTTATTTTCTCAGTTTGCCATGTTAACGAGCCTCATCGATACAGTACAGACATGTTTAATTTCTGTCCTCAGCACTTCAATATATGCGGTGTATTGTCTATAACGTTGACAAGTATTCAAAACTCAAATGTGTTCTTTCAATATTTGCTATTGCAAATAAAAGTACAAACGTCACATTGAACTCAATACGGATCACATGCACAACATGATTCAACATTGCTCAAATCTCTTCTGTATATTTGTTGTTATTAAATCTATATTTCTACCATTCCAGTTATCGATCCTCATCAGCTGTAATCTGTGGGAAGATGAATCAGTGAGTTAAAATTTATCTGATAGTGACGAATCGAACTAAATTCCAACAGACACAGCGACAGAAGCGAACAAATTATTATTAGAACTGCAAATTTTTAGAGTAAAAAGGAATGTTCTAATCTAAATCTTCTGACTTTATACAAAAAAATAATTACCTACCCTTACATATAAAGTGTCATGTAACAACCCCGAATTTGCGGTTATAGAATGCCAACCACAAGCAGTTCCAAACTGGCGGTCAAACAAGAGTTATCTCTCTTACTTTATCTCTCGCGTTTCAAGAGATAGCGACTCCACAAGATTATCTCAGACAAAATATTGTAACATTCAAGAATCTTTTTTCTTTACTTTGTTAGTATTTCTCTCAGCATATTATTCCCTGTTAATTTTCCCAAAATGCAATATAATAACGCCGCAACCTTCTAAGCTGAAGTAGTATAAGCACAGATATGAAAAATGTTAAATAAAAGAGAAATGGTGATAAAAAGATTATGCTGTAAAACTCTATTTTAAATACTCGGGTTTATTAGAGCCCGGATGTAGGTGGCGAATATGCTGTCATTAAACCTTCGTAGGCTGAGTTTGGCAGCAAAGTAAGAATGAAAGTGTCGTATACTAGAAGGAAAATGTTGCTGTTCAAGTAACCCTAAGTTTTTATGAATTCAACACCGGGAATAAGACAAGATACCACATCTCCAATGATATCAAAGCAAAAAAAAAAAAAAAGTCCAGTTATTAAAAGGAGATTAATAACAGATTACATCCTGACGGGACAAATATGAAGTCCGTGAACACTAAGGTAAAACCCCTTTCTTCGATAATTGCAAAAAAATTCTAATGCTAAGTAGCTATTACCTTCCTAGTCAAACTTGGTAGCAATTCAATAAGTCCTTTGAATTGGTAGAAGCAGGTATACCAGGTGTAAAAAGTATGAAGTTTTCCACCTTGCTCAACAGCGCCACGAAAACATGTAAATAAATATAATTACAATCTCTGCTTCAAATCCTGTGATTTTAAAATCTAAATCTGCCAAAAAAACAAACAAAACAAAGCATTCAATCGAATACAAATGCGTTAGTGGGAAGCACGTGACACACAATTCACAACGGGAACTGTTCATTACAACCTTCTTCATGAACACCGAAGATTAATATTTTTCCATCTACAAATATACGTTATACACACTTTATTACATCGCCAACTGTTATAAAATTTATACTTAAATACTCTAAGATATGTCTACCTACAACCTCAACCTGTATAACTTAAATGTTTTCACTCTTACATAAAATATCCCCAAATAAACATACGGACAAAAACCAAACATAGACGAAAAGGCCTACTGGACGCGAGCATATGCACTCACAAACCCACATACATACGCACATACATACACACACAAACGAATACACATTATCATCCGAACCCCGCACAGACAAACTAGAAATATGATACGCATACACACATGAGTTATACACACGAGAATTATACCCACGAACATTACTTGACAGGATAGATTAGGTTTGCTTAATCAATGAAAAAAAAACACAAAAATAAAAATTATAGAAGGTTCTTTTCTCTTTCATATTTAATTTTTCTGATGAAGCTTAAATAAAAGCGAAACATGTTAAATTTATAAACTTTTCTTATTTGTTCCTTATCCTATCAAACACTGACAACGAAATGATGAATGTACAACAAAATGTCGGTGTTGACAGAAAGCTGAAATAATCAAAACAAAAACACTTTCTTTCTCTAATCTGCAGATGTTTATTTTCAACGTTTTCTTTTGTAATTGGCAACTATTTATTGAGAGAGTGAATAATTTCTGTAAATGTTTCCTCATCCAAGAAGCTATCTCCTGATGAAAATTATACTTGTTATATAACAAAATACTGAACGTAATGCGTGGATATTCAATGTATATAAAAGAAGAAAAATCCATTGAACTCTTAATTTAATAATCTAATCCAATCTTCTAATTTTGCAGCATTTTCAAAGAGTCTATAATCAAAAATATTGTCCGACTTATTTTTGAGAAAAATATCGGCTAAATTTTGAAATAATTTTATTTCTTATTACTATAACCGTTATTTATTTCATGTTTGAGTTGTTAACCCGTTTTTTTTTTAATTAATAACAACCAAACTACATCCAAAAGTCCTATTAGTATAAGCCAATTATTAATATCACTGTTTAAAAAAACATGGATTTACGCAATAAAAATAACATTTATAGAAAAAAGAAAAATTATTATTAAAAAATCCATTAAAAAATAATTTCCCGTTAATTTATGAACGAATAATTCCATGTTTGCATCGAACAATAATATCGTCTGCATTATGAGTTTCTTATGCAAATGATCTAGAAAAAAATGATTAGTACATCAAAGTAAAGAATGCAAAAATAAATCAGAATAAAGCTAAACAATTTTAAATTAACTCAGTAACTTTTAACGATGAAATAGTTCAACTACGTAACTTCTATTTTTTAGCATGAGCTGCTATATTTAATAAATAATCTTCTGAGAAACTACATGATGTAAATACTAAATATAAAAAAGAACTGTAAAGAAGAGAAATGCGGAAATGAAAAGACTGTAAATGGCCAAGGGAAAAGAAATAGAAAGAAAAGTTCATCAAAGTAGATGATTTAGGACAGAAGATGACTTTTTCGTTTGACTAAAAATCAAAATGACGACCCAGTGGCAAAAACAATACCCCCGTCATGGCTTGCGGGTTTGTGCTTTTGGAAAATAGTTAGCGCCTTAAAGAAATAATATTATGAAATAAAAACAAAAATTTATTTCAGAAAAATGAGTTTATGAAAGAAAGAACGAAAACCGCGGCAAAATTATACCAGAGATAAAGTATAAAGAAAAAGGAAAAAGGAAGAAACTAACAGATGATAAAGAACGAAGAAAGGGAAGAGGAAAAGACAGCAGCATCAGAAGAAGAAGAAGAAGAAGAAAAGGAGATAGTAGAGATGAAGAAAATTACACAATAAAGAAGTAAGTAAAAAATATGCAAAAGTATTAACAGAAGAGTGATAAGGGTAAAAAATAAAGAAAATAAAAGGAAGAACAAGATGAATGACCACTGTTGAAATTGTTTTAAAAGAAAATATTACGTGTAATATTTTTAAAATTACTTCAAGAAAACTGAACGACAAAGACAAAAGAAATGAAGAAAATTTTTCCTTTTTTCCTCAGCTGTGAGTTCAAAGACTTATACATTGTCACGAACGAAGGAAGTGAATGAAGGAATAAATCAACAAAGTTCTGCGATGTAACATGGCCGCCGGGTAAAGTCAAAAAAACAATAAAACAAAACCAGAACAGGATAAAAAAGGAAGATTTTGCAAGAAATCGGAGGGAGATAATTGAGAGTTTGGTGTGAGAGAGAGAGAGAGAGAGAGAGAGAGAGAGAGAGATAGAGAAGAAGAAGAAGAAGAAAAAGAAAGACTGTAGCGGGAACTAACAAATGCACAGATATTAAATTTTCACAGGCGAATCGAGAATTTTTCAATCATCTCCAAAATGAAATAACTCATCAAAAGTTAAGGGAGGCATTTCCTAATTATTCAAAGTTGAAGCAACCTTAC
The DNA here is from genome assembly GCA_903632075.3 of Acanthosepion pharaonis. Taxonomy (NCBI): domain Eukaryota; kingdom Metazoa; phylum Mollusca; class Cephalopoda; order Sepiida; family Sepiidae; genus Acanthosepion; species Acanthosepion pharaonis. Next base: position 1,386,091 of record CAHIKZ030001768.1, on the reverse strand, counting down.
CAAGCCACGCACCTCAACTTGCCATCATCTTTCCTTCCTTCTTTATAGTATTCATTTCATACTCTTTCTCTCTTATTTTCTTTTCTCTTGTTTTCTTTTTATCGAATTTCTTTATCGTTATTCTATGTCGTTTCATTTGTTATATTCTACTTTATCTGACTAGTTTCTACGAAAAGCATTCTTCTTCATCAGCGATTTCAGAAAAGAAGGTAATCTATTAGTCAAATAGAAAATTATGCACAATGACAGAAAGAAAATACGATAAATAAAAATAGAAATGAGCAAATAGTTAGAAAGAAAGAAAGAAAGAAAGAAAGAAAGAAAGAAAGAAAGAATAGAAATCAAAACAATAAATGCGTTACTTATAAACATAAAAGGTTTGGAAAAGAAAGAAAGTAAGAAACAAACAAACAAACAAACAAAGAAGAAATACGAAAGTAAAAGGCAAAATTGATATTGAAAGAAAGAAAGAAAGAAAGAAAGAAAGAAAGAGAAATATTAACAATAAATGCGTTCAATTATAAACATAAAAGAAAGAAAAAAAAGAAAGGAAAAATACGAAAGTAAAAGGCAAAATTGATATTTAAGGAAAGAAAAAAGAAAGAAAGGAAGAAAGAAAGAAAGAAAAATGTTTCAAAAAATAAAATGTAGGAAAAATGCAAAGAAACTCGATGTGATTTCAAAATGATTAAGCGGCAAAAATACAAAACAAAATGGAATTTTAAGAAAGAAAGAAAAAAAAGAAAGAAAGAAAGAAGAAATACGAAAGTAAATGACAAAATTGATATTGAAAGGAAGAAAGAAAGAAGGAAAGAAAGAAATATATACGGAAGTAAAAAAGCAAAACTGATATTGAAAGAAAGAAAGAAAGAAAGAAAGAGAAATAATAACAATAAATGCGTTCAATTATAAACATAAAAGAAAGAAAGAAAAAAAAAAAAAAAAAAATACGAAAGTAAAAGGCAAAGTTGATATTTAAGGAAAAAAAGAAAGAAAGAAAGAAAAATGTTTCAAAGAATAAAATGTAGGAAAAAGGGAAAGAAACTCGATGTGATTTCAAAATGAATGTCAAAAAGATTAAGCGGCAAAAATACAAAACAAAATGGAATTTTAAGGAAGAAAGAAAGAAAGAACTGTCTCTACAACCAAGGGCTCACCCAGAATAATTCACACATAATTTCAAAGGATGGTGACAAATGCTTTATTGATTGATGTGTGTTTGTTTCTTTTCCATATTTCGACAAAGTTCTTTTTAAGTTTTCTTTTCTAATCGCTTTGTCATCAACTCCCTCTTTTATTTCCAAAATGTTAAGCCACCTTTGAAAATACCGTCTTAAATATTAAAGAAGATATTTAACAAATGAAATTCGAACTTTTACAATCATGCAAAAGAGCAGGTTGACAAAAAAGAGGTTAAACCAAAAACCAGGAAAATCTGCTACAACATCTATAACCTTGAATGCAAAGCAAAAGTGTAATTTCCAGTAACTTTGCTAATGTTTCTTTATAAGGAGACAAAATTAACGTATGAAAACAATTCATATATATATATATATATATATATATATATATATATATATATATATATATATGTGTGTGTGATATTTTGTGTTATGTTTATTTTTAATATTTCGTTTACACAAGTTTTATTTGTCCGTCAACGACACGATTAGGGAAGTTATTGTTGATATGTATTTATCTGTGTCTATCTCTGAGATGAGGTATTTGATTGTTTGCATTATTTACATTATTCTGACTGTTATCCTCATCTTCATTGCCATATTCACAACGTTTAGACCGTTGTACGCCCCAGGATTCTTCAGGTGACTGGAATTTCGAACCTAACTCTTTATTTCGTCCACCGGGGTAGATTGTTTTAGTTCCATGTGTCATACCTCTTTTTAGTGTCTCAGTTATTTCCCTTTAACTCAACTCTCAAAGTTTTTTTTTTTGTTCACCACTTGTGGAGCCTGGTATTGAACTCAACATTCTTTGAGTCTAGTTCAATGCCAGGCTACAGCAGTGGTGGACCAAAACTTATGAATTTTACATACGACCGCGTGAATGGTAATGGACACAGGACTGCACAGCCGTATCAGATTGCGTACCCAACCGAAGGCAGCCGAGTCATCCAAACTTTACTACTGTTTGTCATCGCGTTGCTGAGACAGGATTCGTGGAACCACAATTGATGGATGGAGGAAGACAGATCTCCACTCGTACGCCTGTCCACGAAGAACACATTTTACAAGCTGTCGGGGACGATCCAAGTATCAGCACACGTCAAGTGGCCCTAGCATGTCGTACATCTTATAGTACCGCATGGAGGTTACTTCAAGAGCAGCTCCTGTATCCGTATCACTTGGAAAGTGTTCAGGTTCTTTCACCCTCTGATCACTCATCACGGGATAACTTTTTCCGATAGTTTATTGTATAAACTGCAAATCAGTTGTTTGTCGCTTGAGGCTTATTTACTGACAAGGCTAAATTCGGAAGAGGTGGAATAACAAATTTACACAACCATAATTTGTGTGGGAATCGGAACCCCCATGTTACAATAGAGTCTAGACACCAGCCCCAGTTTACGATGTTTCTGCAAGAGTTGTTGGTATCTGTCTGGTAGGTCAATATGTCCTCCCAGCTCGTCTTACAGGAGATGTCTACAGGGACTTTATTTCTAACACACTTCAAACGTTGTACCCCTGCTAATACGAAGATGCATGTGGTCCATGCATTTAATTTTTGTAAATTTATTAACGTTGTTGTTTTAGTTATTTAATATAATGTTATGGTAAGATATCGAGTTTTCGATGTTTCTAACGCATCTATAGCTGATCTTTACATTATTTTTGTTAAACATCTTCTTAAAAAATTGCAGAATGATTGAAATGTTTATGAATTAAATTTGGGAAAAATTGTTCCAATATTTGTTTGAACATTTCAATTATAAGATGATGGGGTTTAAGCCATAACATATTACAGTGTCTCTGTTTAATTTGACGTTTATTTTTTTTTGTTTTTTTTTTTTTTAAATATTCTATATTTACTTTATGTTCGCTTAGTTCTTATGCTTTTATATATTTAATTCTATTTTTATCAAATATTTCCTTAGTCCTGGAGTTAGTAGATAATCTAAATTGAATGGATTTATGCGAATTATTTGAAATTGAAAGTACGTGATTGGATTCATTGTTAACGTATATATTATGTAAATCTTTGGTATACGGTTTGTAATAAACAGTACATATGATCAAAGAAAGTCGATCACTTCAGCATTGATGGTTGTGATAATATTTATTTCGTGTTCTTTCAAGAATATAATCAGTTCCCTTGTCGATCGATCCATACTTCTTAGACCTGTTTTATGGAGGAGAATTGCACCTTCATCTCTGTAGAGTTCAGTGTCTTTAATATTGAAACGCTTTGCCACAATAACAAAATTCCAACTAGCTCTCATGCCTGGGCAGAATCAAAAGAACCCATTTCAATATTTTTCGCTTAGTCCACAGACAACCATTATGCTATAACATAGGTTTTTGCGCCTGCGTTATCATTTCGATCATTATCGTTAATTGGGAATTATTCTTTAGCTTAATTGATGGTAGACATTAGTATATCTTCTATGATATACGGGTAAAAATGGAATTGGCTGAACGTAAATTCGTTTTTTTTTTTATATTATTAAACCATTCTATGGCGTCTACTGTATTATACCACTGGTTAATTCCTAGGGTATCTTTCGTATATTTGCACGTTCTTTCAATGATAATTTTACTAATTTTAAAAATATTATGTTTAGTTAGAATGCCATCACATCATAACAATATTATATTGAATAACTATATTACAAAAAAAAAAAAAACAACGTTAATAAATTTACTAAAAATTAAATAAATGCAACTGCCAAAAAGATACGATCTGTCCCAGAATTGGCTAATGTATGACTGAAAATATTGTATACCGAACTAGCATACATATTCACAGCAATGTCAAATTCTATATTGGTCCACTGAAAATCCTCAGAAATTTCGTTGAATGAGTTCAGGTAATGTAAGATACATTAAAGAATAGTGTGAATACCCCTATAATTACGTTAGATATAATAGCTAAAACTAAATCTTACAATGGAAAAGGGAATAGATATAATGTAAGCTCTGTATAAATGGTAAAATACTTAAATAACCCTAACTTATTAAACAAGAGATATGAATTGATAGCTCCATGTAAGTATAAAAATAAATAATGTTAAACTATATATATATATATATATATATATATATATATATATATATATATATATATATATATATATATATATATATCATTGTTATAGGTACTTTTTTAAATACAACTACTCAGCACCTGAAGATTACATTAAGCTCCAAGTCGTTACCACCGGTGAGGAAAAATATATTTAATAATATATGCTTAATAACTCTGTTATATAACATTGAGGACTATTTTATTAACACAGCACTCAACATGCGATATATATATATATATATATATATATATATATATATATATATATATATATATATATATATATATATATATATATATAAAAGACAAAAGGAAAACCTTTCTTAGCCACAGCGTTTCATCTTTTCATATCAAATATATGTATTTTATTTTCTTAAAAATTTTAAAATTTTAAAATGTCCAAAATATTCTTTAGTCTAACCGTAAATGATAAGGTAAACTATGAAGCATACATAAATGACATAATTTAATTTAGTTCTTAATTTTTAAGTTTTGAATACCTGTTTATATCTGTTTACATTTGTTTATAAATACATGTTTCAGATTAAAATCCTTACATTTGCCTTGATAAAGTCTATCAGAAGACATCAATCAGAAGATGGCTATGCTATCTATATATAGAGGAAGATGCTCCGAATCGGTGATACATCGTTTATAGACTATTTGGACATAATAATTTTTCTGAAAATCGCCTTGAACTGCCAGTCACCATGCAGTGTTTATTCCTATATGTACACACTCTCTCTTCATATATATATATATATATATATATATATATATATATATATATATATATATATAATATATATATATATATATATATATAAAAAAAAAGGAAAACATTATATACCAAAAATAATTTTAATTTTAAATTCCCAACATCCCCATTCGTGCGCATGTGTAATCGCTCCAACGTAAAAAAAATTTAAATTTTGGCCGTTAAAATCCTAAAAAGGCGAAATGCGTTACACGAAAACCTTTTTATACTTCATATAATTTTCTTTGCTCGTATAAGTTATACTTTAATAGTATGTTAGAATTCGTTTACTAATACTTTCAAATTTTAATATTTCTTGGTGGGTAAACGTGCGTGTCTTTTTCAATGTATGTGTGTATAATCGCTTATATAACTGCCTTTCATTGTATGTATATGTTGTGCTTTTTTTTAAGGGTCGTGGACACCTATTTCCTGTCTCTTCGCTTTTTTGCGTGTTTATATATCTAAATATGTATATCTGTGTTTGTGTATTATAATCTGATTGTGTATGTATTGTATTTTGCAAGATTTCACCCTCCCTTGCCTATATCTTCACTTCAAATGCATCTAAGTTGTAACGGAGCTCAGAGCAACATTATATTTTAACATTTATTTCAACTTAATTTTTGGCCTTTCAGTAAAACAAAATAAATAACAAACATATGTATTTTTCCTCAGTTTCTTCTTTAAATAATTTAATAATTTTTTAACTTAATATAGATTAAATTTAAAATTTAAAATTGGAAATTTTTAATTTTGAAATTTATAGTATAATTTAATATTAATTAGATTGAATTTTATTTTAGTCTAACCTAGCGTTAAAGCATTAAATAATTATTATAAACGAAGTTCGTTGTCAAGTTTTTTGAATTCTCATAATACTTGTATTTTGATTGGTCATTCCAGCCTATGTAACAGAGTTTCCCCTAGCGATGGGTGTTTGATTGATTTGAACCTTTTAAAACCCTTTCTTTATTCTAAATTCAGCACCATCACTTGATAAGACACCGGAAGTGTTGAAACAAATGGCTATTTTTGTAGTGATTTTATAACATGTTTATGTTATAATTTTCGAATAAATAATTATATAGATAGATAGATAGATAGATAGATAGATAGATAGATAGATAGATATGAGTGCGTGTGTGTGATTTGGTTAAATACCGACCACTTCCAAATAAAATAATTTCACTTATAATTAATCATTCGTTTTTGTCATCTTTTAAAACAAAATTTTCTTTGTTTTGTTAAGTAAATTTTCTACTTAATAAGGGAAAAACCTTTTTGCCCAACCCAATAGATATCTTTATCTAGATTATTTTACTTTCTCTTTTTATGATATTCTAACATATATCCCTCTTTCGGAAGACAAAATGCCTAAATGAGCAGATCTTTTTATAACTTTTCAAATTCTTCTCACAGATTATTTCAAGGATAAATTGCTTTGTCAATTTTACCTGCACAGAACTTACAGGAAAATTTTCATTGACTAAACTTTTAATGAGGCTGACAGTACCTTTTTAGAGCAGCAAATTTACAAATGCATAATTATGTGTTGTCAGAACTGTAAGATTATAACGCGTCAGTTGTTGTATGGAAAGTGAAGGCTAAATTTAAAAATCAGTCTCTTCTTCATATGAATTCACAGTAGTGATCCTGTGTTATCTACGCTACATACTATCCATCAAATACAACTTAGCTTTCGGCGATTATTCAAATAATTCAAATAATATTGTGCAATTTTTTTTACAACTGCTATTATCGACTCCACACCTCATCAGCCTTTCTATCGGTGCACTCTACAAAATCAGTATTGATAATGTTCTAACCCCGAAAAAAAGATATTGTCACGAATAACAATGAGTACAAAGAAGTTTCAATTACTAACATCGTATTGAATCATCTTCTGTCAGGCAAAAAAAAAAAATGATATATTTAAATAAAAAAAATAAAGCTATAAAAGTTTTATCTAGAAGATCAAAAAATGTATGCCATCTGAAAAAGATCCGTATTCTTTCGATGTTCTTTTCATTGACTATAAATGTAGAGACGAGGTTTGTGAAGTAAAAAAAGGAAAAACGGAGAATGTGAGAAAAGATGTTTTTAAACACATTAGAAATAAACTTAATACCTTAAAACTTACGACAGAGTTAGTGGAATGATTTTTCTACTCTTTTATCTGCAAAATTCCGAGCAAAAAGTATCATATGAAAATGAAAGATTTTTGATCAAAATTTTAAACAGAGAAAATACCGAGAATCAGATGAAAAATGAGAAAACAAAAACGATTTTTTTTTTTATCTTCAGTCATTGAGATTTAATAAAGAAAATGATTCGCGCCTTTTTTTCTCACATGCATACTTGTCTCTTAACCTAAAACTCGTTTCAAATAAGGAAAATTCGTCTATGTTCTCAAATAAAACACTATTTATTAGTAACTATTTAAATAGGGATAAAAAGAAATGTTCTTAGAAATATCATGTTCATTTTCTACATTCAATGCTTCGAGTTGTCATGTGTTTGCATTCCTTGAATTGACTTTCATAGTTATTTTTCAATTTTGATGCGAGTTTACACAAAATTTTTCTCGTGGGGGCTTGTTGAGGATTGAGTGACAGCAAATCTTTTCAAATTTTCAGTACATTTTATATACCCAAGATTACGCAGTACACGGCTCGAGAGATACTCAAGGTAGAGGGTTATTTTTAAATAATTATGATGAATGAGGTGTGATATGAATGAAAAGGAAAGTAGTAAGAACAGCTGATTATGAAAATAAGCGGGATATTATTATTAGTAGTAGTAGTAGTAGTAGTAGTAGTAGTAATAGTAGTAGTAGTACTATATTTCTGTTTACTTTTACTTGGACTCCTTTTTATCAGTCATTGTAATTTTATTGACACTAGTTTTAATCTGTGAAAATTTAACTTTTTTTTATTTTAATATTTTGATGAATCTTAATTCTTAAGTTAATGATTGAGTAAGCTCATGGCGAGATTTATGACATTAAAATATCCGTAGAAATTCCTATTGTTAAATATTTGTGGTTAACCACTTTAACAAAATATTGCAATAATAATCATAAATATGAATGCTGATCGTTATTTTAAGAAATGCGTACAGATGAAAAGATTTGAAATTGACATTTTCCATTTCATCGAAATCTTCTATATTCCCTTCCTTCTTTTTCTATTTCTTGTTCTTCTTTCTTTCTTTCTTTCTTTCTTTCTTTCTTTCTTCATTCATTTTCTCAAGAGTAGTGTTCTTCAATTTTCTCAAATTGTGTTTTTCCATCTTTCCACGCGATCAAAACGGAATAGTTCATTATTTATGAGGTATTGGCAGGACATAAAGGTCGTACGAACTAACGACGGGAGAGACAAGTACAATTATTATATGATATTTATACTCACTAAATTTTCACACCAGCTATTTGAGCTTTCTATTATTATTATTATTTTAGTATTTCCTTTGATGTCTGTTCTATACTAATTTTCTTCTGAGTCCCAGCTAGGTCAGAAATGATATCATGGCATTTTCGATTGATTAAAAAAAAGAAAAAAGAAAGATAACTTATGATCACACACATTTTACAGAGATAAAGTTGTTCATAAGGTGTGAGTTGTACTTGTTAGTACAATTTTATTATTATTATTATTAGTAGTAGTAGTGCTTGGAATTTTAGTAGAAGCAACAAATGTATTAATACGAAGACTAGTTTCAACCCATACTTATTTTGTGAAGAAAAACAAATATTCATTTTATTGCAAAATTATGATCACTTTCGATCTATCATCGATGCTTATTATTGCTCATTATTTGGTATTGAATGAGTTTCCATACAGTATTATCTAGTGTCACTTGCCTGACCGTTAATCTCTTCAACAGTGCGTCATTTTCTGAAGCATTTTGTGCCAATTTCAATAATACTTTTATGTGAATACTTTCAACACTTCATCTGATTTTCATCCTACACATTTAAGCAAACTCAGTTTCTAGCAACAAAAAAAAACATCATATGTATATAGGGTACTTTTTACTTGGAATGACTTGAATTATCATAACCCGAAGTATCTACCTCAATTTATAGGACACCTTGCATTATGGACCGGCAAAAAGATTCTCAATGGAAAGGCAATACCTCAGTGATGGAAAAAATTGCAAAACGAAGATGAATGCGAATTCTTGAGAGGAAAAATCTTTGTCGCCATATTTATTACAACATTTCGGCCGTTGTACGTTGAAATGTCAAACTGAGCCCTTTATTTCGCTCACTGGGGTAGACTGTTCTAGTTCCACGTTTAATGGGACTCAGTTATCAGTTACCTCCTGTTAATTTTCCTCTGAAAGTTCTCCACTGCCTTAAGCGGGTATTGAACTCACACTCTTTGGGTCCTGTCACTTGATCTAACACCTTTATCTACTGTGCCATATGCCTTTGAGGACATCTATGTATGAATTTCTGGGTATTATAAACCTAATGAATTCATCAACTATTTTCTTTTACTAGTGCTCATATTGCAATTTTTGCTGTTATCATACATGTTTTTACCAGAGCTCACATTGTAATTTTTGTTGTTATTATCGCTTTTCTCTGGCACTCCTTATTACTGGTTCCTATATTGTATTCATTTCTATACTTGGTCAGCCCAGGAGATTTTTGTGACCTAGCATATGTGCTGATTCTTTAAGTTTACGAATTTTCCAATAGTGTTCTTTGTCTATGATCTCAACCTGATCTCCCTTTTCTTTCCATATGTGGTCAGCCACGCCTGATTTTTCCACTTACCCTCGTGTTACAGCTTTCTAGTGTTCTTGAAGCCTTACTTTAGGGGGGCTGTCTCCCCTTTACATTTCTTTCTGCAGCTGCACGGGATAGCGTACACACAGTATTTAGTCATGTTCTCCTCTATGGGGGTGTCTCACATGGGAGAGATAACCCCTTCACATAAGGCAGGCGGACTGTTTTCTGAGTGTCGTTGTCCTCCTCTTGTACGTACCTATCTCAGTTTTTGGAGCTGCTGCCATGTACCCAGGGTAGTTGTTACGTTGTAGGGTACTACTTATACTGACCGATTCTTTATCTAATATCCCTGGGTCGCCACTTATGACTTTTGTTCGGTGTTGTAAGCAGTGGACGATCCATTTCTTTCCGCTGCATATGGATGCTGGGAGTTGAAATTGAGGTACTGTCCGGTGATGTCTGTTTACGATATACGGATGTCTTGAACCCATGCTCTGTTCGAGATATTAGAACATCCAGGAATGGGTGTGTGTTGTTATTCTCTTTCTCCATTGTGAACTGTATCGAAGGTCTTATTGAGTTCACATGGTCCAGTAGAATCTGAACATCTTCCTGGTGTGGCCAGAGTATGAAGGTGTCATCTACGTACCTTAACCATATAGTTGGCTTTAGAGATATAGGTTCTAATGCCATTTCTTCAAAGTATTCTATATATACATATATTCGCCATTGCTGGTGATAATGGCGAGCCCATTGCTAAGCCCTCATCCTGTCGATATATGTGTGATCCCATTCCGAAGTATGTTATTTCTGTACAGAAAGTCAACATCTCCATCAGATTATCTATTGGAATACTGGTCCGTTCTTCTAGGGATGAGACAGAGGCCAATCTGTCTCTGACTACTAAGAGTGCCTCCGTGCGTACCTTGGTGAACAAACTCTCCACGTCCAAGCTCACCATCTGGTTGTACAGGATGGGAGCATTTAAGTTTTTTTTCACTAAGTCAGTAGAGTCTCGGACATATGAAGGAAACTCTCCGATCAATGTGTCAATTATATCTACAAGGAAGCGACTCAGAGGGTGGCACACAGAGCCTTGGCAACTAACAATCGGCCTGAGCGGAATACCGTCTTTGTGAATCTTAGGGAGACCGTATATCTGAGGTAGCTTGGTGTAACGCTGCGATAACTGCCTATACATTTTAGGTGAGAAGTGATCTTTTTTCTTGATTAGTATGTGACAGTTTGCGTTTCGCTTTCATTGTAGGATCCTAGTCAGATTAAAAGATTATTTAGTTGGAAGATTTTAGTAATGGTAGCTACAGCAAAGTAAAAACTTTTGCTGTAGCTACCATTGCTAATGAGGTCTTCCAGCTTTCTTGTATAATCTGATTTATCCATCAGTCGCATTGCTTCTCTCAGCCGGTAGTATGATGATGTTTTCGTTCCTCTGTAGGGATCCGATCGCCATCCTCTCCAGTTTTGTTATGCTATACCTGAGCGGCTTGGCACTCTCCAAGGTATGTCTCACCTTCCATCTCAGTTCATCCGCTTGAGCCCGAGGGATGTTCAAGGCCACCTCCTCGACTCTGGCAATGGTCCAAGTATGGCACTCGCCTGATGGTTGTGGCGAATTTGAGACCCTTATTCAATACTGACTCCTCAGAGGTACTCAGCTGATATTGGCTGATATTGATTAATGCTTTCACTGGTGGGTGATGGAACGTTGTGCGTCACCTTCTGATCTTTCAATATATTTAATTTTTTGTACTTGACTACATTGAATTTATGTCTGAAGGATTTATCCAGGTCATTTTGGATCCTTCTCTGGTCTTCTTCATCAGTAATTCTTTTGAAGAAATCCTCGAGCGTCTGGGAGATATGAGCTTGTAGTCTCTGTTTTATCCAACGATTGTACTGGATTCTCTCTCGGACAAGGACGTGTCCCGCTTTTTCTGCAACCAGACGGGCTCTCCTTGAATTGACGGGAAGTCTTGGTGCCAAGCCTGAAGGGATGAGTTGTAGATCTCTGCATCGGTGTAGGAATGTTAGACGGTTCGTTATTCGTGCTAGTTTCTGGTAGGATTTTTCAATTTATCGTCATATTTTTGGTATATGGGGTACGTACCGATCCTTCAGTATCTATATTTCTGAGATGAGGTATTATGTACATTATTACATTATTCGGACTATTGTCCTCATTTTTGTCACCATATTTATTTCAACGTTTCGGCCGTTGTACGCTCTGGCCTTCTTCAGGTGGTTGAAATGTCGAACCGAACCATTTATTTCGCTCACTGGGGTAGACTGTTCTAGTTCCACGTGCTATGTTTAATGGATGTCAGTTATCAGTTATCTCCTGTTAATTTCCCTCTGAAAGTTCTCCACTGCCTTAAGCGGGTATTGAACTCACACTCTTTGGGTCCTGTCACTGGATCTAACTAATGCCTTTATCCACTTTGCCATGTGTCCTTAAGGACATCTGCATATAATGTACATAATACCTCATCTCAGAAATATAGACAGGAAAAAATCTATTAATTCTTCATTTATATAAAATATTTGTTGATTTTTAAGTGGTATACATAGTGAATGGGTTTCTTGTAGCGACAAAAGGGAATTAAAAGGCATTTAGGCTACATCGGATGCAGGTCCAGGGTAAAGGAGCTACCATAATCAGGCATGAACGAAAGCAAAAATAGGGTATCTAAATCTTATTTTACGGTGAGTGGTTTTTCACACATTATAGGGTTGCTTTGTACAAAAGAAAATGACTTGCTATAAAATATACCCAGGATGCGACCCAGCACTGTAATATTTGACTAGGGTAGTTTCACTAGTATTGTTCAGAAGCTGGGTTCGCATTATACACGAGCTATATGGAAAAATTCCAGTGTCTCACTATACATACAGTAGTTACAAGTGTAAACGGTAGTTCTTAGCAACCCTAGCAACGCGACAGTCCGGACGGTCTCCTTCCTTCGTCAAGTTCTGTATTCCTTCATTCTTAACTGTACTCTTTTGGGAATTATTTCTTTTTCTCCTCGCCCATATTGGAACAACGTCTATTGGTAAAAGTGGAAACATTAGTATTATTCCATCTTTGGGACGAGCTGCCAAAAAATTATTCTATCTTATTTTTTTTCTTTTTTCCATGTCTTCACAAATTAATAATAGATTCTTTTTTCACAAATCTTTTCGGCAGATCACATTGGACATATAGTTGGGAATAAATCGGCACGATGATGATTTCTAAGTTTAGTAAGGTCGTTATCGCTTTATTTATTACGATGTTATTATTATTAAATATTTATATTACTCAGTCGTTACTCGCTTATTGCTAACTATTGCTGTATTACTCTGTCATTAATATTTGTTTATTATTAAGTTATTAGTCAGTTATTACTCTCTATCTCTTACTAAGTTAGTAATAATTATCACTTTATTTATTACATAGTTCGGGGGAATTTGTTATATATTTATAACCTAAACTGTTGAAACTTGACTAATGCATGGAATAATAATGCAACACAAAATGTACTTAGAACAAAATTTATTGAAACAAGAAAGTGTACACAATATTTACATATAGTCTTTTGTATATTCCTGGTAAGACCGTTCCTGGAGAATGTGTTGACTGAGTCGCAGTCGGGCAGAGTCTCTGGTTGTATCTCTTGATTACTCCCTCTCTTCCCGGTACCAACCATATTTATATGGTCGGTACTCCACTATGCAAATTAGGTGGATCCTACCACAACATAAACAAAGCTGAAAATGTGACGTGTTATTGAATCCAGTGCAGATATTTTCTTCCGACAGGCATGCAATCCGCAGGAAATGGCCAGTTGTAAAGTTGCTAGTCTTTGTTCATCCTAATTAGTCGATGATAACGCTAAACATTTCTCTCTCTTTAAATTTCTTTACATTTTCAGATTAACCTTTTGATGATAATAAAATATCATCAGGATAACGATTCAAGCGACTATCGTTGCAAGCGACCATATTATTCAAAGTAGTACATGCTGAGTATTCACACCAAAAGTGTATTGTACATTATTTGATATTATGTGATGATAATTTCACATAGGGGTTCATCTCTCTTTTCACAATCCTTCCACCCGAGCATCATGTGGCTAATTTCACTGGAGGTCAAGTGACGACGAACTTCCACATTACTCAAGCACTCTCCTCGGTATATTTTCACACCAGAAGTATGTGGTACATTTCACTGGAGGTCAAGTGACAACAAATCTTCACATTACTCAAGCACTCTCCTCAGTATCTTTTCACACCAGACGTATGTGGCAAATTTCACTGGAGGCCAAGTGACAACAAATCTCCACAATGCTCACTACTCAGTAACTTTTCGCATCAGAAGTACATGGTACATTTCACATCCAAGCAATCAAGTAGAAAAAATCTAATTCAGTTTTGTGCATGGAGAGATATGTATGCAAGTTATGAGAAGTACCCATAAATATTATATTTTGCAATTCATACATTTTATGATTTGCCCGAATTTGAGCCACATATTTGTTTGTTCTTTTTTATATGTCTAGAGCCCTAATAAAAGGTAGTGTTGTTATGAGATGGCATATTCTAACTGATTTTTTTATCGAGGGCCTTGTATTTACTTAGTTTCTCAAACGCTTTTAAAGATTATTATTGTTTTATTTACTTTGATTTCTGGTGTGTAGTCAGTTCTTTCGGCTCGAGACCAGAGACTTAAGCTCAGAAATGGCATCATATTTTACAATGAGCAATTTTGAAAAAAAAATCACACATATTTTACATAGATAAAGCCCTTCGTATGTTGTGGGCTTTACTCATGAGAACATTTTTTTTGTATTTCTTAAAGATATAAGCTGTCAGGAATCCCTTCAATGAGTCTACAGAAATCTTTTCCAGTCAGTCCAAGGGCTCCAACTACAACTGAAATTGTTAATGTTCTCATGTGCCACATTATTATTATTATTATTATTATTATTATTATTATTATTATTATTATTATTATTATTATTATTACCTTTGATTTCTGTTGTATACATATTTCCTTTCGGGTCCGAACCAGGAATTTCATGATATTTTCCACTGATTGTTTTTGTACCCCCCACCCCCCAAAAAAAACTAAAATCACACACACATTTTACATAGATAAAGCTCTTCGTAATGTGTGAGTACAATTTTTTGAAGTTCTTTAAGTTATGGGCTACTAGGAATCCCTTCAATGAGTCTATCAGAACTTTTTCTAATCAATCCAAGGGCTCCAACTATAACTGGAATGATTGATATCCTCGTATGCAACATTTTTTTAGATTTCCATTTCAAGATCCTTATATGTTGATAGATTTTGAAAATCTTCAAAGATACATTACAGTCTGCAAAGACTGCCATGTCAATAAGAAGGCACATTCTGTTTTTGTGTCTTTGATCACGACGTCTAAGCATTTAGCTTTGATTGTCCTCTCTGT
This sequence comes from Acanthosepion pharaonis, assembly GCA_903632075.3. Lineage (NCBI taxonomy): Eukaryota > Metazoa > Mollusca > Cephalopoda > Sepiida > Sepiidae > Acanthosepion > Acanthosepion pharaonis. The sequence goes on along the minus strand of CAHIKZ030001768.1, from coordinate 1,370,856 downwards.
GTGTATTGTAAAGTCCCATAAAATTGTTACAGGTTCAATCTGCAGCCGGGCCTGGGTGATAATCACACATGTTAATAATAATAATAGTAGTAGTAGTAGTAGTAGTAGTAGCTGTAAAGAAACAATGTCTATTTACCATGAATTAAAAGGTAAATATAAAAAATGCAGTATGTTGATTATGTGAACAACATCGAAACTATTGACCAATTAGTGTCTGGTTGTTCAATTCTGATATCGAAAGGATACAAAGAGCGACATAATAACATTGGCAGTATATATTCACGGGGATATGTGCCAGTATGAGAGTTTACCACGTGCTAAACAATGATATGAACATCATCCTGAAATCACGATAACTTGGTATTTTATCATTCACACAGACAGGCATATAAAAGCTAATAGACAATTTGGTTAAAGACTACAAACAAAAAATGCCTTCTCTCAGATATGGCAAATATATCTTAAATAATATGGAAAAATAAATAAATAATTAGTGGACTTTGAAAAATATGTCATATTAAATTTTCTGTTATATCTATAATAATTAGAGTTCTGCGTATAATAAATTGGTACAGATAAGAATATTAACAAAATGCCAGGCAGCTTCTGTTTACAGAATATTATAAAAATTGCCCAGTATGAAACGTATTATCAATGTAAAGAGAATATAAACAATGTATATATTAAGTAGCATTTAACATCAGAATTTGAGCACGCTAACTTGCCTTACGCTATATCTTGTATACTGAAAAGGTAAGGATTTATACTAAACAGAAAGCAAGATATTTTTATTATTATTATTATTATTATTATTATTAATAATAATAACAACTGGTCTTCAAAAATACCTGGAAACTACAGAAGACTGGATGATGATCTTTGCCAAAGAATATGAAAGAAATAAGAAACTTTTATTCGGTAACAAAGGAAACCAGCAAATTCAAAAGGAAATTGAAGTGAATGAAGAAGAGCAAGTAAACCATAATACACCTACTGCATCGGCAAAGAAACTAAAAAATAAAATAAAATTTAATGTACCAAATGGAGAAATAATGACAAGATGTGTCTTTTCATGGTCAATACTCCGTCCGTACCAAAGAAGCTAATATCATTAACCCCATACACATCAGTGGTTACGTAGTGCAGAGTTAAAAACTGAAACCGAAGATTTTATTCTTGCCGCACAGGACCAATGCTTGCTATTTCAGTAAACTGTGCAATATAATGTAATTAACCGTCGTGTAAGATATTCCTTTCTTAAAATGATTTGAGTTCAACATACTAATCTCACATACCTAATATCTTAAAATACATTAATGTAGCGATTAATCCTCTCGCAACGCCACAAGAAAGATGACAGAAAATATCAGAAGAGCATAAAACGGACCTGAAGATAAATTTTGTGGTAAAATGAATATAATTATTTCGTAAATATTTAGGATGCAAAATACCTGTTCAAAAATTATAGGCGGAATTCTGTAATGGAATTATGTATAAAAAGTGTCTTTTCTCACTGTATTTTGGGGTTATTGTTTATTTACATTATTTAATTTTCGAACTACTGTCCTCATCGCCGAACCTTGTCAGTACCTAAATGAGTGACCGCATGGGAATACCAAGAGCTGCAAGCTCGGGTGTGCAGGTGGTGTAATGAATAATGGCTCCAAATTGTTAATCGGTGTTTCAAAGCACATATACTGAAAAATTGTGTTGACACCAAATGCAGATTCTTTGAAAAATATCGAGAAACAATTGACCATTTTGTATCAAGTTGCAGTTTGTTAGCACTCACTGAAAATAAAACTCGGCATGATAGAAGGGGTCAATATCTGCACTGGGAAATGTGCCATTTTTACGGGAAAGAAACTGGTATGAATATCACACAGAGCCGGTTACAAGCATAGGGTCTGTAACAATTTTATGGGGCTTTACAATACACACAGAACAACAAGAACACAATGTGCTTTCTTACTTACATGGCAGTCCCTGCAGATTGTAATGTATCTTTAAAGATCTTAAAAAAAACTATCAAAATACAAGGATCTTGAAATGAAAATCTCAAAAATCATGCACATGAAGACATCAATAATTCCAGTTGTATTTGGAGCTCTCAGATTAATTGGAAAAGGGTGGGATAGACTCATTTAAAGGAATTCCTGGTAGGCTATCTATTAAAGAGATACAAAGAGTGTGTTCTCACAAGTGCAGCCCACACATTACGAAGAGCTTTAAATATGTGTGTGATCTTAGGTTGTTTATGTTTAGTATTTTTTTATATAATTAGTGAAAACTGAAATGAAGTCATTTCTGACTTTAGGTCTCTAGTTGGGACCCGCAAGGAAATGTGTATATAACAGAAACCAAAGGAAATAATAATAATAATAATAATAATAATAAGGAGAAGAAGAAGAAGAAGAAGAAGAAGAAGAAGAAGAAATGTTTTAAGTAGTTGCTTTCATTTTGACTGAAGATTTTTAGTTAAAGCTTTTTATATATAGGTATCTGAATGCCGACGGAGATAGAAACAAAGAGAAAGTGTGTATGATAAACACTGTAGGCATAACAAACGACAATACTAAGTAAACTTTAGTATTTACATTTTAATCAATCACCCACATTACAATCACTCCGCTCTTGATTCTGAATGCTCTTTCTCACATACCTAATATCACCAGAAAATTCAAAAGGAATATCGAGAAACAATTGACCATTTTATATCAAGTTGCAGTGTGTTAGCACTCACTGAAAATAAAACTCGGCATGATAGATGGGGTCAATATCAATGTGATATATATATATATATATATATATATATATATATATATATATATATATATATATATATATATATAAATTAAACCTAAACAGGCAGATAAACCTACCAAGTTTCACCAACGCGGATACTGGCGGATATATTCCCTGACGATCCGTGTTGGTGAAAACTTGGTAGGTTTATCTGGCTCTTTAGGTTTAATTAGGTTTGCTCTACTTAGCACATTGAGCACTTTATTTAGTTATTTTACTTACTCGTATCGTTTTTTTTTTCTTTGGACTCAGAACTTGGATGCTAGACGATTGTCTTCGGCTGACGTACATGTTCTCTGTTCTTTCTTTTTTACCTTTTTTTCTCTTGGGTAGTGGTCTGTTTATTTACATATCAAAGTACCCAGGGTTTTCCGAACGAGTATAATTTCTTATATTTATAAGATTATTACTATATATATATATATATATATATATATATATATATATATATATATATATTACGGAGGCATTTGGGAGAGGACAGTGGAAGAATAGATAGCGGCTCGGATTAAGGAATCGGAGAGTTCGAATTCCAGTCGAATCCATTACATTCACTTACGTGCTAATACCTTTGGGAAAGGTATGAATCGTCTTTTCCTCTCCCAGCTATGGGTAAATAGCAGGACAGACCGAGTTCTATAGCCTTGGATGGCAATTGGTCTACCGCAGAAAGAAATGGCAACCTGCTGCGCGAAAAATCTGACTCGTCAATGATGTATCGAAAGATACATGATCACCTACGCGTGTATCACGCATGGCTCATAAGTGACTGATGACTCGGTCTCTTGTAATTCCGGGTTAATATTCTTAAGGACAACCACCGGAATGTCGTCTAGACCAGTGGCTTTCTTAGAATCAAGGCCTTTGATAATTCTAGAGATTTCTCGTGCGGTGATGGTAAAATTACTGACATTGTGCTCACTGAAATGTGAAAACTTAAAGCGGGGATGGTCTTTCTCATCTAATGTTGAGTTAGAGGCAAAAATGCAGGTGAAGAGGTTCGCCTTATCTGTCGAGAAGATATGCCCTCGGGGCCATTTACAATTGTGGGCACAGCTGCTTTATCGATGATCATGATTTGGTCGGTGGTCTTCCAGAATTCACGGGATCCAATTTGTTTCTTTTCAACCTTGGTATGGACTGTTCGTGCGTAGCTGCACTTGGCGTTTTCTAGAACTTTTTTCAGCGATTGTGGGCAGTTCTGATTGCAGTGAGGACCGAGCAACATCGCTACTTGCGATAAATATTGAAGTAGTAATTTTGGTGAGTTATGGATGCAGCACATTCAGTGTTGAACCAGGGTTGACTATTTGGTTTTTGCTTGAATTTGTTTTGGGGTATCAAGCTCTCCAATCCAGAAAGGATCCAATCAGTGTCAAGGGCAGAAGGTTTTGGAAGCAGCATGCTTCTAGAAGTTTAGAAGGGAGCTTCCATCATGTAGGATTGAAAGCTGTCTCTCTCTTCCTTCTATGAAGCAGTAGATCAGAGCATGCCTTAGATTTGTCATCAATCTGGACACTGATTAGAAAATGATCTAACGTACCTAGTGGAGGTAAAATTATTTATAAATATTTATCAAGACAGGAGACTAAGAAGAGGCCGAGGAGGTTTGCCTGATGTCCGAGACACTGATGAGCTGGGTTAGTTCATAGGCAATGGAGAAGTCTCTGAAATATCTGCCTTCAGCATCAGTTTTGTTGGAGTAGACTAGCTATTCTTTATGATGGATATTCAAATCACCGCAGATATGAAAGCTGACGGAGGGGAATTGAGTGAGGATATTATCAATCTTCTCAGATATTTAGTCGAAGATTACCGTTCATTCGTTCTGAGGGCGGTAGAGAACAGAGACAAATGTGATACTATGGATAAATGCCACGCGGAAGCACATATACGGGAGATCGGGTTCCTCGTCTTTTGAATCCCTACCACAGGAAAACTCGTCCTTGATATAGGCTCCTAGTCCGTGGCCGTGACGATTTACGTGGTCATGTTTGGCTAGAAGAGTTTGAGTAGCCCGGGACTGTGAGCTTCCCAAGAGAACTTGAAGCGTTGATAGCGATTTCAGAAAGTAACAGGAGGTCTGTTTTAGAATGGTAATGGTGTTCCACGTCTGGAATGTTGGTATAGGAGATGGTATACGAGGCGTCTACTTTGTTTTTGTTTTTTTTTTTTAGGTTGTGTTTGCTAGTTTTGTTCATTTTTATTTTGATTAGTATCATGTGTGCATTGGTTGGTGGAAGACTATTAGGCAGAGTAACGGACACACCCCCAGGAGTTGCATGTATAAATAATCCCAGAGATACAGTACCCTTCATCATGGTATCGAGAGGCCTACCAGAGACTACTGTACAGTTCAGAAACCATTCACAAAACGGCAGTACAATAGCCTGGTATTATACACCTGCTGATAAGATATCCTCCTTCGGAGTTACTCGAAGTTTAGAATCCCTGACTATCCGACGAGTAACGCCAAAAACCAGAAAACGTCTAATATTAATGAAGGGACAATCAACCTAGGAAAGAAAATACCTGCGTGATGCTCCGAGTGAACGCATCGCGTCTGCCCAGAAGTCAAGGCAACAGAACTTTTTCTTGGGTCAGAAACATCATACCGGTCGGGCACCGAGACACTGTACTTAAGGACTAAAAAACTCATTGGGAGAAGTTGTAACGAGCGTTGCTTGGGGATGCATGTACATCCCCTAACTCCATTTGAATTACTATAGTAGGTGGTTACAAGGGCAGGGGATTGGAATGGGCAAGTTATCTATTCAAGAGAAAAAAATTCAAGCTTGCAAAGCAGATGCATTATGGATCGGAAGGAGGGTTATAGACAGGGAGCGTGAAACAGCTATAATGTTTTAACTTAGTATAAGTGCCAATATCCACTTTTTGTGAATGTGGATAGACTCCACCGTCCAGTAAACCACGCCAGAATAACTTCCATTAAATCTATGGGCCTTGAGAATCAACAATAAGTTAATGTGCAAGTAGATTATGCAGACGTTAGCATGCGCATATATATATATATATATATATATATATATATATATATATATATATATATATATATATATATAATATATTAACAAATATTAACAGAAAGCTTAAAACAAAGAAAGAGAAAAAATGCTAGAAAGTAAATTAAATACACGCTGTAGGTCAAAGAATAGAAACGAAAATTCAGAAAGGTAATTCAAATTAACAAAATACATTAAGACAGGCTAAGTTATTCACTAATTGTACATTTGAAATTCGGTCGACATATTTGCATCCCGTTGATGCCAACCAGATAAAGGCTTTGGTTTAAAAAATTTTTCAACATTAATGATATGATGAAAGGGGTTTTCTTTAATGTATTATCCGCCACTTCATGCTAAATTTGAATATTGGCTGAATTTATATTATATATTCTGCTAAACATTTACGTTAACGAGTAAGTTGTTTTTGTCCTGAATGCAATAAATAGACTTAACATGTTTTGGTTTGATACTTAGAAGAAAAAAAAATGAATGTTCGCGTTGATGAAGTCAACTGTATCAAGTCCTCATTGTTTTCAGTTATCTCTTTGATCGTAAAAAGGAAATCAATGACATATTCTCTTCACATGCTTTGAAAGGCAGACTCTGTTGTAGGAGAGGAAAAACGTTTCATACAGTTGAGATCAAATAAAATTATAAGGCCTAATATCAGGACAACTCGACAACGTTTTTCTTTCTTATTTTTTCTTTTTTGCTTCATGAATCAAGGACGAAAGGTTTGACAGATTTAAAAGATCTGTTAATTCTTCATTTGTACTCGTCTATTGAAAATAGTTTTCGATTAACTCATGCAAAGATTCTGTTTGTTGGAAACTCCTGTTGGGAAATATTTCGATTAACTTTTTTTTAATGGCGTCCCCTCGGGACTGGATTACATAAGTGTAACTGGAATGTTTGAAGCGTTGGTACTTGGGAAGGCACGCAGGGGGAAGAGTAGTGGTGGTAATAGGAGATGGATGAAAACGGCAAAGAACAAGAGAAGATTTAAGTGAAATCGAATCAGTACATTGAGGTTGGATAACTTTCAACGAGAAACATAGTAGAATATATTGTGATTTAAAAAGGGTTGAGTTCAAGAAAAAATGTTGAAGCAGATAGAAAAGGGTAAAATGTAAATCATTTGGGGAAGAACAAGATGCCGGGAGGTAGCTAAGAAATGAGTATCAATGAAAGGGTGAGAAAAGCAATAGCTTGAAAATAACAAGCGAAATGTAAGAAATGTTGCAAAATATACTTTGTAAACGCTTAACATTTGTGTTATAAAAGCACATAAAAAAAGCAATTACTGACAAAAAGAAACAATATTTAATATAATTCTTCCTGATGTTAGTTTAAATTAATGTTTTATTTTTTCCATGTATTTTTATTATTACTTAAAGTTCGCATTTTATTGATTTCAGATGAAAATTTGTAAGTCATCGAACATATTTCAGTGCCATTTTTAATTTCTAAAATTGTAGTTTATAATTAGAGTTTTCATTAGCAAGTTTCCGTTCAAACCGACGTCGGGAGCTTATGAGTTAACGTGATATTTTCAGATCATATGAAGCTTTGAAATGAAGTATTGTCATAGTTCATTAGCTTTTATTCTTCTAAAACCATATTTAAAAAAAAAAAGACCACGCCGCTTTCCCGCCGATATTTTCTTCGATCTTGAAATTTATTCTAAGTTGTCACAATTTATTTTGAAGTCCGAAAAACATATCGAACAATAACTGTTATAAAAAATTTTAAAAAACTAGTAAAAATATGTATCAAAAAAGAAAGTTTCTTTTTTATTTAACTTATTCGTCATCTCTTATTTATAGTCCTGTTCTTTTCTTCATTTTTTTCTATCTTCCCGTCTATCATTTCTGATTTATTTTTCTAGTTCTCTCTGTTTTCATGTGTTTTATAATTCACACTTTCTTCCTTGTTCCATTTCTATACACTGTTTGAATCTCTTACTGTTCATTTTTCTTTCTTATTTTATCTTCCTTTTATTCTTTTCTTCTACTTTTCCGTTTTTATACTTAACACATAGCCTCATGAAGTTAGTTTAAACTAGTGACTTTTTCTTATATCTATAATTGTAAACATATAAAAAAGCATTAGTTTAAACTAACTCCATGAGTTTATGTGCTAAGGTTAAAGAAAAAGTAATAAAAAGAATAAAGGAAGATAAAATAAGAAAGAAAAAAGAGGAGTAAGAGACTCAAACAATGAACAGAAATGGAAACAAAGAAGAAAATATAATCTATAATTATAAACTATAATTTTGAAAAGTGAGAATTTCACTGAAATATTATGGAAACTCCCAAGTTTTTATTTGAAATAATATGTATATATATATATATATATATATATATATATATATATATGTGTGTGTGTGTGTGTGTGTGTGTATAAATATATATATATATGAACAATTTTTTCATCAACGTATATCTCGTGCGTATTTTGTATATATATTGATTCTTATGTATTCGAAAGAAAGATAGATTCATGAATATATATATATATATATATATATATATATATATATATATATATATATATTATCATTTAAACGTTATTTTTTAGTGGATACACGTATTTGAGTAAGCGCGCCGTTTATTTATTAAAGAGTATATTCATTTATTTCGCTTGAATATTCAAAAAAGCCTATTAAATAGCAATATGTGCTCTCCGGCAGGATTCGAACCTACCTTCCCTGGAGGAAAAGGGAGGGTCATTATATCTGACGCGCTTTAAACCCCTTGGGCCTTTAAACACGGATTTGTCCTGATTCTCTGAAATAGACATATCTACCCAGTTTCGTATCCTAACGTAAACAAAGCAAATTATATATTTATTTATAGTAGTCTGCCAGTACTATTAATGTTTAGTTGTTCATTGACGCAATTCGTGTCCAAGAAGCGCAGATTCGAATCCTACCGGTAGACGAAAATAAATAATTATAATGTTTAATGAATAAACGGAGTTTCTAATCAAATACGGTTATCCACTAAAATAACGTTTAAATAAGAAATTCTGTCGGATTAATAAATAAAAAGTACATCACTTTCTTTATATATATATATTTTCAACATCATCACTTGATAAGACACAGAGTGTGTTGAAACAAAATGGCTATTTTTGTAGTGATTTTATAACATACTTATGTTATAATTTTTTTTTTATAAAAAACAATTATATAGATAGATAGATAGATAGATAGATAGATAGATAGATATGATCTTAAACAAAATGATCATAATATATGAAAAAAGAGTAAGTGCCAGTTTAAACTGACGCCATGAGGATATAGCTTCGCCTATTCTTTTCTTTTTATTTCTTTCTTGCTTTCTTGCCTACTTTCTTTCTTAACGTGTATTCTTATTCTTTCCTTCATTATTTTCCACATTCATATAATTATTCTTTTATTTCCTTTCATTTTTCTTTCTCGTAAAACTATAATATTTTCGCTGATTTTTTAGAGCTTGGTGGTGGCTTTTAATTCGCTATATTTACCTAACCCTCTATGCTACTTTTCTTTCTTTAATTCTTACTGATATATATCATGTTCGTTTATTAACTTCTTATATTTACGATTATAATTTTTTTCGTTCTTTAAAGAACTTCTGATTGTGCAAGAATAAAAAGGATGAAATTCGGTAGCAGGAAGAAAATAAAGGTCATAAGACCACGTGGTAAGTAAGATGCTGAAAAGACTGGCGGAATGGTGAAACGATAGCAAAACAAGAATATAAAGCAAAGAATTCGTAAGCGGAGAGAAAGGCGTCAGATAAAGCATTGAGGTTATTTTTGCCAGGTCAGCTGATAGATTGCAAACTTTTACGTTGAAAAGATGAAGCTGTCGGATATTGGCTGTTGTGCCACAAGACAGGCATGGCATCGAAAGAAATATCCCATAATATGACCGTCGTAAATAATACAGCTGGCGGGAGTGGTACGTCCATTGTGTGACTCATATCACCTGTTCGACATTGATGTATTACGTACAGGCCGTATTCTTTGCTATGGCAATCGTTTACTGCTTGCAAACACAATGAAAACCCGTCCAGGTCCTGCCGAGCAATTAGCCAACTCTTTCAGGAAGAAGATGGCGGCCGATTTTATATGAACAGAAACATATTTGGTACCATAAATTTTCATATGGTGCAAGGGGAAAACATTGATTCTTTTTAAAAGCCAACTGCATCAACCTTGTAATAATGCCTGAGAAACTAGCACGCAAAGAATTTGAAAGAAGTAAAGATGGAGAAACGGAAGGAGAGGGAAAAAAATTAAGAGAAGGTGTCAGAAAGGTGGCTGACAGTTAGACGATGTATAATCAACCAGGTGAATATGGCGATTGTCAAGTGGTCAACCTACCGTGACGCAACAATACAAGAACAAGTTATGATTAATTGGTCCGACTCAGTCTGGTTGAATCGACGCACAAATTATTAGCGTGCATTTTGTAATGGGACAATGCTTTCAGAGTGTATCATTACTTTTGCTTGACCGACCTTTGCAGATTTTGGCAATTTTTGAAAATTTTCCGGACAAAATGGTCAGTTTTTGTAACATTCAATTTTTTATGTTTTATCACCACCCAACATATATTCACTCTCTCTCTCTCCGTCTCTCCCTACCTCCCCTCTCTCTCTTTCTGCTTTTTTTCTCCAATTTTATTTTTCTTCTCGTCTTCCTTTTTCTTTATACTTTCAAAGAAGTTTCAGAAATTTATCATTTTCATCTTTATTTCTTTTACTCCCTCCCCCTCTCTCTTTCTTGCTTTATCTGTGTACCTCCTCTCTATGTAAGCCGTGTTTTTACTTAATTTCCCTCCCTCTCTCTCTCTTTCTCTCTCTCTTTCACTCACAATTTTCTATCCGTTTCTACCTCTCTATTCCTATCTCTCCCTTTTTTGTACTTATTTCTCTTACTGGTTCTTTCTACATTTATTTTTAGTTTTATTCGTTCTATATCGCTTTCACTGTCTCTCTGCACGTCTCTCTACTTCTTTATCCTACTGTGTGCGTGCGAACGGGTGTAAGCGCGCGCGCTCGCGTGCGTGTGTGTAGGTGTCTGTTGTTGTGTACTCTTGGTTGTCTCCGTGATTCTTGGCCTTCGTTTTCCACTTGTCAGATTATTATTCCTTTTTTTCCAATCTCTATTTTTCTACTCGATCTTTTTCTTTTCTTTTCTCTTCACGTATCCCCCTCCCCCCCTCCTCTCTCTCTCTCTCTCTCTCTCTCTCTCTCTCTCTCTCTCTCACTTTAACACTAATTCTATTAACCTATTCTTTATACAATTTGGGAACATATTTGACTACGTACCTGTCTATCTCTCCTCATTCTCTCATTTCCTTTCTATCTCTATTTTCCATTTTATACTTCTTACTCATTCTCTTTTCTCCTCCCACTCTCATACACACTCTCTCTCTCTGTCTCTGTCTCTCTCTCTCTCTTTCTTTCTTTCTTTCTCTCACACACACACGCCCGCGCGCTCTCACTCTAATACTAATTCTCTCATCACTTTATGCTTTATACAAATTGGGAACCTCTTTACCTACATCCCTGCCTATCTTTCCTCCTTCTCCCGCTCCCTTTCAATCTCTATTTTCCCTCTAATACTTTTAACTCACTCTCTTTTCTCCTCTCACTCACTCACTCACTCACTCACTCCTCACTCACTCGCGCTCACTCTATTTCTCTCACTCTATTCTTTATACAAATTGGGAAACTATTCAACTACATTCCTGCCTATCTCTCCTCCGCCCCCGGCTTCTATTCTATCTCTATTTTCCACTCTATAATTCTATCTCGTTCCGTTTCCTCTGTTTGCAATCATTTTTTTACTGACTGTTCACCCAATACAAGGCCCAAATCCACTAAAATTAGACGTTTACAGAATGATGTTGTCGTATAAACGTAAGAGGAAGTGCTAAAACCGGCACATCACGAGATCCTGGAAGAAAGACAACAGTTGACCCTAGACTCGAAGACATTAAGATTGTACCGATCTGGGAAGCATCCTTTCAGGTATTTGTTTTTCAAACGAGCAGTTCTCGCCAAGAAGTTGTCCTACTTAGTAATGGAATACGAAGAGAATGGTAATGATTCTTCCAAAGTCTACGTGACATGGGGGATCTTAGCTGTGTATATCTGAACTGCTAGAAGTCAAGAATACAGCTCGTCAGAACATTTGCCATAGAAATAACGATAGAATAGCCAGAGGCTTTCGACATATTACCATTGGAAAATGAATTCTAGAGCAGAAAATAATTAATTAATCACCTACAAAGTGGCGTAGACGCTTTTTGATATCTGACATGGCTGGAAAGAGAGAAATAGGCAGCTCCAGCCCAGATATTATTGTAGTACTCAAGGAGAAAGCCAGAATATGGAGGTCACATCGGCAAGATTAAAATGAGACAATATGGAGGTCAAGTTGAACAAGAAAATACCCGGTGGACAGTGCCTTACAATACATATTTGTTGCAACAATTCAACTGTCATATCAATGTTGAAATTTGCTAATGAATTTATTCAATCAAGTATTGCATCAAATACATATCAAAAGGATCAGATCAAGCTGTTTTTACACACTGAATTTTTTTTCTATTTGATTTAAATTAAATTTTAATTTGAACAAGGGAATGACTCCTATCCAAAATATAGGAGAAAGTCGCCAGAAGATGGAGGTCACATCGATTGAAATGCATTTTAAATCATTGTTATAATTTGTGGAGAACAGTGATTTCTCCATAAATTATGTCATAGTAATAAATATTTTTGTCGTCCGATATTTCACATTATTATAAATCAATCAAACTCAGGCGAAAAATTTATGGAATTATCATCTGAATAAGTCAAAAGAATATATTTAGATTTTCTTAAAACCTTACTGAATTATTTAAACAAGTGAAAAATAGTAACTTTGCTTGATTAATTAATTATTAATATTATTATTATTATTGCTATACATATAAGAAAATTATTCAAATTTTTCTTTCATAGTCAGTTCGATGTATCTATGTCCGGAGAAGGAAATTCAAGTGGACTTAGTAGAATGGTAAAACTAGAAAATGTCCTTTATACAGAAATTTGAGAGATACGAAAATTTCTATAACAACTTCGAGTATTTGGCTAGTAAAAATAAATCACACTACTTAAAATGCCACATTTGCTGTAGTGACCCTTATAAAAATGTGAGCACTTTATTTTGTATATAGTTGTCCTTTGCTGGCGTCAAATTATGAAACTTTTCATTGTTAAACTCATGCAACTCTATGCAAACTTTTACTTGGCTATTTTCTCATTTAAAAATCACTCTTTATTCAGTGACCCAAGATAACTATCGCTTTACAAGAAGTAGTAAGCTACAAATAAACTTAGGTCGCTTGGTTGGCTATCTATAATCGATGGGATTTGGTCTATTCGTCTGAATCAATCATATCCTGCGGAAGCTGACGGCGTGGCTCAGAAATCAGTATTGACATCTTTATTTCTCAATCAGGCATCTTGGAAAAGTGATTTCAGGAAACTTTGATGTAGATAAGCACATCTGTCCAAATATTCACAATTAAAGCTTATCTCTTTTCACCATTCGATAAGTAACGTTTTGATTGAAATATCTCAAGATTCGGAAGGAAATGTACGGTTTGATTTACCGTTTATTGATTTAACTAACTTTGATGAAGAAATCTTAATCATCAGTGAAATATCTTTGAAGAAATTTAACACAATGCCTAAATGTTCTTCGTGAACAGATTTAAAATGTCCTGTTATTACACTCAACTGTGAATTATTCCAATCTTACATACAATCGCTAGTGATTTTAATTCGCTTAAAGGCGCACCTAAATAACTTCTCATTATAGATTTATATTTGTTAAGATAGATTAATATTGTCGTCGTCAATATTTGATAATCTGATTCTTATTAAAATTATTTTCCTTTTTCGTTGTTTTTATGTGAATCAATTTGAGCCAAAAATCTTACAGGATCGAATTATTAATGAATATTTTTTTTTTATCGATGCTTTAGTAATGTCCTTAAAATTTTCTACACTCCTCAAATGGACACAAACTCTCCTCTTACGATAGAGTTCATCCTTCACTGACTGAGCCACTAATAAGTTTGTTAATTTACTGCATTAAGTTCAACTTTGTAGGTATTAATGACAACAAACGAATCTTAAAGTCTGATTTTCAGTATATTTGAAGTATATTTATCCCATATTTTTTTAATGGCGAAGTTTGTTTTTTTTTTTCATCTGAGATGGGGTATTGACTTTTATTCTTTTTATTTAATCATTTTACTTCAAACAAAGCAGTGAAGCTACTAAGACGCAAAGGGTTATTGAGTGTTAAAGAATATGAGAAAAATATGCTGTTAAGGAGATAGAACAGTAAAAGAACAACAATTAAGACGATAGAAGACAACGATTGACATTGCATTTAAATTTTTGAAGATAAAAGTTGACTTCAAGAAACTGGAAGATAGTTTGTTCCACAAATGAGAAGTGCGACAGAAGAAACCGTTAGCATATAACTTCTGGTTAGATCTTGCCATTTCAACTTTAAAATGATGAATCGTTGCCGCCAAAGCAGCTTTGCGCTTAAATTCATAAGGACTATTGTTGGGGCGCACCCACCTTCTAACTAGTAATGGACTGGTCCCTCTTATATAAGTCAGCTCTGGAGAGAGAGTGACAGAGCGTCAGAGAGAGAGTCAGCGTTAGCAGTCCAGATAAGCTTACCCGGTACATACCGTTGGACTATAGACTTTGGATATTGTTTCGTACTAACCAACCTTCGTTCTACTAATCACTCTATTGTTAATTGCTTTTATGAATATACCAGTATTTTCCTCTACAACTGTGTTTGTCTTGATTCACACACCGACACGCGGGAACCTCACAACATCTCAACAACTATGTACTATAAAGAAAAGTTCATCAGAATAATTAACATGAAAATATTTTATTTACATTATTCGGACTATTGTCTTCATCTTTGTCGCTATATTTATCACAACGTTTCGGCCGTTGTACGCTCCGGCCTTCTTCAGATGGTTGGAATGTCGCACTGAACCCTTTATTTCGCTCACTGGGGTAGACTGTTCTAGTTCCACGTGACATGTTTGATGGATGTCAATTATCAGATATCTCCTGTTAATTTCCCTCTGAAAGTTCTCCACTGCCACAATAGTTCGAATAATGTAAATAATGTACATAAAACATCATCTCAGAAATATAGACAGACTATGAAAGTATTTATAGAAAAAGCACAGAGAAGCTACATTACACTGGTGGGAAAATGACAGAAGTCGAACGCTGAACTTTTTCTTATCGATGTATTAGTAATGTCTTTAACGCTCTCCTCTTACGATGTAGCTCACTAATCACGGATCGATTAATAGTACTGTCGATTTTATATGTATTTTGTATAAATAATAAATAATATCCGATGTCGAACTATCGAGATATTTTCAATATATTTGTCCCATATTTTTTCCACGAAGTTTTTCGTGTTTCGATTTTTAAAAGACGCCATGTTGAAATATATTAGCACAGAATATCTACTTGCTATAATTTTCCTTTGGTTTTGGTTGTTAGATGACACGATGAACGTTTACTTTTAGCTAAAAATATCTTCGGTCAAATAACGGCGTAATAATCTATCAGAATAATGATCTATCGAGCATTTCTTTGGAGACCAGGCAAAGGTTGTGCCATCTTGACTGAGAAGTCTTCATTCATCTTTTGTATTCCCTAGATATTATATCTTCTGATTACCATTTATTCCTATCTTTAAAGAATTCTCATTACGAAAAAAGTTCACTTCCTTAGAAGCTAATGAAAGGCGCCTTCGTCAGGATGTGGATGATCATAGCTCTCCATAACTTCTTATCCTTTGTAGCTCCTAGTAACATTTGTTTGTTCACCAGCCCCTGTTCTACCATCCATTTGCTCAAACTCTTTACATAAATTACTCTCCATTTTCATCTGTCCCTCAATATGTCCTGGGAGTGTCAAATTCTCCAATCCATCTTTCTTCATCATATCTCCTAGAAACTTCAACTGTATCTTTCTAATTCTAAGTATGTCTTTTTGGTTTCTATTTCGATTAAAACTTCTTCATTACTCACATGTTCAGTGTATGGGATTGTTAGCATCCTTCTGTAGGACAACATGTCTGTTGCCTCAAGTTATTTCTTGGGCTGTAGGGATTTTCTCTGGCATTCACAAGCATATAGGATTGATATTACATAAGAGTTTAGCATACTTTTATTTGTTTCTAATAAAATTTTCATGTTTCTTAATACTTTGTACATAGGGCAGTGACTTAAGCGGATAGAAAAATTTTAAAATGGCAGAACTCGGTGAAACAAAACGGTAAATATACTTTAAATAAAGTTAATGCGTTTCTTTAATTATCTTCTTTTTATTTAATGAACATTTTCATCAGCCAATAAAATAGTCGAACAGCTAAAAACCCCTTTGTAAAAGAATGGGATATTTCTAGCAATGAATATTTCTTTTATAAATGTTGTGAATTCCGAGATGAAATTCGGTCTCCAATGAATGACAAACGCAGGAATGAAATATAACAAATAAATGTATTTACACAATAATACAATTGGTAATACGGTTAGTAGATCCAGAAACGTGGTTAGTAGCAATAATAATATATATACACAGTCTGGTAAATTCTGTCTCGAAGTAGAACCTCCTTAGAGTCTACGTGTTCGTAACTGTGACTTCTACAAGCGGTTACCTCACACTATTAATCTACCTCCAACTCAATCACAATCACTATCTCTCTACTCTGATTGACTCTGGGTATTTAACGGCAGCAGTCCAAGTACATACTGGTCGAGTCCACTTTTATGAAAAGGGGGTGGACCCAATAACAATAAAATTTCTTGAAATTTATGAGTGAATTCGTTTTTACAACCTCCAGATATAAATGATGAACATGCCAGTATTTCAAATTGCGCATATCTGCTCATTCCTTCTCTCACTAAATATGTAAGTTTTTTTAAAATAACAGAGACGGGCGGAAAAGAATTCCATTTTTTTATCATTTCGCCTCAAACAAGTCAATGAAGCCACTAAGATGCAAGGGATTATTGAGTGTTAGAAAATATGAGAAAAAACAATAAGGAGCGGAAACAATAAACAGAAATTGAGAAGAGAGAAGGTAACGATTGACGCTGCATTTAAATGCTTAAATATCAATGTTGACTGGTAAGCAAGAAGCCAGAAGAGAGTTCCACAAGCGAGTAGTGCGAGAAAAGAAACTGTTAGCACAGAACATACACTTACATCTCGCAATTTTGACTATAAAATGATGAAATCTTTCCGTCAATCTAGTACTCCGCTTAAATTCATAGCATCTAAGTACCATAGAGGAGAATTCATCAGAATAATTACCATGAAATATTTGGAGAAATGTTACGGGAAAGCGACATTACGGCGGTGGGAAATTTGTATTCAGATTATATTTTACGAAGACATTGAAAATTACAAATAATGTTTTTTTTTTTTAATTGAGTGTTCATCGTTATCTTCTGCTAGATAGTGTCAATAAAACACTTTCGTATTATTGTTGTTGTTGATGTTTATTTTAATTTGCTATTTAATACAATTATTTGCCAAGTCTTTCACCTGACACCAAAGTAAATGAACGTTTTTTTCTTAAGAATTTATAAGCACCTTCTTCTTTATGTATATTGTCGCCTCGAGACGAAGGCGATCATGGCTCTCCCTAATTTTCTGTCTTTTGTAGCTCTTAATAAAATGTGTTCTTTGTTATTTCTCCTAAACCCTATTCTGCCATCCATTTACTAAAACTCACTAAGTCTGTTATGCGTTATTTTCCTCTATACCTACTGCCTTCAATCCGTCTTATGAATATCTGATTTTCTCAACAATCTTTCCTCATTAATTGCCCTAGAAATTTCAACTATCTCTTCCTGGTGTTAAGAATAAGTCTCCTTTTTGTTTCCATTTTCTCTAAAACTTCGTTGTGGCTCACATAATCAGTCCATAGTATCCTCAGCATCCTTCTGTAAAACCACATTTATATTGCTTCAAGTCTCTTCTTCATCTTTGAGGAGATTGTCCAGCACTCACGAACATACAAGAGGACTGATATCACGTAACAGTTTAGTACTCTTTTCCTTGTTTCTAGCGAAGATTTTAATTTCTTACTATTCTGCTTAACTTTTGGAATGTATTTTTGGTTATCCGAATGCAACTTCGGATTTCTGTTTCGCACTTTGCGACCTCTGTTAAAATACTTCTTAGATATTTCAATTGTTGTACACGTTTGATTTTGGTATATCCTATTTGTAATTTGCATTTTAGGCCCATCCTTTTGCTAACTGCCATGTCTTCTTTTGCTAACTGCCATGTTTTCATCTCTCTTTCCTTCATTACCTTTTCTAGAAGTTTTTATAATTTTCTTTCCGTGTCTCCTATCAACACAGTGTTATCTGCATATCTTATACTGTTAGGATTGTGGCCAATAATGATATCTAGTACCACTTCTAATTCTCCCAGAATCTCATCGCTGTATATTTTGAATAAGTCTGGTGAGAGGACACATCCTTGTCTTACACCCCTTCCTATTTTTTATATCGGCTTAACTCATTTTCTATCCATATGTAGGCGATTGGTTGTCAGCATTCTTGATTATTCGAATATCTCTCCCAGATATGTCTAGATTGCTGAGCAGTTCCAACATCTTTGTGGAATACTTTATCAAACGCCTTTGAGTAATCTATAAAACACAGGTACACGTCATTCTGCATTTGTAACGCTCTTTTTGATATCTGATTATTGCCTTCCTTGTTCCAGTGTCTTTCACGAGTCCTCACTGTTCCTGTCCTATATTCGGCATGATTCTTTCACGCGCCTTATTCATCAGAATTCGATTGATTTTTTTTTTTTTTTTTTTTTTTTTGTGATATGGCTCATTTTTTTTGTGATATGGCTGATTGTCTAATGGAGTACACATTTGTTTGCACCTGGCTTCTTAGGCAGTGCTATGAAAATAGATTTACTTAGATTCTGTCGGTATATCAACACTGTTGTAAATTTCATTTATTATTTCTGTAATCTCGTCTCTGTCGGAATCATCTAAGGCTGTCAGCATCTCTATTACAATTTCTACTGAACCTACTGTCCTGTTTCTGTTCAATTTATCCAGTGCAGATTCCACTTCAGATTTTAATATTTGCAGTTTTTCGATATTTCTGTGTACTGCTGGTTGGTCTCTTTCGTCGTGAAAGAGTTCACCGATATATTCGTTCCATCTCTGAAGTATTTTCATTACTCTAATATCAGCATTCTGTCTTTGGATTTTATGCAGATTTATTGTTGATGAGCATGTCTTCTGTCCCCATAGTTCTCTTATTTTTATGCATATTTATTTGTGATACTCATTTTTTCCCATTTCTGCACATTTTTCGTTGAGTCATCCATCTTTAGCCTGCTTGCATATGTTCCGTATTTATTTGTGTAGTGTCCTGTATTCTGTTCCATGTCTTGGCTTTGTTTCTTGTCTACTTTTCATCATGTCGAGAATTTCATCTGTCATCCACTCATGTTTTTCTTCGTCATTTTTTCATTTGGGATGATTTCGATTGCTGATGTTACCAAAGCTTCCCTTAATTTGTTTCACTTTGAGTTTCCACTTTATTTTTATCCCTCGTATCTGCTTTTCACACCGTCCATATATTTCTCCTTCAGATTCGGATCGTTGAACAGTCTGTCGTATTGCAATTTGAGTACTGTCTTAGTCCACTTCAGTTTCCATAGTTTCACTCTAAGTACATATTACTGGAAGGTTCCTTCTCCTGGGCTTCTCCATGCCCATATACGTCTTGGGTGTTATTGAAACCAGTCGGTGTTGGCTACTACCTGTGCACTATTGGGACCCATTTTTCCCCGCGTTTGTAACGGATTCCTAGTCCGAATTTGCCAACTATGCACCATCCCTCCTTTTGCCTACTTTGGCATTCAAGCCTTCCATGACAATTACAATTTCTTGAGATTTACATTGAGCCTTGGCGTTTTCTAGACTACAGTAAATCTTTTCAATACACAACTATGATGGCTATGCTGAAAGGCTTTCCTTTCATTTTAACAACAAGAATTATTTCAGATAATTGACAGTATCCCCGACCCTCATTTTTCATGTCTTGGTCTAGTATCAATTCTATTCCCCTTTCATTTTTTTTCTCTCCGTCTGTGTTTATGATCCTGTGTTTGTCACTGATAAAATCTCCAGTTTTCCAGCCGGGCTTCGCTCACGCCTAAAATATTGGTATTTAACTCGTTCATTTCCTATTTTATATTTTGTAACTGTCTATAGTGGTTTAATGCCATGTCCAGAGAATTATATTTTTTTATTGAAATAGTTTTCCAATATCTGAGTAGTACTTATTAACAAAATATTTTGTATTTCCAGTGAAGATTATTATTATTATTATTATTATTATTATTATTATTATTATTATTTCCTTTGATTTCTTGTGTTTACACATTTCTTTCTGGGTCCCGCTCAGAGGCCTAAGGTTAGAAATGGCATTATGACATTTTCCACAGACCAATTTAAAAAAAATCTATTGTTGATGAACACAGATTTCTTTTTGATGAACAATCTTGCAATTTTCTTCTTGATGAGAATGTTTTTTGTCCTGTTAGTTCTCTTATTTTTATACATATTTATTTATGATACTCATTTGTTCCCTTTCTTCACATTTATTATTGTTGAGGGGTTCTCCCCTTTTTACACAAATGGACTCACCCAGTATATACATATACTACGGCTACGTAAAGACCCGAGAGAGCAAGACCAAAGAGTCGAGTCCAGAGTGAGAGAGTAAAAGGTTGTAGGTAACCGGAAGAGTGAGGGTGAGGTAACAGCGTTGTAGGAGTCAAAATGAGCGAGCACGTAGACTCAGTAAGAAGTCATACAGCGATACTTCAATACCAAAGACTGTATATATATTTTGCTACTAACCCGTATTCCTGGAACGACTAACCTGCTTTACCAGTTTGTATTATTACGTTAATACATTATTTTCATATATTCATTCTTGGCGTTTGTTATTTATTGGTACCGGATTTCAACCCGGAATCCACAACAACTTGGCGACGAGAATATCGAACTCACACGGGAAGAACAAAAAAGACAAAATTCTCCCTCGTCAACTTGGCGACGAGGACTTCAAACTCACACGGAAAAAGAAAAAAATTCTCTCTTGTCGACCACAACTTTGGCGACGAGGAAATTCGAACTCACACAGGAAGAGTACAAAGAAAAATTCTCCCTTGGTGTCGAGAAATTGGGACCTACACGGAAAGAAACAAATTCTCTCATCTCACCACAACAGCTTGGGCGACAAGAATTTGCATTTCTCGGAGACTCAAAAGAGAAAATTGCCGTTTTGCCAGTATCCACAACTGGGTAACAAAGTGTTACGAGGATTAAAATACGGAAAATCGAGATTTTTCGTAAGACTCTTACCATTGAGAATTTTAAAAGTATTTCAGTAGAACTTGTTAAACATCAAAA
This sequence comes from Acanthosepion pharaonis, assembly GCA_903632075.3. Lineage (NCBI taxonomy): Eukaryota > Metazoa > Mollusca > Cephalopoda > Sepiida > Sepiidae > Acanthosepion > Acanthosepion pharaonis. The sequence continues at coordinate 1,349,443 of CAHIKZ030001768.1, read as the reverse complement.
TGAACAGCAATTACAATTCCAAGAAAGAATAGAAAAATATTACTACAAACGCAGAAGTAAAATCATGAAAGACAAATGCAAAATGAAGAAAGACAATGACAACTCCAGTAGCTAATTGTAAAAGTAGCGAGTAATACACAACAACAAAATATTGAAAAAGAGGCGACTTTTTCCCAAGACGCAGTATGGAACATGATAGAAACATTCAAATACTCCCTAGAAGAGGATAAAAATTTCGGGGACTTTTTCAGACGTCATGAAGACATCTTCAACATCGATTGTCAAAACTGGACGGAAGCAAAAAAGTTACGACTATTACTCAGAAAATTAGGAACGGAAGAATACACAAAATTCGTGGATTACATTTTGCCAAAGAAGACAAATGATTTAACGTTTAATGAAGCAGTTACATGCCTGACGGAGCTTTTCAGCCCGAACACATCACTCTTTCACAAAAGGTGGAAATGTCTTAACCTCGTAAAGGATGAAAATGTGGACTATTCCACGTTCGCTGAAATCGTGAATAAACAATGCGACGATTTCAAGTTGGCAGAATTAACTCCAGACAATTTCAAGTGTCTTATTTTTGTACAAGGGTTAGTCTCAGCAAAGGATAGTGAAATGCGCAAAAGAATGCTTTCAAAACTGCAAAATGAACCTGGACTGCCACTACAAAAACTAACGGAAGACTGTCAAAAATGTCTGAGTATAAAGAAAGACTCGAAGGATATTGAGGAGTCAGGAGTATCACATATTCGTAAGTTAAACAAAAGTTCACGTTTTTCACCCTCCCCGGAAAGAAAACAAAAATTCTATAATAATGAAAAAAAGTACAACGTACAGGGAAAATAATGATGAAAATCAAAGTAAATATAACCCCCCCCCATCTACATGTTATCGATGTGGAGGACTACACTGGAATAAGGATTGTCCTTTTAAATATAAAAACTTGCGTGTGAAACAATGGGTCACAAGGCATCCCAATGTAGGAACAGAAAATCTACTAGTAGAATAAGAGCTACTAGAAAACATGACGAAGACAATACTAACATAAGGAAATATGTGGAACTTGAAATCTTAAATAAAAAGATAAAATTGCAACTAGATTCAGGGTCATCTGACGATAATTAACCTACAAACATGGAGAAAGCTTAATAGACCAACAATGTTACATACACAGAAAATTGCTAAGTCTGTTACAGGAAAGCTTATAAAATTCGAAGGGGAAGTAATCCTAAATGTAAAATTTCACGGGAAAACAAGAAAACTCAAAATATTCGTAATGAAAGATACAGAAAATCTGGTGGGCACAGACTGGATGCAGAAGTTCGACTTATGGGATTTACCTATCAGTACTTTTTGTAAAAAGATAAAGTGCGAATCATCAGAAGTTATAAAACTAAAGGAAGAATTACATAATCAATTTCCAGAAGTATTTTCGAGCAGGTTGGGTCGGTGTAACAAATTTACAGCTAGAATTGAATTAAAAGAAAACATCCAACCAGTATTTAAAAAGAAGAGAAACGTACCGTTTCCTACTATAGAAACATCGACAAAGAATTAAAGAGAGCTTTGAAAAAAATAATTAACAGACTAGGAAACGTGATGTACACAGTACAAGGCGAAAAGTTTACCCACAGAAGACATATTGATCAAATACAAAAAAAGACGGGTTGAAGAGCCAAGCTCGTCACTGCTGAAAAGGATGATTCGATTTGAAGCGTTTGAGATTCAAAGACCACAAGAAGAGACAGAAATTAGAAGGACTAGCAGGAAAAGAAAAATAACAGAGCCTCTGATTATCGATCATAAAAAGAAAAAGATATTAACTCCCCACAAAAAGGGATCTAAGGAGGGTGTGTTGAGGGGTTCTCCCCTTTTTACACAATTGGACTCACCCAGTATATACATATACTACGGCTACGTGAAGACCCGAGAGAGCAAGACCAAAGAGTCGAGTCCAGAGTGAGAGAGTAAAAGGTTGTAGGTAACCGGAAGAGTGAGGGTGAGGTAACAGCGTTGTAGGAGTCACAGTGAGCGAGCACGTAGACTCAGTAAGAAGTAATACAGCGATACTTCAATACCAAAGACTGTATATATATTTTGCTACTAACCCGTATTCCTGGAACGACTAACCTGCTTTACCAGTTTGTATTATTACGTTAATACATTATATCTAGCTGAGTCGTGATACAGTCTTTGACTGTAAGCGACGTCTGTCGAACTCTCTGCGTTAGCAGAGAGGAACCCGGACGAAGCTTTGCCGAAAGGCAAGGTTTCGTCCGGGGAGGTAGACAGGGCCTGAACCCGTCTAGGCGGGTTCAAAGGCTATATTTTTGGCCGAGCCTACGGGCTCGGAGATATCCACATTAAACCGGCCTTGTGCCACATTCAATCCTCGTGGGTGGATCGATAAATAGCGAGCAAGACCGAAGAGTCGAGTCGAGTCCAGAGTGACAGAGTAAAAGGTTGTAGGTAACCGGAAGAGTGAGGGTGAGGATAACAGCGTTGTAGGAGTCACAGTGAGCGAGCACGTAGACTCAGTAAGAAGTCATACAGCGATACTTCAACACCAAAGACTGTATATATATTTTGCTACTAACACGTATTCCTGGAACTAGTAACCTGCTTTACCAGTTTGTATTATTACGTTAATACATTATTTTCATATATTCATTCCTGGCGTTTGTTATTTATTGGTACCGGATTTCATCTCGGAATCCACAACAATTATTATTATTATTATTATTATTATTATTATTATTACGTTGAGTCTGCATTTTGTTTTACGAGTTGCCTCCAAGTCTTAACCTGAAAACTTAAGAGACGACAAGTCAACAGATCATGATCGTTTTTACAGTTGATTGGATATGGAGCTGACACTCTCAAGATCAATTTTCTTAACTGTATGATGTCATTGAAATATATATAGTAGTTTAAGCCATCATTAAAATGTATATGTCTATGCACAGATAAAAAATTATGTATTAGCACTACATAAATTTTTACACAAGTGTAAACAGATTAAATAGAGTTTCTGATAAACTAAAATTGTCTTATTATTAGTAGTAATAGTAATATTAGTATTAGTATAAGTAGTAGTGTTGTTGTTGCTGCTCATATTGCTATTATTATTATTTTTAGTTTGTTTTACTGGGTTTTTTTTAAGTCTTTTCACCTATGGGAAATGAGGCTTACGGCCATATCACGTTGAAACATCGTTTCCCGAACGATCACCGTTGTTAAACAACATCGAGACTGATCAGTACCTAGATGGGGGATCACTTGGGAATACCAGGTGCTGTAAGCTTGAATGTGCGGCTAGTATAACAATAATGGCTCGGAATTATTAATCGGAGAGTTGAGTTTATTATATTCACCTACGCGCATGGTCAAAGTTATGAATCCACTTCTTCTCCCCAAGTTATGGTTTAAATAGAAATGAAAGCATTATTATCTAAATAAATTTTTACAATCTAAAAATATATTCTGACTTTAAATAACATGCAAAATGTTTATAAGCTGTAGAAAACTAATCAATCAAAAAGAGAAATTAATGTTTTTCTTAGGATCACATTAACATATTGGATTGAAAATTTATTTCGTAACACTGTACAGGTTGGTCCGAAAATCTTGTCACCCCATATAATATAATTTTCTATTTCAGATGGCTGACACAAAAAATAATTGCGTTCATATTGACCTTATTGATGCGTGACAATGTCAATGAATTTGTATAAACTGAATCTAGTACATGTGCTTTGTCATAATTGTTCTTTTATTGTTATCATTACATTTTGTATTTTAAGGAAATGGAAACAGCAAAGTTGTAAGCTTACACAACTTCATTATAATCTTATCTCATCCATTTTACTCATTTTTTTTCTTTTAACAGGAATTGGTTGAGGTTGACCATCATTTGACATCATTTGTTGACTGTCCATGCTCATTATTTGGATGAACCGTGCCAATAATGTATCTTTCAAACCATCGTACGGTTCGCCATTTGGTAAACCGTGTGATAGCCGATGCTTATGTTTTCCTTATTTCCATTAATAATTATAATATCTTTTATTATATAGTTTTTTTACCAGACGTGTTTTATTTCGTGACACCATACAATTCAACTATTGTTAATACAATTTATCATATATTTGATGGAAAATAAAATAATATAAAATAGTTTATTGTTATGAGTAAAAACATATTTGAAATATAAACATTTTATAAACATTACAACTTATATTTAGGTTGCATCTGTTAGAAAAATAATGATAATGTAAGCTAGAATAAAATGGTTCATAATGTTTATAAATTGGGCACATCCACCTGGTTTAATGGTTAACAAGCTTGTCTTGCTAGAACAATTATGACGGATTAATGAGTTCGATCCTCACAGGGTGCTCTAAAATTTTGGCCTTGTGCCACATCTAAGCAACGTTTAGAAAAAAATTTGGGCACTTCGAAGTGGTGTAATGGTTAGTAAGCTTGTTTCGCTAAATCAATTACGACTAAGTAGTGAGTTCGATCCTCACTGGATACGCCATACTTTTGGCCTCGTGCCGCATGTAAGCTACAATATTTAGCTGTCCCCCTACGAGGGGTCGCATGTGGCACAAGGCCGAGTTTTACGTGGTCACCCGAGCCCGTAGGCCCGGCCAAAAATATAGCCTTCGACTCCCCTAGGCGAGTTCGAGAGCTGTCATAACCTCCCCAAACGAAACTTTGCCCTTCAGCAAAGCTTCGTCCGGGTTCCTCTCTGCTAATGCAGAGAGTTTGACAGACGGCAATTGCTGTAACTTAATACAGCTACATGTAAGCCGCATGTAAGCTACACTTACAAAAACGCCATAATATTTATAAATTAATTTATCAATTTAAATTATTTAAAATATCTATAAGACTTATACTTTATATTTAAGCTTCATCCGTTAAAATAAAAAAATAAAAGTTGCTATTATTATTATAAATTAATTCAATTTTCAGTCGTAGTTCGTATTTTACACAACAGAAGACAGAATTTATAATAATAATATCTATTGCAGTCTGTTCATATCGTTGTCATTCTCTCTCTCTCTCTCTCTCTCTCTCTATATATATATATATATATATATATATATATATATATGCACATTCACACAACCCGACATATATATATGTGTGTGCGTATTTGGGGTTGTGTCTCTCTGTGTGCGAGAGATAAACAGTCTGTTGCTTTCCTTGCATAGGTCTCTTCATTTCTGTATCTATATGTATTGATATCCGTAGACGTCTTCGTTTAACTTTAGTATATTAGTCACGAGAGAACATATTTACTGTGTGAGTTTAAATAACTATTGTTCTTTTTCTTTTTTCTCTCAGAATCTTCTTCATCTTTTAATTCCTCTTCTACGGTCCCCACCTACGCCACCCTGCATTTCTTTCGAAAATATTATTTCCTCTTTCATATTTCAATCATTTTCTTTTGCATCCATTTTCGGCCGTATCATAAAATGAATTTTTGTCACAGATTTTGATGCATGAAGAACTGGCAGAGAGAGGTTGTTTTTTTTTGTCCACTTCCTTCATAAGACTTAAACTTTCTTCATCTGCGCCTTTTTCTCTTTTTTGTCACTTCCTACCGCCCTAAACTTCATCTTACTTCATGTTCTTTACTCAACATTTCTTGCCAGAATCGCACGATTCGAAGCATGTCTTTTCCTTCTGGTCGACGCCATTTTCCTTTTGCTTTATTTTTTTTCCCCTTTTTGTTCTACCCTCCTTATTCATCATGGATTTTTCGTATTTTTCTTTCTTCCAAGAAGAATGAGGAGATATTCAACATTTTGATTATGCCTCTGGTATCATGCTGTAAAACATGTGTTTTTATTAAACTTTTCTTTTCTGTTGTTTTTTTTTTCTTTTTTTAAATAAGCTATTCCTTTTTATTTTACTTTTTTCTAAATTTATTTCCTCTCTTTCCTCCTACCGTATACACGATGAAGTTGTAAAACTATTTTCCAATATCTTTATCAGCACGCCTACAGTTTGGAGGCGGCCTCACCTTGCGCATAACACTCAACCAAGGTTGTGTAGCCAAATTAGCCCCCTGCACTCTTCTGGCGTGAACTTAGACAATCTATGATACCGATAAAAAAAAAAGATCACAGAACTAGAATAAACTCAAGAAACAAACTTGGATTTTGCGTAAATAAAATAGTCATGAAAAATTCCGGGGCGAAATTATTACATGTGGTTGGTAGAAATGTAATTTATGCTTGTTTTTAAAATAAGTGGTTTCTCCGGAAGATGGCGAGAAACGAAGAACAAAAAAAAAAAAAAGAAATTCCAAACACATTGCACGCAGTTGACGTGAATTCCTTCCTATAAAAATAATATTAAATGAAAACGTGTGACGAGCTATCGTAGTCTTTGTTTATTAATCACTGCAACTTTTTGAGTATTACCAGCTTGGCAGCATAATGAAAACTTTTGTAAAAATTTTTCCTTACATGCATTTCCTACTGTTATGAAGGGTAACAAAGTTTTCGATGTTTTCATATAACTAATCATTTTCATTCAATGACGAAAACGTCTGTATCAAGTAAATGTATCCGACAAATCAATGTTATTTACCAGTTCGTTTTAATTATCAATCTAACACAATTTAAATAAAAACTAATATCTAGCTGTTTATCTATCTTTAACTGCTTTTGTTATTTTCCTTTCTCTCTCTTCTTTTTCCCTCTTTCTCTCCCCACTTTTCTTTCTTTTCCTCTTCATTCTTTCTTTTCCCATGAAGAGAATTGCTTTAACTGGACCTCTCTCTCTCTTTCTCTCTCTCTCTCTTTCTCACCCCCCCCCCAATTGTTTTCTCTCTTTCTGTCTTCATTCTTTCTTTTCACTAAAGGAGAATGACAACTATTTTTTCTTTCTCACTCTCTTTCTCTCTCTCTTTCTTTCTATTTCTTTTTCTTTTCTTTCACCTCATTGTTCTTTTTCTCGATGTTCTCTTTCTGACCCTAACCACTTTTCTCTTTCACTTTGCTCACCGTTTTTTCACATACTGAGAAGGGATTTAACTGACTTTTCACTCTACCCCGCACTCTCTCTCTCTCTCTCTCTCTCTCTCTATCTATCTATCTATCTATCTATCTATCTATCTCTCGCTGTACCTATCTTTCACTTCTTTTATTTCTCTCCTTTTCTGTCTCAATTATTTCTTTTCATATATTGAAAATAAATCTAAAAATTAATTAAAGCTTATTTCACTGTTAATTATTTAATAGACGATGGGAATAAACATCGAAATATCTCTTTGAACTAGTATTGAGAATTACCATGCTTCAGTCAAAAGACAAAAACAAATCTATAATGATTGCAGTGCATCAACCTTTCCATAAGGAGAGATCATGTCTACCTACATTAAAAATCAGCTTCCTAAATACGCATTTTTGCCTCAGCTAGAATACCAGCCTAAAACATCGGCGGAAAAAATAACTGTAATCAGAAGGACAGTAGGTAGCGACTGACATTGCATTTAAATTTTTGCTGATTAAAGTTGGTTTAAAAACATGGAGCCGGTAGGGAGTTCCACATGTAAATGTATCCGATAAATCTATGTTTTTAACCAGTCCGTGTGGCTGTGGTTTCGCTAGATAGTAGGTAGGGACAGTGGGAATCTCGTTGATCCGTTCATGCGCGTCACTAATTAGATGACGAGGCATTTGGCTACCTTAAGAGAGTCATAGTTACTCCCACCGAGAAAAGAAACTGTTAGCATAGAACTTACAGTTACATCTAGCCACCTCAACTGTAAATTGATGAGACCTCGTCGCCAGCCTAGCACTGCGCTTAAATTGAAGAAGTCCAGGTAACATAGCGAAGAGCTCATCCAAACGATTACCACGAAAGTATTTATAGAAAAGGTGCAGGGAGGTAACCTAATGGCGGTCGGAAAGAGACTGAAACCAAGACGACAAATCAGAGCCAGTAATATTGCTGATTCTTCTTTGGGTTTTATCAAGAAGCTCTAGTTAAATAGCAGGAGCACCGGACCGTATATGGCAACAATATTCTAAGCATGGACGAATGGTAAAGTTATAAATATATAAGATAGATTCTGGAGAGAAATATTGTCTAGCACGACACAGTGAACCAATTTTCTTACCAGTTAGCCTAGCAATAGTTTCAATATAGTCTTTCCTCTTCATGTCAGCTGAGAACATTAGCCCAAAAAGGCACAACGAGCCACCCTCATGGAGGTTAGCATCAGTCATGTTTATGAAAGGCAGAGAAGGGTTTCTCAGATGATTAATAGAGAGCAGTTTAGCTATGGAGACGTTAAAGTTAACAAGCCATCCTTTGTCCCATTTAACAACAAACTGAATGTCGTTTTGGATATCAGCTGCTATTTTGACCTGATCAGATTTACTATCGAGACAAGAGTATGTGGTTGTGTTATCAGCATAAATACTAAGTTCAGAGCTGGTGCTATCAGGAAGTTCATTAATGAAAATTAAAGACAAAGTAGGACCAAGAATAAAGCAAATTATTTTTCAACTTCTGTTTTTTCTATGCTTTCCATTTTCCTTTTTTTATATAAGTTAGTTTTAGGCTTTTATAGACGCTATCTTTTAGAGCTTTATTATAGAAATCAATATGTTCATAGAAAATCTTCTCATTTGTTGAATTTGTACTTATGTACAAATCTTTTTTCGATAGATAAGCATATATACTTAATTATAGACGGAGGATGATTAGATTTAGGGTGTATATATAACGGATTAGTATTGGATTTTTTTATAAAGTATGTATACATAATTTTGTATACACCCCCATACAACCAAATGGTAAAGAATAAATTAGGACAAAAATTCATTGCATTAATAGTTAAACATTTTCCTAAAATAGTAAACTCAGTACTATTTTCAATAGAAATACACTAAAATTAAGTTATAGCTGTGCTGAAAACTTAGAGAAAATTATTAAGAAACATAATGCTAATATCTTGAATAAACACTAAGACCAAAGCGAAAGAAATTTAGACAATATAAAAATAAAAAATGATGAAGATAAACAAAACTTATATAACTGTAGTAATCCTCATAACTCCCCTCTGCAAAATAAATGTCGCACGGAATCATTAGTATACCAATGCAATATCTCTTCTATTGAGAATCCCGAAAAATAAAAAAATCTAAATAGGTTGCACATGCCACGAGTTCAAAAAAGATTCAATCAACATCAAAGTTCATTTAGGATAAATAAATACCGCAATCAGACGTCCCTATCGAAATATTTCTGGGACTTAAAAGAAACCAATAAACTCCTACAGTAAAATGGAAATTAATAAGAAAAGCTAGAATACGTAGGTAATTAAATGACCCATCTCCTTTGTGCCTGCATGAAAAAATATATATTACTAAATTTACTGAATCAAAGAAATGAAATCGCTATTCATTACCAACATCGTCAAAAATGTTCCTTAAATAATATTCAAAAATAAAATAAAATAATGGGAGTTTGTAATGTACATACTTATATTTGATATGTAATAATAATTTTTAAATAATTTAATTCTATTACATTTATTTGTTTTAAAAAAGACATAGTCTATTAGTAATTAGAGTAAAAATAATATTTTAAAATTGTAATTAAATATAACGTATTCTAACCCAAACACCCCTTTTAGAAAGAATCTTTATGTGTACAAGTACGAATTTAACGGAAAAAAATGCCGAAAAACATTTTGTCGTTGACGGCATGCGTTGAACGGATGTCATAATTCGTTGAAAAATGCACCCCTACCTAGACTTAACCTCTTTTTCGAACGTAACTCATAATTGATACAATAATAGTTAATAAAAATGAACACGCTACCGCCCCTGTCTAAATGTCTGAATTGTATGTGTCTTTAAAACTCAGTAAACTTAAAAATAAATTATTCCAAAATTCGCTTGAAGATGAAACAGAACTAATGCTTTATATAATTAAATTTGAAGTTTTTAGCTTTGGTTTTTGAAACATGGTAATTCCTGTGTAGCGAAGGAACTATATTTTTAAATCAGTTAATTTATAATATTTATGCTCTGTAAATTTACATTTAGCACTGTTTTGTAAAAATAAAAATATCAATAAGAACATTGTATTATATATCTTACTGTTCTTTCTTTTTACTATATATATACATATGTGTGTGTGTGTGTGTGTGTGTGTGTGTGTGTGTGTGTTTCATTTTAGATGAATGGCAAGGTACTGCGATTAAGTTGCTATATTTTTCTTGTATGCGTACAAGAGAATTCTTTTTTGGATATAAAATGTGGGAGAATTGTCCTAATGACCTTTGTGTTCGAGTGCTTTCGGCTAATCTCTTATTATTTGGTTAATGCATTATCATTTAGACCGTTCTTATACACTCTATATCCCAAAAAGAAAAATATAATAATAAAAACGTATTCACATTACCTTATCAGTTATCTTCAATAAAACATAGGGATTACTGCTCAAAAACTCAATTATATATATATATATATATATATATATATATATATATATATATATATATATATATTACAAGTAGATAGAATTCAATATGAATCATAATGAAAACATTACAATTCATTTTTTTTTCTAACTCCTTGGTGTTAACAAGCACGTTCTGGGCGAAATAATCATATATAATGTGGGGTATTGAATTTTATCTACTTGAAATTCATATATGGTCTATAATAAATATGGTGATCTCTCTTCTGTGGATCAGTTTCAATATTTTATATTACTAGCATTCACTTGGATTTTTACCCATATATATATATATATATATATATATATATATATATATATTGCTTTAAATTTAGTAGAAAATTTCTCAGTTCCAGTAACAGTGTCTGTAGATCATTTGAGTGATTGATATGGATTATGTACAGCTTATCAACACTTTGTGGTTGATATATAAATTTATAAAATATAAAAAACCTGAATACACTTAAACCCATTTAACTTTAGTAAATTTCTTCAAGGAACGAAATGTGTCGGGAAAAACGTTTTTCCTGTGGTTATTTCTTTTGATGTATATATATATATATATATATATATATATATATATATATGTGTGTGTGTGTGTGTGTGTGTGTGTGTGTGTGTGTGTGTGTGCTTTGGACATACGCATCAGCAAAACTGACAGTTACCATTCAGCATTAATCCTAATGTCCACATTATTTATAACAATAATCTAACTGTCCCCGAATTTGAGCACTCTTCTAATAAATATGCCACATTTTTGCCACGAACACACAGAGATACACACAAATACGTACATATCTATCTATATATATATATATATATATATATATATGATAATATTAGCCGTTTCAATTATAAGGAAACATTCGGCATTGATTTACCGATCATTTAGATTTGCTGTCGACTGAAATCTAAAAAATTCTTATAAACATTTCTTTCAGGAAAATAGCTTTCTCAAATCCAGTCATTGTTAATGCTCTTTCCAGTATTGATGGCGGTTTCCTTGCTTACCTTTTGTTTGGATTAGAGTGGAAGTTCAGCATCTTCATTAGGTCATTATTCTCTCTGAGAGTTACATGTACTTCGCGTTTTAGGTTCTGCTGCTGTTGAAAGTGATGTAGTTTCTTGTATTTGGTCCACAAGTTTCGATAAAAGATGGTTCTCGCTGAGGCCTACAGGCATCACTCGCCTGAAGCCAATTTAACAATTGATCTGATAAAGCCGACAGTTTAAATATCGCTGAACAAGTTTGGCGCCATGCAGGACATCCATATGAATGCCTCGATCTAAAGAGGCTATTTAAGATCATGACTCAATTTTTTAATTTAATGTTTTGGTGCTATATCTTGCGGTGATGTGTGAAACTACCTCTACTCAGCCTATTCTATGTTCAATTTCCTTATCGCCTATAATAAAGATGTTGTATATATATATATATATAGATACAGATATAGATAGATAGATAGATGGCTTATTGTACATATATATATATATATATATATATATATATATATATATATATATATATATATATATGTTCATTGTAGATATAAACATTGCTGACATTGAAATCAATGCTACATCCTTTATTATCATATCAAGTAGATACAAATTACCATATCTTGTTCATTTCTATGTCTCATATCATAAATAACTGTATGTTTTGTGTGCGTGTCTATGTTTTTGTGTGCTTGTGTGTGAATGCGCGTGTTTGTGTGTGTGCTGCGTGTGCGTTTGTGTCTGTTTTTTATGTATGCGTGTATGACATGTGTACGTGCGTGTGTGTTTTTCTATGTGTGTGGATGTGTGTGTGTGCCTTTGTTTTTTATTACATGTGTGTGCATGTGTGTGTGTGCATGTGTGAGTGTGCCTGTGTGTTGGCACAAGCGTGTGCATGAGTGTGTGTGCATGTGTGTGTTTTCTGTTTTTGTACGTGCTTTGCGTATCTCTCTCTCTCTCTCTCTCTCTCTCTCTCTCTCTCTCTCTCTCTCTCTGTTTGTTTTTATGTGTTTACCTGTGCGTCTGTGTATGTTTTGCCTGTGTTTGTTTTTGCGTGTTCATTGTTGTGAGTTTTGCTTCTCAGTGTCTATGTATTCTGTCTTTGCTTTTTATTGGTGCGTGCGCCTGTGTGTAATCCCTGTGTGTGTGTTTGTGTGCATGTCTGTAATCTGTGTATATGCGTGCGCATACGTGTGTGTGTGTGTGCGCGCGTGCTAAATCCAGAGAAAGAACTACAGATATAGATATGATGTCAATATAAACAAACAATATGGCGTGGAGAAACCGAATGGATGTTATTGGAGTTGTCCGATAAATTCGTTCATTTATTCTCTTTATTTGAATTGATTATTCATCAATAATTTGAACAAATCAGTCAATAATCTGAACAGAAGTTGTAGGCTAGAATAGAGCTAGAAAAAGACTATAAAATACTACGGTAAAAATATTTTGTCTGTTAATTCAAATAACATTGGAAAAAAGTAGGAAATCTATCTGACAACACAATAGCCTCGGGAATATATATGGACTTTACCTGGTTGTTAAGGCTCTGCTCGTTAAATCGTCTACTAACTCGCGCTAACTAACCCATTGTCTGACTTGAAAATCTGCATTCGAAATCTCGTTTTCTTTATTATTTGCTCTTAAATACAAACTACTGATGGCAATGAAAAGTATGCAACTACTCAGAAAAAATATCATTTTTTCAAGATTTTTTTCTTCTGGCTCTAAAACTAAACTGCTCTCTATTAATAATCTTGACGAACGTTTTTTTTATCTTCCATAAAGCATGACTGATGCTAACCTGCAGAAGAGCAACTCATTACACTTTCTTAGTATCACGTTTTCCCTGACATAAACTGGAATGATTAAATCAAGTCAATTGATAAGCTTGCTGCAGTGTCGGGCGAGACAATTTTTCATGCCAGAATCTATCTTGCACATTCGACCGTGCATCGAATATTGCAACTTCTGGTCTGGTGATTGTGTTTTATATCTGGAGATTCTTGACAAAATCTAAAGAAGAATCTGCAACATTATTGGTTCTGACCTGGCATCTCAACTTCAGTCACTTTCGCACTCCCATAATAGTTTCCTCTTCCGCAATTCCCGCTTGATAGTGAATGCTGGACAATTTCCTCACAGATGAAGAGGAGACTTTAGGCAACTGAGATTTAGTTATATACAGAAGAATACTGAAAATACCATGAACAGAACATGTGAGCAATAAGGAAGTTTCAAGAAAAATAGGAACGAAATGAACAATCTTGCGTAGGATCAGAAAGTGACAGCTGAAATTTCTTGGTTACATAATGAGGAAAGGTGGCTTGGAAAATCTAACACTCGCAGATCATTTAAGGCAAGAAGAGCAGAGGGAATCAGCGAGTAAAATACCTAGCAAACTTGTGCATATAGATAGCAAAATATGAACCGGGTGGGATAGTAAGAGATTAGACATTGCTTAGTACTACGACGGGTAGGAAGTCGTAGAAAGCAATGATGACGGTTCATGTTCTGAAGGGACACGGCATATAATACTAAATACTTTGAAATTGACAATTCGTTTCTATTTCTTCATATCAGATTTATTATATATGAGCTTCTTCCTTTTAGGTATCTCCTTGCTTCCCTTCTTTTCCTTTTGCTTCTTTTCTTTCTATTTTTCTACACCTTTTTGCCTTTAATCTCTTTCTTTCTCTCTTTCTTTTTCTTCTTTATCTATCTTTCCTTTTTCTTGATAGGTTTTGCTTTTCTTCTCACCTCCAGATTCTTATTCTCCTTCTTTATTTTATTCTCCTTTTACTATTTTTTCTTACATTTTTAGTTCTCTATTTTCCTTTTTCTTTCTCGTTTTTTCTTCATCTCTCTTTTTTCTTTCCGTTGCTTCTTCTTCTTGCCTGTTTTCTCTCCCCCTTTATCTCATCATTTCTTCTTCTTCTCTGTTTTCTCTTCCCCTTTATCTCATCATTTCTTCTTCTTCTTCTTCTTCTTCTTCTTCTTCTTCTTCCCTGTTTTCTCTTCCCCTTTATCTCATCATTTCTTCTTCTTCTTCTTCTTCTTCTTCTTCTTCCCTGTTTTCTCTTCCCCTTTATCTCATCATTTTCTTCTTCTTCTTCTTCTTCTTCTTCTTCCCTGTTTTCTCTTCCCCTTTCTCTCATCATTTCTTCTTCTTCTAACATTTTTTGAGCCTTTTCTCAGCAAGTCCTATTTTTTCAATTTGTTTTTCATCCACCTTTGAAAATTGCTATTCCTCTCTTTCTTAATCGTTCGTCGTCGTCTTTTTCATATTATTCATTTTATTTTTAATTTTCCTTCATCTTGAAACCAACCCTGAGTTTAAAACCGAGATTGCAATTTACTGGTTGGCTGTAAAACAACAGAAAATGATTTGCGTCTTGTTCACTCACAGTGCACACTGTCACAGCATCACCAAAGTATTAAAAAAAAACAAAAGAGGGAAATAATCAGAGAACAACAAAAGAAGGAAAGATAGAAAACTAAAAAGCTTTGTGTAAGAGAGAGATGGAAATGGGCATGGGGGTGGTAAAGTAAGGAGAACATCATTAGAGCTAAAGAGGGAAAGGCAGAGGTCTCATTTTCAATTGTATTTATATAATTACTGACATGTTCGCTTGTAATGACGTTCTTCTCTATTTTATTGTTGGTTATTTATACGTGTATCTCATTTTTTCAAACTCTTTTCCATTTTCTCTGCTTCTTTCGGCTTATGTAAATTTCTTTCTCTCTCTCTCTCTCTCTCTCTCTCTCTCTTTCTGTTTCTCCCATTTACCTTCTCTTTTCTCTCTCCTTTCGTTTACTCCACTAATTTTTTGTCCCTTACTCCTGCTAATAACCTCTTAATTGTACTCTTTTTTTTCCTTCGCTTACTCTCGTTTTTTCTCGGTTACTTTTCTTCGTTATCTTTCTCTCTATCCTTTACTCACCCCCCCTCTCTCTCTCCCTTACTTTATCACTTTTTCTCTCTTGCTTGCTATTTTAATTTATCTCTTTCTCTTAATATGTTTATCCCTACCTTATTCTATTATTCTCTTTGTTCCTTAATCTCTCTCTCTCTCTTCTCCCTTTTTCTTTTTTATTTCCATTTGTTTATATCTCTTTTTCTTTTGCTACTTAGTCATTTTATTGCTATTTTTATAACCTTATTCTCTCTTTCTTTTCCTCTCTTGCTTTATCTCTTTTATTCTCCTCTTTAGTCTTTCGTTTTCTCTTTGTTTTCTTTTATTCTCACTCTCCTTTACTCATTTTCCCATTCACTCTATAAATCTCTCTTTCTCCGTTTTTTTTTTTTTTGTTTTTTTTTTCCTTTTAACCTTCAACAACGTAGTCGAGAGGGCGTTGGAAATATTGTTTCATTAGAGAGAGAAAAGAAAAACGAAAGGCAAAAATAAAATTACGGATATTATGAAAACGAGTGAGGGTGAAGAAATTGAAGTAATTGCAGGAGCGACAGTAATAGTGGTGTCGATGGCAATGGCATGGAGTCATTCGAAGCTGGCATCTCTCGAAAGAATAGAAGCCTGAATTGTTCAGTTCATAAACATTAGGGAGGAAGGTGTCGAATTGTGCAATCGATCAGTTCTACGAAGCCGCGCAGTCTCGTTCCTCTATTCTCGTTCTTAATGAGATCACATTGGCATTCTCTTGTGCCTTCTTATATGCTTAATTGACGTTTTAGAAAAGGTTTACATCAACATACGACAATTAAAGATTAATAGTGTGAAAGAAACTGAGAACGTACAGATAAAGAAAATAAAAAACCTGATAAAAATGCACAAAAATACATTATGAACATACCTCTCCTATACACCTATACACTCCCCTAACAGGCAACTATAAAATAACCATTTAAAAATTAAAAAGACAAGCTTTACTTAAAGTGGGGGTGTATAAGTAAGATTTTATGCTTTTTATTAATTTTTTTTTTTTTTTTTTTTTTTTTAAATGTGTGTCAGTGTCACGGGTTTATTATTTGTGAATATAAATAGTACGTCAAAACAAAGTTTTGTACTCGTGCCGGAAGATTTTATATCAAATTAATGAAAATGTGTTTCCGTTTTCAGTCTCTGCATATTGTGCGCAGGCGCAGAGCTCATCATAAAATAATAATGGGGCTTACATTTGGCAATTGTAGTTTTCGAAAAAAAAGGTTATCTTTCAACATATTTTCATTATCCCTTTAATGAAGGTGTTTTTTTTTATTATTTTAACTGCATAATAAATACACACACATATATTTGTGCGTGTATGTGTGTGTGTTTGTGTGTGTGTATTTACTATTCATTTAAAATTAAAAATATATTCATTAAAGGGATAATGATGATATGTAGAAAGATAGAGATTTTTACAAATTTACAGTTGCTAAAAGTAAGGTCTATTATTATTTTTATGATGAGTTTTGCACACAACATGTAGACACTGAAAGCGTAAACACTTTTTCATTAATCCGATATCAATGAATAATATATACATATTATGTCTATTTATTGTGATCCTTTCCAGTTCCCGAATCAGCCTCTTCGTGTTAAAAAAAAAATCACCAAGGAATATATCGTAGTTTTTTCCTACCCATGTACTTTCGATCCCCTCCTTTCGATCATCCTCTTTAGCGTTTCAAGATATTTTCGTGCAATTTTGTTAAATATATCTGTTAAAATGAGATGTCGTTGTTATTTTCTTTTTTTGCGTAATTTGTACGATAATTCATCCATCATACCCTGTATATAGATCCATATATATATATATATATATATATATATATATATATATATATATATATATATATATATATATATATATATGTGCACGTGTGTGTATTTGTGCTTGTGTGCATCATTAAAATGTCTGACAAGTTACTTTTGTTTTTTGTTGTATTTTTTGTATGCGAACAAGAAATTACATTTATTTGGCCCTAGTGGGTGAACAAAATGCTTAAATGGTTGCTATGACAAATGGTGCCTAAGGGCTACTGTAAACTGTATAAAAATTGCTGAAATTATGTCCCTATTCAGGAATATAATTCCAGAATACGTCCAAATTATGATCGGAATCAGGAATATAATTCTGGAAGATGACCATAATTTGTGGCCGTGTTCTTAGTTGTAATTTATTAAAGGCTGTTTCTTTTATGATAAGAGCTTCCATTATTTTTAAATGCTTTTTTGTTGCATTTAGTGGTGCGTCTCACATTTGTGTTTTCACTTGAGTAGCTTTGCCTATCGAGGTCGGTCCATTTACCTGGTATTTTAAATGGGCCCATATTTAGCAACTAAATTTTTAAAAATAGCACTAAGTTAATAAAAAAATCACCTTTTCGTTCACAAACAATACAATAAAAATCTTAGCAAAAAATCCTTCCTCAGTTTTTTTTTTTTAACGGAACATGAATTTGCTTCCCAGATAAACGGCAATATCTATATATATCTATATTTATGTATCTATATCAATATATATATATATATATATATATATATATATATATATATATATATATATATATATATGTGTGTGTGTGTGTGTGTGTGTGTGTGTGTGTGTGTGTGTGTGTGTGTGTAAAATCAGTAGCAAAGTTCAATTTTTTGGGTGTTACGAGTTTCGACATTAAGGACTTTATCGGACTAAGGAAATGTTTACCTTGATGTGACTACATGCACAGAAAGGAGAGGAACGTTGAAATTTTAAGCTTTTAAATTTATTTATTTGTTTTTAAATATATGTTTGGGTAGAGAGTCTAGGCAATTTCATTTACTTTGTTTTTCTTTTTGCTTATATTTTATATTTTGTATCTCATTCGTTATTAAGTATTCAACATGTAATAATCGAAGATCTTTCTACTTCCTCTTTGATTTTCTTTGTTCTGATATATAAAATTTAACTATCTTTTTCTTCCCTTTAAGATTAATACCTTCCACCCTCCCCCGACCACTGTCTCGTGCCTTTCGTCTGACTGAAAAATTGAAATGGATAAATTCTGTATTAGTTTTTCGAGGGTTTTTTTTTTTTTTTTTTCAGCTTTCACAGTTAAATCTCTAATTCTGACACGAACTCAGTCTATACCGGGGTTGAATAAGACTGACGAATTTCGTCGGTTGAAGTTGATTTTAGACTTTATTGTCTATTATATATACACCCACACACACACATATTCATATATATATATATATATATATATATATATATATATATATATACGAATATACATATGTACACACAATAATACATATATATATATATATATATATATATATATATATGAAGAAAAATATAGAAAAAACAAACAAAAATCTTAATATGCAATTATGCTGTATTAATGTTAATATAAAGTCAACGTCGGACGTTTCGGTCTATTTTAGACCACCATCAGGACATATTAATAAAACATAATTAGCATTAGAACATATAAAATTCAACATGAAAAGACGATGGACATAAGAGCACAACTAATCCAAACAGATAACTGAAATTTTTATATAAGATTTTATGAATATGTCCTGATGATGGTCTAAAATAGACCGAAACGTTCGACGTTGACTTTATGTTAACATTAATACAGCATAATTGCATATTAAGATTTTTGTTTGTTTTTTCTGTATATTTTTCTTCATACTGTCGTATCTATATCCATATATTTGCTTACACATATATATATATATATATATATATATATATAGAGAGAGAGAGAGAGAGAGAGATTCCGTTTTCTACGGTTTAAATTTGGAAATTAAAAAATAAGAATGCAGTGTGAAATGACTTTGAAATGTCGTTCATTGCATTCACTTGATGCGTTGCAGATATGTACCATAAAGAAACGTAGAGTGTCCGACTCTCACAAGGGAAGCGGCTATCTACTAGCTTTATACCAAACTAGTCTAAATAAAATAATTGCTTTTGGACTCCTAACTTGGAGCACGTAATGGTTATCATGCTTGTCATAAAGGCCAATTTGTCCATATTGTGGACAGAATAACAATGTGTGAATTGCAAACTGAACTCGATAAAAGAAATATTACTTAAAATAACATTAATAACTTTTTAAAAAATCAGTTAAGTAAATTAAAATTTCTATATGGTTAAATTTGGATGACTGCAACTGGTGGCCATCTTAGTCTAATCAATAAAGCAGATGTAGCGTAAAGAAAGGCTACTCGAAGGTAAGAAATAGAAGATCACGTCTTGGTAGAGACTTATTTCTGAAACACGTTGATTACTAACCATTATAAAATGACTATTTAGGAGTTGCAATAAAGACTCAGCTGAAATGTAAATTGAAAATAAATAATAATAATAATTACATTTCGCTTAAAAATTGATGTTTGGGTTCAATTTACAAGCTGAGTTCAATATTCATTATGTTTCCCACATAAATGTCGCCTCATTTTGGAGTAATGGATTGGGAAGCACGTTTCTATTTTCACTGAGTGTTCTATATGTATGAATGTTTATATTATTACGTTATAAATATCAATTCTTCTCTTTAACAAATATTATTTTATATACAAAAGGAAGGTGTCGTGTCGGGTGACGTAATGTCCTTTTTTGCTTCTTTTTTTTGTTTTTGTTTTTTTAAGCCATCAGTTTTCAGATCGTAGGCGAAGATGGCTCTCCACAAATTCATTTTCTTTATTATCTCTGAAATTTCATAATTGTTCTTGTAAAAGATAATCAAATTGGTTTCTGTTGCCTTCGCAACAATTTTGAATACGTAGAGGACTTTCTCCTAGAATGGCTACCAGACAAGGCTAGAGAGTTTTGTCCACCTTTCTATCTAACACATAGCTCGGATAGCGAGGAGAAATTGATTCATGCCTTTCCCAGTGATATTAGTGGGAATGTAACCAACAGAATAGGCCGGAAAATGGTCGAGTTTTGACCAAGATCACTTATGTTCATATAACATTACTAGCCCGTAGAAAATGAAGACACGCATCCATGTGACTTGTTACATTGCTAGAAGTCTTAATAAAATTTCACTGGCATGTTACGACAGTTTAGCGATGCAGCAAAAGGCTGTTAACTCAATACTCAACATTGACATAGACTTAACCAATATACTAAGGAAAATATCAATTCTAAGAAAAAAATAATTGGAAGATGAAATTTTAATTCGAATACTAATCTATTCGTTAGAAAAATTTGCTGTTCGATTTTACGCTAAATTCCGCACATTTCTCCTGGCATAATAACCGACATCTTTCTTAATCTTTAATCGCTATCGTAGTTTCACATCTTGTTATATTTCCCTCCGCTAGCAAAATGCCCTCTCTGTCCCATATTTCTCATTTGCTTTGTTTTGAAATCTTATCGAATTCTACCTTGACGCGTTTCAAGGAGCATGTGCACATCAACAATTAACTAACAGTCTGCACAGGAAATTTCGTTGAGAAATCGTTCGTGAATAAAACAGTATTGCAGTTATTACTCTTCTCTCCACACATCACCTATGACGGTCCAATCAATGCCGTTCTCATTCTTCCGGTGGCGTCAACGACAACAGATTGTTCCAAAACGAGGCTGACACTTTGGCAGGTGCGCTTCTTCTCTTCTTTTACTCAAAGCCGGCATTTTTTAAAATTATATTTAATTATTCTAAGCTGGTCGCCATGACACTGACAGTAATCTGTCATGAAGGAAAGAATTGGTTTTACTATATATAGCTTTCCGTGTTAGTAAAAATAAGGATGATTGTGACATGCAACAAAGTAAGGGAGAGAGCTTTATCGAAAATATAAAGTCGCAATCTGTTTCTGTCTCCATTTTGAACTAACAAAATAATACGCTTTATTCAGATGATATAGAAATGTGAGCAATACTTTGTTTATAAAACAAAAGCAAGACACCAATAGTTGCTCGGAAACTAATGCACGCACTTTTGGCAACCTTTTCAGTACTATTTAAGTACACTTATTCACTCGTAAAAATAGTAAAAAAATCTTTTTGGAATTTGTTTTTCAGATTAGCATTCATTAGTCCTTTTGTGTGTGAATAAAAAATAAAATTGGATTGATAGCGAGATCACGAGGTTTTATTTTTATTCATTAATATCATTGTATTAAACTTAATTCTAATTAATCTATATAAGTTTATATAAAATAAAATCTAAGTATACATCAAATAAAAACAGATAGATTTAATTATATGCAAGTATATTACGATATAATTGTCCATATGGGAAAGGATGCTAAAATGTTTTCGGTTTACTTTCCATAATCTGAATGCTATTTGGTCATGGACCTGGAAAAAGGATTCTGTTATTGTCAATACGTAAATAAACGGATCTATTCGTAAAAAAATAGGGTGGGGGAATTTCGGAAATAATTTGTGTAGTTTAGTATTCATTAGACGTTCCTAAAGTCGCGTCATTTTTCATAATGGAAAAATTGATATTTATTATTTTAGAATGGGTGTCGAATTCATAATATCGGTGAAGTGTAAAGTCGATTCTTGACCTTTACATCTGTCATCTTGACTGACCAATTCTGCGTACGAAACATCTCTTTTTCACAAAGCATTCGTTTGAATAAAATACAAATGTATATATACATTTTTAAATAAAGAACAAAAAACTACTTAAATTGATAAAAGCTTACACACATTTATTATTCTTTTAGAATAAATAATTATTATTTTATTTTTATTATTTGTGAATGTGCTTCTGAAAAAAAACGCCTTAAAATTCTGAAAATATAAAAAAAATTATTTTAAATTTAGAAAATTAAAAAATAAAATATGCAGATATCAAATTATATTTTTTGTGCCGTGTGATCATGACTCTCCACAACTTCCTGTCTTTCGTTGCTCTAAGTAATATTAGCCTCTTTAAATCTAGTCTAAAAACAAAACAAAACATACCGAGAGAGAGAGAGAGAGAGAGAGAGAGAGAGAGAGAGAGAGAGAGAGAAACGAGAATGAATGAAGAGTAAGTTTAGATTTGATCTTCATTCAGGCTATCGAATTCTTGTATTTAAGGTGGAAGGTTTCACTGATGCGAAAAGGACGGTTTGTTAATTTCAATGGGAGCTCATCATGTATTTACGATTTGTGTTTTTAATCACGGCCGTAGATCAACGGTCTAAATAAAGTTGCAACAAAAAAAGTAAAATAAAGTAAATACGGTCAAATTTTATTATGAAGTCAAAATTTTTACAATAAAATTTGTATTAAGCAACTGATGCTGGTAAATTTTCTATCTATCTATCTATCTATCTATCTCTATATATATATTCATTTCTGTAGTTTACTGCTACCAGCAAGCAGAAATATTTCTTCTCCCGATGATGGCCATTTTGGACGAAACTAGTCAAGAAATCTAAATGAAATAATAATGAAAAAAGGAAGGAATATTAATCTACAACCCAGTGTGTCTGAACATTTTAATTTTTTAATATTTTTTATTGTTCAATATATATATATATATATATATATATATAAACAAACAATGTTTCATGTAAGTTTCAGCTAACTATATTTATTTTTATTAAAAAATATTGATAATAACTTTTGGAGGAGGAGGTGTTGTTATAGCGAAGAGAGATTTATTAATAAATAATGGTATGGGTCATAGAAAATTATTTTATTAACACAGTAACATATATATGAGTAATGTAATATTTTATATACTAGTAAAGATCCCTTGATATTCAGTACTCTTTATCAGTAATATAATCATTGACTTTTTAAAGCTTTACCACTTTTTAACCTTTAACGTTGGGTACAATAATTTTTTATTACTTTTCAAAGAATTTCTTTCATTGAATATTGTTTTAAATTTTTACAACTCTTTATGACGGGCGACATATTTTCTATTGAACTAATGTCTGGATTAACTAGCGACCATTCCATTAACTTTGACTTTGAAGCCTTTTGTAGCAAGGATGGCAACACTTTGTTTGACAGAATGTAATGGAACATTGCTTTGTATTAATAAATATTTTAAGTCCAAGTTTTTTTGTTATAAGCGGTACAAATTTTCGCTAAGAACTTACAATAATTATTCGCATTTAGCTTGATATTATCATAAATTTTGAAGGAAGCTGTTGTTTATTTGCCTACAGTACCTGTCTAAAAGATTACTCCAGCCCATATTTGTTTTCTTCTAAGTCGTATTAGTTGACATCTTTCATGACGCTTCAAACTCTAGCCTGGATATCACATCCATCCAATTCCGTTCTACTCTACATGCACCACTCAAACTCCTGTTGCGAAATAAGTTCCATGTACTTCTTTTCTCTCTGTTTCCTCACTTCTTCAATAACATGAAGTAAAGCACTTTCAATTTCTTCTTTAAGTTTTCGAAATGCTTCCACTAACTCGTGATTTAAAGAGAACGAGTCATCCATAATTAAGGATTTGATCTTATCCGAAAACTTTTATATCCATTAGGAATAAGAAAACATACCAAGAATTCTGCGAAGAGCTGCTTTAGCTTAAGTAGGCGTAGTTGGTCAGCATCATGTTTAAGTATCCCATGAGATATTGTGTAGCCAAGAACATTAGTAGAAGTGGTTGATAGGGAGGACTTTTTTCGTCGAAAGTAAGATTATATAGTTTAGCTACCTCTAGAAACTTCGATAAATGTTTATTGTGCTCCTCTTAAATCAACTACAACTATGTTATCTACATAAGCGTATGTTCCGTGCAAGTTACTCCTCGTAATAATGTTGTCCATTATGTGTTGGAAGCAAGATAGCCTGTTAGTGACCCCAAATGAACTAAGACAACACTGATATAATTTGCTATTAGTTTCAAATGCGGTGAACGGTTTGTCTTCTCCTCAAATGACTACTTGGTGATATGCGCTCTTTAGATCCAAAGAAAAATAAATTTTATATGTTGAGATTTCCGAAACCAGATCGTCCATTCGTAGTAGGCGGTAAACGTCGAGTCGAGTGAATCTATTAATCTATTAATAAGACTACTATAATCCACAACTAATTTCTTTTTATGTCGTTCGTTATCAATAATTCAAACTTGAGCTCGCCAAGAAGACGTGCTTTCCTCAAATATTCCATTGCTTAGCATTTTATTAACCTCAGTTTTAATAAAGTGTTTATCGGCAGTCTCAAATTGCCTAGATTTCGTCGAAATAGGTTTGCAGTTAGAATCGAGATTCGAAAGTAATGGAGGTATATGTATATAGACTACAAGCATTTGAACTGAAAATAATTAGGCTTTTCTTAGGGCAGCTAAATGGAAAAGATATCCAAGAAAGTTGGTTCATGAAGTCTTACCCGAGAATTACATGACTACAAAGATTGGGAAGGACAAAAAGTTCAGATACCACTCACCTAATACATTTAAATTGACTGTATACTGCTCTTTTATTGAAGCGTTAAGTGACGATGAAGCCATGGACATATTTCCTACTGCAGGTTTTATTTTTATCTGGTGTCTGGTTGCGTAGTCAAGCGAAATAAAGGAACCAGAGCTGCTAGTGTCCATTAGAGCAGTATCCTCATTTTTACCAATCAATACGAACACCGTATCTTGATTTAATAAGTGCAGTGGTTGACAATGTATAAAATCGAGTAAGAGGGGTAGTCGAAATACCAATATACTTTAGAAAAGTGCCCCTTTTTTTCTGCATTTGTGACACGTGGCCTCTCTGAACGGGTACACTTTACGACTGTGACATGAGGCACCACAAAAATAACGTTTAGCGCTTGTAAAGGCACACGCATCGCCGACAAATGAATCATTGTTTTCTGATGCTATGGCTCCCTCAGTTGGTAAGAGCGGATGTGGCTTGATTAACCGTCGTTTGTAGATTAAAGATTCTGTTTTCTAAAAGACGCTGTTGTTGAATGAAATTAAAGCGCAAGCCAGTAATGAATGCGTCTCTAACAAAATCGTTTCGATTTAACCGCCTTGAATCTGCATTCTTTAGTTAGTAGTTGTAACCCCTGAATATAATCATCAATGTCTTCATCTTCTCTTTGTCCACGCGTTGCTAGAACATATCTGGCGAAGATTTCGTTTGTGAGTTTCACATATAATTCTTTGAGGTGGTTTACAGCAGATTCGAAAGTAGCATACACGGCAATATGGTCGTAGACGTCCGAGGAAATGTTAATTAACCCATCCAATTTGTCTTGTTCATCATGTACAGTATCATTCTGCAGTTTTTCGTAGGAACGAAGTGAAGGTCCAATACCAATGATTAAAGATTTTAATCGCAGAGGTTGTGTTAGGAGATACGTCTAATCTCCCGTGTTTCATAAGTTTGTTTATCCTTCAATCAACTTTCATTATTAAATTTTAATAAGGAATAGAACTAAACTGACGCAAGCTTTAATAAACAGGTTAGTCCCCAACGGGGCTAAGAGCAAATAAGAATAGCAAAAACACAAATAAAAGAAGAAAAAAAAAATATATATATATATATATATACAGAGAGAGAGAGAGGGGGGGGGTACAGTAAAAGGTGAATAATTCCAGAAGAAACTGTCTAGCATGCACTGCCTTATAGGAGAACTGATATTGCACATTTCAGTAATCCTTTTCTTTGATTCTAACGAAATTTTCCTGTTTCTTAATACTTTGCTTAGCTTTTAGAAATCACCTTTCGCTATCTAATGCGCCTTCGGGTTTCGGTGTCACGCATTCAGTCCTCTGTTGAAAAACTTCCCAAATATTCAATTTTTTCTACTTGTTTCATTTTGGTATTTCTGATTTTTAATTTCCATTTTGGACCATTGCTTTTGCTAACAACCATTTCTTTTGTTAAAGACCATTATGTCTTCTTGCTTTTCTTCACCACCTTCCGTTGGCGTTCAAAGCAGTGTTCCAAATTTTATTTTCTCTCCTTTGTACGTTATAGATTTTATATATATATATATATATATATATATATATATATATATATATATATTATTATTCGAGTTCAGTAGAAGTAGCTGTCTACCCACCCTGATAGTAGATTTGACACAATGTCAAAGTTAACACGTAGCTCTCTATGCGAGTGGTGCAAGAAATGAATGACCCAGGTATTAGGGATATGTTTTGACACTCCCTCTAAGTGCAATTTGGAAGGTGCAGATGAAATTATTTTTCGCCAGTATCCCAGAAAAGGGGTGTGGAGCTAAGCTTACTTTGACACAAGGTTACACACATTCAGTGAAGATCGAATTCACTATTCAATTGAAACTTGCTGTCTAGCCATAGTTTTGGATACGTATAGTGGTTTAATTTATAATTTCGGCATAGAATGATTAACAAAATCAGCGAGTAAATTTAGAATTCCGAACAAACTAGTAACGTTCACTTTCGAAAAAATATCCTTGGAAAAGAAATTAATCAACCTCTTCTCTTTCCGCCATCAATCTATGAGTCAAAAAGAAAACTTTTGGGACTTTTTTGCCTTCAGGTATAAACCAGTCTGAGAAGGAAAACTCTGAATTCAAAACCGGCTTGTAAAGGGTTCTGTCAGGTTTTCTCGTCTTAGACACACCACTGCTGCTATGGATACAGTACATGTGGTGCTCTTACGAGCTTAATGAATTACGGGACACGTCACGGGACAAGACGATGCCTAAAATGTCCGGTTGTGTACAAAGACCAGACATTTATGATAAAGGTTACAAAGAAGAAGTGACTGTTTCGAAAGAATGTTTCCATCAAGATAACACATTTAAAAAATAATACTTCACATCTAAAGACTATCAGTAATCGAACCCTTTGCTTGCGCAAGTATTAGCGAATATTTAAATTCATGTTTATTCATGCTTGTCTAACATGGATTTAATAGTTATCTCGTACAGTCTCCATGCTTTTCCTATGGAACATAACGTGCCATAACACTCTATAATTCTAATATCAACCTTATAATAAACTGTACTTCCACTGCCGAAATCTGAATATTTTCGCACATATCACTATTAAATATTTTACGTTGCGGAAAATAGATTCGGGATAAAGAACGAAAGCGAAACTATAGGAATGCCCTGAAAACTCGTAGTGTTACACTTTAGAAAATTCGTGAATAAAAATCGGAATAATCAGGTATTAATTTCCTTTCTCAGATATGAACTAATAATGGATGTCTTTTTTTCTTTTTCCTTTTTTTTTTCAGTTGTTGTCTTTCTGTCTTCTTTTTTCTTTCTTTTTTATCTTTCATTTGATCATATCAATCTGAAATGTCGACACGAACAACAAAAAAAAGCTTTTAAACTAAATTAATATATAAGGCATATTTAATCTCCGTTTTTTGTTTTTGTTTTTACAGTTCATCGGACAGCTTCTTCTGAAAGTGTATATATATATATATATATATATATATATATATATATATATATATATATATATATATATATATTATATTATATATGTGGGCATATGTGTTGTGTGTATTCACGCGTATATATTTATGTGTAAATATGTTTATATCGATATATATGCATATGTGCATATATTTATAACCACATAGGGATTGAAAATGTAAGTCTATGGGAATGCTTATATACACATATCGGTATGCATACGTTTGTATTCCTACATACACACATGATTTATATAGATACGTAATATATCTTGAAGTATATGCATAATGCAGACACTGATAGAAATATATATATATATATATATATATATATATATATAGAGAGAGAGAGAGAGAGAAAGAGGGGGAAGAGGAGAAAATCATTTTTGCACATATATAAATTATAATTTTGGTATGTGCACAAATTAAAGAGACATGGCTAATACTGATTACATTATACATCCAACAAAGTTACACTAGTTTCCCGTACTTTTATGCTTGACATAATGACATATTTGCATATAGTTACTTGAATAGACATAACCCTTTGACAGGATTTGGGATATAGGTCTTCTCCACAAACTAAAAAGTTTCGGTGTCTCCGGACACTTTTTTGAGCTGATCCAGTCTTTCCTATCAAATAGTGAAATGAAATTTATCCTGAACGGCCACTCGTCTAGATCCTTTCCTACTAACGCAGGTACGCCCACAGGGCTCCATCCGTGGTCCTACACTGTTTTTAATTTCCATTAATGACCTTTTCGATGGCACCAGCTCTGAACTTGCTATCTACGCTGATGACAAAGCCATTTACTCTTGTCTCGATAAAAAGTCTGATCAGCTGACATGAAGTGAAATCTCTATATTGAATCCATTGCTAAATAAAATATAAAGTTATAAAGTATAAAGTATAAATTATAAAGTACAGGCTCTCGAGAAAGCACTTGAGCAACATGCTCCATAAGTTTTCTATGGGGTTGAGGTCAGGAGATTAGGGCGCCCATGTCATAACATTCACGTGCTTCTCATCAAAGTATTCCTTCATAAATTTTGATTTGTGACAGGGAACATTATCCTGCATAAAAATGAGCTTGGTGAGGTCTATTTGCACCCTTTCAGCAGAAGGGAGCAGACAAGACTCTAAAATTCTCTCGTACTGCTCGCTCCTGAGGGTCTTTTCAATAGGTTTTAAGAAACCAGTTCCATGAAAATAAAAGCATCCCCAGAACATTATATTGAACGGATGCTTGACAGTACTTACTGTTAACTTCAAAGAGCATTCAAAGCTTCTTCTTCAGATTTTAGATCGCTTATCCTTTGAGTTTAGCTCAACTTTCGTTTCATCAGAGAAGAGTAAAAAAAAATCAGGTGAGTCACTTTTATCGAACAGCACTGTACAGAATATAAACCATAAAAACAGACAATTAACGCAGTAAGATCTGTAAAACAAATTGAGTGAAGAGATTAGGGCATCAGGGTCTCAATGTGATGCAGGAAAACGCTCCCAGACACAGTCGACCTGACAAAAATGTGACAAGATGGCTGAGAATGTTTTATTGTTGCTGCTGCATAGTCCTGACTTGGCTCATTCAGTTTTAGAGCCCGAAATGAGATTCATTCGAGAAACGGCTCCATACAAATGGCACTGTTGTTGTACCGACGCAAAGGTGGTTGCAGACGCTTGACAATACGTGTTTCGATGATTTCATTTTCGCGGTCGTTGGGACAAATACATCAATCTCGATGGCGACAAGGTGGAAACGTTGCAGCGTATTGCTAGTAACTTATGAACAATGTTTCATTTGTACAGTAATAAATACATTTGATTAGGAAATGTGTGTATCTTACTTTTCGGGCATCATACGTATGTGCACAGGTAAACTTATATGTAGCCAAGTTGATACTTTTGCCTTCAGAAATCTATGATTGAGTTTCAGTGTGTATGGAGATTTAATAAGTTTACTTGGTACAGCTTAAGAGAAACTGAAAGAAATACGGATTAGGAAGAGTGCAAAGCGCCAATATTCAGAGAAAGGAGACTTTGATTTACTTTGAGAAACAGCAACCGAAATGCTGGATTTCATTTGCGTTTGAAGATCCGACCACAGGCAAATATGCGATTTATTCTTCGAGAAATATCTATTAGCAAAGAAAGGAAACTTTTCAGATTATATAATGAAAAGATGAAATATCAACAATTTACCTGATTAATCCCCAGGACATACACGCTTTCTCTATTTATCACGTTTTACATGTTATCATAATGATTGTCTTGTGCTAACACAAAAAATAACGGTTGACTAGCGCATTTTAAAGAAATGTTTCCCAGTCTTTTCTCCCGTGTAGGCCAGTTTTAACGTAAAAAATTCAGACCCACAAAATCACAAATAGAAATTCCATGTAACAGGAAATACATTTTATTTTCAAACGCAAAATGTAGTAGAAAATATAAATCCTGACTAAAGATTTCAATGGTGCTGCTGGTGTCAATATTTCTCAGTTTGTCAAGTTCAAGCCTTGCTTCAGGTTTAAGCGTACCATTTCTCTGTTTTCAATCTGAAATAAATGACGTATCTTTGTGAGAACATCATTTTCTGCAGAAATTCCCGCCTCAACTAAGTGACGGGAAAATCAAGTAAGAAGAGAACAAGTTTTTCAAAGAGCAAAGGATGACAAATTTTATTTAAATAATTTCTTAAATATTTGTCTTTAATAATGAATTAAAAAAAGTGTTTTCATAATTTTAGACCAGTGGTGAAAAAAAAAGAATTTCAATGTGTACCTATTTTCCTTGGACCCAGGTTGTTTTAAATCGCTCAATATCAAAAGAAAAGATATTGGTAGCAACAAATAAAACTCAACATATTTGTCCAGACTTTTTTCCAGATCTGGTATCAGCTTGTCAGGGGGTTTGATAGTTTTACTACATCTGTGAAGGTCCGAGTTGAGAAGATAATTTGACCATTAATTTTTTTGTTTAAATTTACTCTCTTTCTTAGGAGAGAGTTCTATATATATATCTATCTCTCCCTCCCTCCCTATCTCAGTATATATATATATATATATATATATATATATATATATATATATATTGTGTGTGTGAAAAGTGTGTGTATATAAATATATACATATGTTTGTTTGTGTGTGTGTGTAATATATTATATATATTATTATTTATATATTATATGCAGGGTACTTATTAGGAAGCGCTCAATATCTGAGATAGAACTAACATATTTGGTTGGAATGATGTGAGTTTCTGACCCTTGGTTTCACGCTTTTGCGATCGTCAGACAAACTGATTAATTTTTTTTTTTTTAATTTTGGAATTATGTAGATTGCGTGTATTGGTGTTATTATGGAAGAAGGGGGAAATCGTCGTCGTGATGTCACACATACTAACGCAAACATAGATGCATGTCCGTACACCCATTGAGGTACGCAGACACACAAACATACGCGCTCATCCGCTGGGGCTCATACAAACATAAACATATGTGAACAGTATGGGAATTGATATATGTATGTATATATGTGCTGTTCTCTACATACATAGGCATTTGCTTGCTGAAATTCAAAGATTGGATGTGTAGCGAATATTTCTCGTGAATGTATACATGTCAAAAAATCAGACCATTTTTCTATTCTTTCGCTGAATAATATTTCCTCGCATGCATGTATATACGTGTGGTGGGGGTCTGTGTAAAATTATGATAGGTAAAAATTGCTATTATTTTTAAATTTTTAAGGTTGATTTGTTATTATTTTAAAGCTGGTTATTTGCTTGTTTTTGATGACTGCGTATATGTAACTGGTAGAAATTGCAGTTCTTAATCCTTATTGGTTTTTATTTGGTGGTATTAAATATGCTGGGGGAGTGGGAAGTAATTTACTTTAATAATTATAGTGGATTGCTATGGTAATAGTATTTGTGATGTGGTAGAAATGGTGATGGGGGATTGGTGGTAATGATACTGTTAGTAGCTAATACTTATTGTAAAGTGGTCGAAGCGATTAGTAATGGTGCTGGAATGATAATAACAATAAATGCAATTACTGTGATGGTAGCTTGAACTAAAGAGTAGTTGTTGGTTTTTTTGGGGGTGGGGGTATCTGTTTGGTATAAATTCTGATAATAGTTATTTATTCTCATGCCTACATTTGGAAATTATCTCTGATCTTTCGTCTAGTAAATTCTTTTGCGAGGTATGGGATATTATTGCTACTTTTTCGTGTAGGCAACGTAGGCATTTTTTGTAATGTTGCTGTAGGCAGGTGCTTTTTTTTTTCAATATTTTCCAGCTTATTCTTGGTGTGATATTTCTGTCTTCTAGATGTCATATGTATGTGGATAGTATAGTACTGTTCGAGTATTTTCTGTTGGTGAATGAATGGTTGTGGTTGTTTTTCCTCTTCTTGAATGGACCCTCAGTGGCACCGATGTAGTACATTGTGCTATTGTTTGCACTTACTTTGGCTTTATATAGTGTATTCGTATGTTGGCAATTTCCCTGGAGTAAACATGTTGTTCTATTTCTGCAGTTGGATTTTGGATCCTTGGTTTCATTTTTGTAGGTTGTCATTTTTTTGTTATGGCTTTTTATTATTACTGTCATATTTTTGTGCAGCTGTAACTGATTTTAACATTATTTTTGTTGAATATTTTTGCTAATCGGTTAGTTTCAGTGAAGTGTGTTTCTATTAATTTTAGAAATGTCTTACCTATGTTCGTTTTGACGGTTTTGTTGTATGGTGGATTAAACCAGATAATGTTTCTCTTTCTGTTTTTGCGTTTTGGCTGTGGAGGTGTAGATTGTAGTTGTTGTGTGTATCCACTTGCTTTTAGTGCTTCGTTGTATTGTGTTTTTTGTTACTGAAAATGTGTGTTAGATGAGTTCTCAGATAGTCTGCGGCTGATTGATACGAGTATTTGTTTGATGATTGAAGGTGGGTGGTTCCTGACGGCAAAGGACCACAAAACCACCTTTGTGGAAATACGCACATTTAGACTAATTAACCCAGCGAAGAGTGGGATAGA
Source organism: Acanthosepion pharaonis (assembly GCA_903632075.3). Taxonomy (NCBI): domain Eukaryota; kingdom Metazoa; phylum Mollusca; class Cephalopoda; order Sepiida; family Sepiidae; genus Acanthosepion; species Acanthosepion pharaonis. The sequence goes on along the minus strand of CAHIKZ030001768.1, from coordinate 1,316,633 downwards.
AAAAATCAGTAGAAACATACAGAATACTATCATTAGACAAGCCCAAGGGAAAAATGGGGACTCAAACAGTGGAAGAACACCAAAGCTGTAATAGAGTGGTTTAAAACGATAGAAAACAAAAACAAATCCACTTTCCTCCAATTCAATATAGTGGATTTCTATCCATTCATCACGGAAAACATATTACATGAAGCTATACAACTGGCACAGCAACATGTAAAAATTACGGACGGAGATATAAAAATAATCAAACATTACCGAAAATCTCTGCTGTTCAACAATAGTGAATGAACCATAGGCAAAGAAACAAAACCACCTGTTTGATGTAACAATGGGTCGGTACGATGGACCGTAAATCGAATTGGTAGGCATACTCATATTCTCATACCTGGCCAGAATCCTGGAGAGATAGTACACAGGATTATACAGAGATGACGGACTTATCTTGATAAGAGAACCCAGTGGTCCCAAATTAGACAAATTTAGAAAGGAAATAGTGAACGCCCTAAGAACATTGGATTCAAAATAGAGATAAACGCAGGCACAACAACAGTAAACTTCCTTGACGCCACACTTGAACAACAACACATACGAACCGTACAAAAAGATAATGACACCCCAAAATTACGTACACACATCCTCCAGCAGATCTACGTCAGGTTTTATTACTTGAGTACCGTAAACCGACGTTTACTGGTTTGTATATCCGTTGGGATTCTTTTTGTCCCAGGAAACGCAAAATTAATTTAATTAAGACCCTTACGCATAGGGATCTCTTGATCTGTTCGGACATCAATTTGAATGATGAACTCAGGTTTATTATTTTTACTTTCTGTAACAATGCCTACCCATTGGGCATTGTTCAAGCAATTATTTGCTAAGCAGGTTTCTACCGCAGTTCGACATTGTTGCTTTGCCTCTAATACTCGTGATGTTTTCTCTGCCAGGCCCGTTATTCCGTCTATACGTAAGGATGTTCTCCCAGTACACCATAATAGTACAATAATTTATTTCTTTAAATGTAGTTGCAGTTCGCACTACATAAGGAGAACGACGCAAAGGCTAGATGCTAGAATAAAACACGTTCCAGCGAAAATCCGAAACCGGAAATACACTCCCTCGGACATTCTGACCAATACATATGGGTCTTCCATCGCAGAACACCTTATAAATAGTCATAATTGTGCTGTTACTTTTAGTGCGGACGCTTTTACTATCCTTAGTAAGTCACACTCAAATTACCACCTAAAACTATTGGAGGCCATCTATATTCTATCTTTAAAGTCTTCTCTTTGTAAATGGAAGGACTTTATATAAAGTCTCCAACTAATTACCATTTAGTTTTTCCCACCAATAAACTTCATCCATTTTTCTTTTTTATTATTATATAATTTAATCTATTTACCTTGATTTAGATCTGTTGAGCGAGGTACGAAACCGGTTAGCTAGCCCGTTTTTCATTTTCATTTTTTATTATCATGAGTGGTAATAATAAAACTAATTTTTGTCTGTTCATGGCAGTGATAAAATTTTGTACCACCAAACATATCTTTAAATATATATATATATATATATATATATATATATATATATTGATAGATATGGCCTGACGATTGTGTTTAGCATGAAACAA
>CAHIKZ030001768.1:1305000-1310000 GCA_903632075.3 Acanthosepion pharaonis | reverse complement strand
AGATGATAGATAGATAGATAGATAGATAGATAGATAGATAGATATGAAAACACTGTGATAGATAGATAGATAGATAGATAGATAGATATGAACAGACTGACATAGATAGATAGATAGATAGATAGATAGATAGATAGATAGCGGGAAGTTAGGGAATATTTATCTGCGCCAAGCTTTCAACAGTCAGCATCCAAACTCTCACAAGAGTTTTAACACACAAAAGATAAATACATAGATATTCAATATACTAATTTGTTCTGATGCTAATGGTGACGGTAATATTGTCGTTTCCTTATAAGGAAACGTTAAACATTCATTGACCGGGTAACCAATGTTGGTGTCGTTTGAAATTTATAATATATTTCTATTAAATCATTTTTTCTGGAAAATAAGTTTCTCAACTCCAGTAACAGTTATCACTCTTTCCAGTATTGATGGCGGTTTCCTTTCCCCTCTTTTGTTTGAGGTAGTGTGGAATTTCAACATCTTGAGTATGTCATTGTTTTCCACACCTGATATTTCTGCTATCTGGTATAGTTCGAAAAAAGGATGTTCTACACGCATCACTCATTGGAAGCCATTTTTACATGATTGTATCTCAGATACCTATCTTAGATATTAATGCTTTTAGCAACATACGGCGTTGTACGAAACTACCACTAACACAACCTATTCTATAGTCAAATACTAAATGTGTTATAACTTATCCATACACCAAGGTATTTGAAGTTTTTAGTATTTACTAATTACACATTCTAAAGTTTTATAATGGATTCAGAGTAGGTGTCATCACTCCTTTCATTCCAATTCCAGATCATAGTTTCTGTTTTAGAAAATTTTATCTTCAGTCCTCTTTCTTGAAACACATTGTAGAGGATAGGGATTTGGTAATCTTTCACTTGAGCGGCGTAAAATAAACTGCTGTTCACCGAGCGGCATAAATTCAATAATATCAAAACGTTTATTAGAATAAAATATTATTACAATGGGTAATGGTGGACTATGCAACAAATAAATGCTGAAAACACAAGATTGTTCTTTTACCGCAGATTCCAAAATGCTGCTGATGAGAGCATATCCTATATTTGATTTCCTCGATCCCAGCATATGCAACCTAGACATCTGAAACAATATGGCTTCCAGGCTAAATATACTGCACAATCGCTACTTTCAGTCTTTGCTGGCCGATCTAGCATCTCAACTAAGAGACACTTTTCCGAACCCCGCTCGATACCACTGAATATCCAATGACCAGGTCGACATTGGCCACATAGATATTAGTAAAAGGTATAAAATGACAATACGCCGTTTAAGTGAAGAAGGACTTTGACAGATTATTTTACGCTGTTTATGTGAAGGATTACCGGCATTTTTTTTCTTCATGATAATTCTTATCCCAACTATTAATGCCTATTTCATCGGCATACCCCCCGACACACACACATACACACTATCATCAGTACAATGGAGGGAAAGCAAGCAGGAAGCTGTTTTCTATTAGTAGATTCTTTTAGGGTCTGATATTGGATGCTTAAATGGTAAGTGCCCATCTCTTCATATCTGTGTTTGTAAATGCGCCATGTATAGTCTAGGACGCGATTAAATAGATTGAAGCTATCATTTCTTTCTTGTCGTACACCTGATGAGGCTTGGAATGTTTCTGTATTGGGGTCCTTGGAAGACACACATTACTTTATGGATCTATATAGTTCTTTTATTAGATCCCAACAGTTGAGCCAGAGCTTGGTAGGCGGTTTCTAATGGACGAGAAGAGAAAGTTTCTGCTGATTTGTTCCTATGCTTCTGTGAGTTCTACATAATAGATATACTTTTTTTCTTCTTTGGGGAGGTATGCAATTTCCTGTGGTTGTTTGATGACAAATATAACATCATTACACAGAATAACAGAATAACAGCCAAACTGAGTTATGAAGAGTTGATTCTCATAGAAAGATAAGAGTCTACTTAGTACCATGATCATTAATACTTTCACCTTAATCGACCCAATTGAGATATTTCTGTACGTGTGAGTGTCTTGAGGATTACATTTTGTTTCCATAATGCGTTAATGCATGATACTTCCTACCTTTTGGGGAGACGCTTCAAATTCCAAACTTCCTTCATGAAATTTAGAAACATGTTTTTACGTTAGGGGAGCGGATGTGTTATTTTTCAAAGCTCTGCGTTAATGTCAAGTGATGCATTATTCTTCTTTAGCCATTTTTATAGGTTTCTTTATTTCCTCATCATTAGCTTCGTTATTGTTTATATTTGAAATCAGTGTAATAATCTGATTTATATTGGTGTTTGTGCTAATTTCACGTGTCTCTTGTTTAGTGTGTCCGGGATTGAAATGTGATTCGAAGTATTTTTTTTTTCAAACTAGGACATCTCTTCTGTTATGGTTTCCATTGTCTAGTGTTATCGTGATTTTTCACTTTTCTCCCCATTTCAACACACTGTCTATGCTGTTTGGCTTCGTTAATTTGGTTTCTAATTGTCTGGCGATATTGGTTTCTTAGAGCATTAACTATTTATTTTTATATTTTCCTCGTTAATTGCATAGTATTCTCTTGTGTTTATTTCTTTCTTCTATCAATATTTTCAAATGAAGATTGTCCTCCCACGGGAAGATCATTTTCCGACTAAATATTCTTGAAATCGTCTCACGTGCTTCGGCTAATGAAGGTATGATTTCATCATTTGATTCCTCTATATTGTTATGATCAAGAACTAGGGACAACAGATTTGACTGTAGTTTATCACAGAATTCTACTACATTTTTAAAGATTATGCCTAGCTGTTTTTCAGGAGGCACGGTGGAGTAATGGATAGCGGCTTGGATTGAGGAATCGGAGAGCCGAGTTGGAATTCAAGTCAAATCCATTACATTCACTTACGTGCTAAGGGTCGTTTGGGGACCTTGTGGTACGTAGTGCACCAGGTCTCTGTAATCGGCCCTTCAAAAAGTGTGGATGGTCCTGCACGAAACCTTCACCACTATAAATCTCATGTGCTATACATGCGGGTTGGGGACCGCTTGTGAATTCCACATTCTCATGAAACTCCAATATTGGAGCCGACTCAACCCACCTCGGGTGAATGCCATTACAAGAAGAGAAGAATTGTTATTCGTGGTTTATGTGAGCGGATGTGGACTATTTTCTTAGCTGGTGTTATCAGTTTTGTTACTAGAAGTATGTGGCCAGGATCAAAGTAGGAGTTATATATGCTGACATGTTAAAAATTTCCTAAGCCAAGAGCGAGTGATACCAAAGACAGTTACCGTTTTGCTTACTCTATCTTCGCTATGCCACATGATCAGATATTCCATGGGGTGTTCAAACCATACGATGATGAAATATCGTTTTTTGAGTAACAAAAACTTAACAAGTGTTCACCATTGTTGCTCGAGGCTTCTCATTAAATGTCTTCTTCCATCACAGGAACAGTGGCCTTCAAAAACACTAGAGGTAGCATTAAAACACCATTAATGCACAAATCTCTACAACAGAAATTTTAGTTAACACTTTATAAAAGTAATCTTTATCGCGAACAGCATTTTTTTATCATTTGGGGGCATAGGCTGACATCACGCGTATTTTACAAACATAAAAATCTATGTCAGCAGTCTTATTGGTGTAAGATATTTGCAGTTACAATATCTAATGATTTACACATTGCAATTTCAATTCCATATTGCATCTTCTCCCTTAGTTTCTTAAGAGTGTTATTACCAAGTTTGACCTGCCTCTTGCATACAAACTACATCAATGTTTGAATTGTTCTAAAATGAAATGCACCCTGACATCATTTAATTCTGCCTAGACGTTGGTTTGTCCTATTTTCGAGGTGAAAATATTTCTAAGATTTGATTTTTATTCAATTATTTCGTTTTTGGCAGATTAGGGGAATAACTAGACCTTTCCTTGACATAGATAGATAGATAGATAGATAGATAGATAGATAGATAGATAGATAGATTGGATACATGGCAATTATAGATTTTACAGGTATCACTATATTTTTATTCAATTATTTAGTTGTTGGTAGGTTAGTTCGATAACTAGACCTTTCCTTGACATAGATAGATAGATAGATAGATAGATAGATAGATAGATAGATAGATAGATAGATAGATAGATAGATAGATTAGACACATGGTAATTATGGATTTACAGGTATCACTACATACAGCTTCACGCACACAGAAGATTGAATTAGTGTACATTTTAATGTTCGCTTTCAAAAACATATTTCGAAACTTCGCTTCAACGTAAATTCGAAAACCTTCTGCCAGCACTGTAGATAAACTCGCCAATTTTTAGCCATCAAGTATTCGAACATAGAAATAGAAAACTTTTTTTACGTATATGTGTATAGGGACAAGTGAAGATTCGTTTATTCTTCTATATTTATTAATCTTACGTTACTATGGTACAAAGCCAAGTTGGAAGAAATAGGATTTAAATATGGTTAGACAAATAATTTAAAAGGGAATATCTAGCTTACTTTGAAAATCAGCATTTAAATATTAACTTTTTCTTGAGCGCCCAAACCTATCTTTGACACCAATGTGGAATATTCGGTCACGTGACAAGAACTATACGTCTGCTTATGTTATGTCTATGCGCAGACTTAAATTTAGTCACAAGCTCCCAATTACGACCCCAAGATTAGATTCACAAAGAACTGGCAACACAAATTACGTTTTAAATTTTTAAATTCGTTCATTACAATGTCCGAGGTTTACTAAAAGTGAAGGGTTATTTTTAAAATGACTGATAAATAAACGTGCGATATGGATGGAAGAGGTAGTAGGAAGTGAAGATTGGAGAATAAGGTGAATAAATAACGATTGTCCCTTGAATTGAAGAGGTTAAGCTCGTCATTTTCAGGGAAGCATCCACGCAGGAGTCTGTTTCTCAAAGTAGCATTTCTGGGGGGAAAGATATATGAATGAAACTTTCTCATTATATTTGAAATTCGGGTAAAATGAA